>JARFXV010001916.1:0-302500 GCA_031761425.1 Cosmopolites sordidus
TATGTATGTATGTAATACAAATATAAGATATAATTAATAAAGTTCTATATAACATTATTAAATAAGTGCTTTATTTTCCTCCATATTAGATTTATTACACAACATATAAAATGCTATTATATTACAATTAGGCCTTAAATTTAAAAATGACATATAATCAATATTTTGTTAGGCCTGAGTACCAAATATTTATCAAAATCATTCGTTAAAATGAAATCAAAATATTACAGCAGCTCATTATGATTTCGGCATACTATTTTGATCTTCACAGTTCGAGTTTTATTCTCCTTCTCCCCACTATAAAGATCCATTACTAATAGTCACATTAATGATACCATTCATAAATATTTGCACATCACAATATTTTCATATTATTGAAAAATACCAGTCATATTCCCTTAAACATAGCTGCTTTTTAGATAATCTTATTAAAATGGAATATAAAAAAATTACTACCGAGGAATTTTGGAAAGAAACGCCATTCTACTTGTATGGGCAGTGCTGAACCGACAGGCTCGGCAATCTGCTCTAATAATAATGAAATTCTCTGAGGGTAATTATAACCTTTTTGGATACGAATCAAACCTCCTTAATCGTAGCAAGATTATTAGAAAAAACAATGATTTTAAACACTTGTAATTAATTGATACAATAGCAATAAAAAAATTCAATGCGTGATTCAATGATTTATTCCTTTTTCGAAGGTGAGTAAAACTTATGGATAATAGTGTACAAACCTGTGTAACATACAAGATGTAGACAGATGAATTAATACAATAAGAAAAGCTTAGAATTACAACGCGTAAAAAGAAGGGGACTTCATAGAGTAGCGAAAATTTGCAAGAATATTTAATCATACAGTAGATCGAAAGGGATACCGACTAAAAGATGGCTGGTCTAACAAAAAACGAATAAGATGCATGCAGAAAATGAATTCATATTTTAAAAAATGATTTTGGTTATTTAGCTCATTCAAGGACGCAAGCCTTTCTAATACAAATGTCTGAATATCGAACTAAATTATTGTACTAGACTTTTGATATTACAACAAATTATTTGTAGTAAAAAATGGAAGGCAAGGTGCAGTCTTAGAAGAAGTTAAAAGTTTATAAGGGCCGGTGTTTGTTTATAATAAAAACACAATCAAATGGTTGTCACAAATGTTAGACTTTCAGATGTGTTTACAAGCCATGTGATTTTTAAATCAAATATTAATGTGTAAATACAATGTAATATATAAAAATTAATTATTTCGTTCAACAGTTAATCAAAATGAGATATTACTTATCAGTAGAGAGCTGATTTTTCCCAGAGCTCCGATAAGGTTTCTGTCTATATATCAGTAGAGACCGGATTTGTTATAAAAGATAAGCGAATAAATCGTTTTATGCAATGGCATGCGCCATTACTTCGATTTGTGAAGATATCTAAATGGCCAAAATGTTTATAAATTCATTTTGATTAATTTTTGTGAATACATTGGATTGTTTCATTTTATGTTGTATGGTAAAACTGTAACAGTATGAAGCTAAAGTTAGTATTAATTTATTTTTCTATAAAACGAGTTAGTAGTGTACGATTATGACTCAATACAGTGATAAGCCAAAATACGATGTTTTTAAATGACAGTAGTTTGTATATAATAATTCGGTCGAACATGAATGAAAAATAAATAATTAATTTTAAGTTCCGAGTTAAAAACTGACAAAAAGCAACGAAAACGCTTCGAATACTTGAAACAGCAAACTGTTTATTATAACCACGAATTTTAGAGGGGCATCGTTTATTCAGACAAAACAGAAGAACAATGATATATGAATAACAATGAATAGATAACAGAATCAATGATATATGTTCTTATTAATCGATTGGAACGATGATTGAAAAAAATGTCAATAAAGAGCGTGATCATATTTGAAGAAAAATCTTTCTTCAAGGCCAATTCACAGGCCAAATTTGTGGTGTCAAAACTTTATTAGATTTAAATGGCTGTATCCTCATCCACTGTATTCACATTCCAGATTTGTATAGACGAAATATGACGAACAGTTTGACAAAAGAGAAATGTTGGGAAATGTTTGAATAAAGTGTATCTAGCTACTGGATATTATGTTAAAGATTTAAGGCAAATAAAGGTAAAAATGGTTTTTGTTGTCATTACTGGAGACCTTTCAGTCCATGCAGTATAACTATTACTAATTTTTACAATCAAAAGACTAACTTTGGCTAAATTAGCAAATACAACAAACTCCTAAAAAATAAAAGATAATTCTCACAATTTTCTTTCTCGATATGTAGTAATGTAATTAAATTTGGATAATAAAACTAAATAATACTAATATCACATAATCATATTTGATCCTCGGAATAGAGGAAGAAAAAGATACTGTAGTTTTCACTAAAATGTTAATACTAATATACACCATTATGCTAATGGTGTATTAACATGTTCCAATATAAAATAGACAACTTTAACTTTACATTTAATTTGGCTAAAACTAGATTTTTTTGAATGTCATATTCTTGAAAGTGTTGAAGCAATAAACTCAGCACTGGTCCAAAAATAATTAAATACATATGTTAGAAGTTATATAAGGTAATATTTTGGCAAAATATGTGCACATTAAAATCACTTTTGCACAATAATAAAGCTGTATTATAAAGCTATATTTGTATAATTATATTCGTTTTTCACTTAGCCTAATAATTTAATGAAAAAAATCTTAGTCCTATTTCTTAAATTGAAGTAATTGAAAATTAATAATATTCCTGATACATTTTAATGTTTAATATGGTTTAAAATTTAATTAAATATATATCCAATGCTTTGTGTTCTTGACATATCACATACATAATTAGCTACACTGACCATGGAAGCCTATCCAAGAAAGTCTGAATCTTTTTTTACCACATTTCATACAAAACCTTTATCAGAAATACCATTTAGCTTCAATTACCCATAAGTCCTAAATGCTATTTCACAATAAATATGTATAAACACTGACAAATACTTATGAAGAATAGAAAGATAGAAAAAGTGCAGAAAAGTTTCTCCTGATCGAAGATAAAGCGATTTCAAAGAGAATTGATATCAGTTATAAAATAGGGTTTTTCAAGAAAATTTGCTCCACGTTTCTTCATGTAAGAGCACATCTGTAAATTGACAAATTTATTCCAGGAGCTTCTGAAGAGTTAACTATGTCGCTGGCTTATAAAATCTCTGAACAAACTGAGTCAGATTCAGTACCACCCCTGGTCCTTTGGTATAGTCCATTTGGATGTATTCTTCCAAATTATGACTTGTACCTATTACAAAAATAATTTACCAAGGCAATAAAAACTGAAAACACTAAAGTCTTCTGTAAACATTATGTGTAAAAAGTATCTGGAATTTCTTATTTACAAAGCCCGCGAAAAATATTCTTTAATTTTATTTTCTGCTCTAAGATGGCAGCACTGTGCCTAGTTATGATGTCCAATTCGAGCACATTATGTCAACTAGTTTGTTTACACCAGTTGGTTTTGTTGGTCAACCTCAAGTGTGTGTTGCGATTTAACTATGAACAAAAATATTGAGCAAAGCGTTTGCCTTAAATTTTGTGTATCAAAATGTGAATCATGCATATCAAAAACACAGGCATATGAATAGTATAAAGCGTTCAAAGAGGGTCGAGAAGTGGTAGTTAATTTGCCTCATTCTGGTCGACCTTCAACGCCTACAAACTAGAAAATCATCGTATGAGTCGTAGAGAACTGGCTCAAGAGTGATATTTCGAACATAAAACGCGTTGCCGCATGACTGGTTCCAAAAGCCACAAAGCCATTGTTGTGCAAGAGTTTTTGGCCAAAAGTTCACGTCATCAACCAAGCTCCGTACTCGTCTAATATGGCCCCATGTTACTTTTTTCTTAAAATTTACCCATTTCAGGAAGGCGTTTTGAGTCAATTAAAGCCATAAAAGAAAATTCGCTAAAGTAGCTGAAGGTCAAACTTCAATCAGCCTATGAACCATACGAACTACGGTACTTTTATACAGAGGAGTGTAAAAATAAGTATCTATATCTAGAAGTGTTATCAAAAGATTATTAAGACTACAGTGAAACAACAAAACCTCCGAAAACGTCATCAACTACCAATTAATAAGTACTATAAACTCAATCTAATCTATCAGATTGATTGATGTTATGCTTCTGATGATGCTAACATTATTTCAATTAAACCTATTTCTGACCAATTTCAATTAAACTAACCTGATGTACTGATGGCTGGATAACTTGGAGGTGGCTTGATCCAACTCCCATCTGGTCTTTTCATGTGGCGTCTATCCGAAGCAAATTCTTTTATAAATTCTCCCGCCGGTATAACTCGAAAATATCTGTAAAGAGTTAGGTTAATGAAAAACTATTTTTATTTAAGGTTAATTGTACTTTAATGATAATTACTGGCATAAATTGTTAAGTTCAAGGAAAGGTTGCTTTTGTAATACTTACCTAAAATAATCTGATTTCAAAATGTGATCTGTCCTAAAAGTTTCAGTTACATATTTGTGGACATAGGTTGGAAATGGTAGTTCAGAATCTAAATCATAAACTAGGCATTTGTCTGGATCTGGATGGTACAAAAAGATAACATGATAATCCTTAAAAAAAAAAGACTGATATTATATTAATCGAAGAGGATGTGAATGAATCATGAATCAAAGGAAAATAAAATTATTTAATTTAAGTAATTCAACTGACTATAGTTAATATGCAATAGGTTGTTCAGATTTTTTATTTTAACTGTAACAAAACTTAATGTTTGCGTACTTTTTACGAGAACGTCCAATTAAATTGACTAAATTACCCAAATAACTAGGCGATCTTCATCTTTTCCGGCCCTCTGTCTCCACAATGGTACAGTTCTACTTTGATTAGATATAAATACTACAAAACATTTGTGAAGCTCATTTGGATAAACTTTTGTTACTTCTTCTACCAGTTTATAAACATTTTCTTCACTAAAAATAGTAAAGCGCTCATAAGCAATAACAATAATTAACTACTATTTATTTTAAATATAGTAAGTAAATGTCACAATTGAAATATTCATTATACATGCAATATTTTAATTACATAAGCGCATAATTGTAAATTCACGTTTTACTGTTATATTA
The DNA here is from genome assembly GCA_031761425.1 of Cosmopolites sordidus. Classification (NCBI taxonomy): domain Eukaryota; kingdom Metazoa; phylum Arthropoda; class Insecta; order Coleoptera; family Curculionidae; genus Cosmopolites; species Cosmopolites sordidus. Next base: position 5,156 of record JARFXV010001916.1, read on the forward strand.
ATTATTGATTTTGGGAAAACTGTTATACATTTCTTGCTTAGTAACTGAAAACTTAAGCACACATTTAATAATTATTTAATGCATGTTTTTTTTGGAATACAATGCCTAGTGAAGTATTTTCGGAACATAAAATATATTTAGTAGCTTAGAAAACTTGTTACAACGCATATGCAGAAAAAAATATTGATAAATGAATACGTACCAATAACACGAAACGTATGAACATTCGCCTTGTTTGGGAAATAAATTAATTACTGGTTTTTTAGAATTTCCCTGAATAATTCGACCATTTGTAGATTCTGTAGCCATCGCAGCTTTTTTTTACATCAAGTATATTCTCTGGAGAATTTACACCGCCGTCTCTCAAGTTAGCAGATAAACAAGTAACAGTCTACTTTTCAAGCAAAAAACAAACCTTCCTGCACCTTACCAACTGACTAGTGTAGCCTTGAAATGATGCGGAATAACCACTCGTTCAATAAACCAAATTATGCATACATACAACATAGACTATGTTCTGTCTCACTTTAGTATACGTGAAATCTGAAGGTATGGAGTATTAATATATCAGAATCTACTAAATTTATTGCCAAGTTGTGAAAATTAAATAAACACTTGAATTAAAATAACAATATAACTATTATAATTATGATAAAAAAATTGTGTTTAAATGATTGGCTGTTAGCCTACTATTTTGTTATTAATTATTTGACATTAGGTCATATTTTTACATATTCCAGCAGATTCAGACAATTTGGCAACTATGCAGGACCACAAAACAGAAGTGATTCACTCATCTCACGGTGTCTTTTTTGTTATTTCATATTTCCCGCTTTCTTTATGCAGACGTATTCACGCCACTACGGCACTAGATTTGCGTGTTTAAACTTGTTAGAATTCTTGTGGCTTTTTAAGTGAATATATTTTCAGTAAATAGATATTTAAATATGGGACGTGAGCTTCAAAAATTTGTTGATGCACAATTAAAATTTGACTATGAACTAGTTCAAATAGTGCGACAATATGAATGGTTGTATAATATAAATCATCAATTGTACGATGATGAAATAACAAGAAGAAAAACATGGGAAGCAATAGCATCTATGATGGGGAAATCAGGTATTTTTTTTTTATCATTTATCGGTTTTGTTAATCTAATTTACTGTCGCCTTGCAGTCTAGAAAATGATGTTTGTGTTTTAGGTGATTATTGTGAAATACGATGGGATGATATTATAAATAGATTTCATGAAGAGTTACGTTGGCAAAAAAGATTTAATAGTGCTTCATTTTGGTTGTTGTTTACACATTTAGGGTTCCTTAAGGATTCTGTTAATGTTAATTGGCAATTTAGACAACTACAGGTAATTTAATTTACTATAAATATTGTAAATATTACTTTAAGATAGTATTACTTTTAGATATCAACCTGAATGTTGAGTTCAAATATATTGGAATAAAATGTAAGGGACATCCAGCTGTCCTTTATACCTTGAGTAATTTTATTGGGATAATAAATACACTGTGATAAAATGTTGTCTTGGGAGACTATATAGAGTCAATGAATTGTATCTTAATATATATTTATTAATTAATTTATATTATATAATAGACATTTATTTTTATATGAATAAATTATATTCAATATTATATGTTTATATTATTGCTCTATGACCTGTTTCAACAAGTAAAGATTCAAGTTTAAAATTGGTATCATTTGTAATATTCAGTTGATATGTCCAATATGCTGCAAAAAACATTGACTCATTAGTATTTTTAGAAAATCCTATATTTTCTAATATTAATTGTTTTGCCTACGGTAAAAAAAAATGAATTATTAAAAAATGTCATTACTTAAAATTCCTCAAAATTACCTCAAATTCCTTTTTATAAGATGAACAGATATATTTTATAGATTGTGAAATACTTGCTACATCTAAAGAAAAAAAAACGGGATTTGGAACATTTGGTAATTTTTCAAGCGCGTCTGCTTGACTGATTAAAATATTAAAAAAATCATTGTTCTCTTGAAGTTTCTGAACTATATTATATAGTTCATTAAGGCACTCATCTATACGGGGAGAAAACTTTCTAGGCTCATCAGTTTTTAGTGATGCAATTTGTTTAACTAAAGCACACCCTTTAATATGTAATGAATTCCAACGCTGAATATTATTGTATAAGTCGGCAATAATATCTTTAATAACTCTTGGGGTTCCTGTCAAATTTTTTTGGGGAGATGTAATTGCCGGGCTTGCGGTTACTAAAACATTTCTTGTTAACAATGATGTTATGCTAGCATTTTAAATTTTTATTACAAACTACCGGTGAGAAACCGGCATTATCACCTGTTTTTTCACCATTGGAATTCCTCTTTTTTGGGGTTTTCTTATTCATGTTCATAAAACTTTAGGTTATGTTAGCTTCTAATTGACATCAAAGTTTTATTAATACATCGATATATTTTGATTCATTTTAAGTAGATATTTACAGTTTAAAATATTGTTTAACTAAGGATTCTAAATGCAAAATAGATTTTTTAAATATATGAAAAATTGACAAATATTTGTTCTGTGGCTACGTTGTATAAAGAAGACTATACTAACATTTTAAATCTAATTCAATAATTCCTATTAATGTAGAATATGATTTTCAACAGGAACCGGAATAAATAAAGTTGTATCTGTATTCATTTCTGGATGACCAAATATTTCTGATTGCTTTTTTAAATTTAAGACAAGGAGACAAGGATTTTGAAGATTTAAAATGGGTATAATGTTTTTGATAACCAACCAGCGAATGCTTGTCTGGTATTTATTAAATTATTATGCAGATTTGCTGATTTTGGAATTTCCTTGTTTATTGATTTTTTATACGGACATATTTACGTTGAGCTACTTTCAAGTGCTACATTGTAAATACCTAGCTTTGATGCTTTTGTCCTCCTTTTTGTTTCCCCAGCTCATATATAGATAAACTTCATTTGTCTGACAGGAATTCAATATGGTACAACTAGAATATTCAGCACTCCATAATATTATAGATGTTTTGTAATCATATAAACAAGGACTAACTGAGGTGCGGTGAGTTTTTGTCTCGTAAGAACAAAGACTGCCAATGGAGTGACAATTACTGATTGATGGCTTTAAACTATAGAATCATATATACGTTCTTTTGAAAATTGGTCTTTTTAAAGTTATGCTAGAATTATTGAGATCATTTTAATACATATTGGATTCAAAGTGGATTTTTTTTTATTTTCATAATAGTGTACTTAGTATTTAGGCAATTAGATAAGGTTGAGGTATATATTTTATTACATTTATTTGTAAATAAATATTTCTGTGATAACAAAAAGTTTGTCATGAACTTCTAGATTTAAAAAACGTACAAATAAAAGTTAAATCATGTAATAAATATAATTACTGTGTATATTTATATTAAGGTGAATTAAATCTGACTAATTTGCATTTCTCACTTGCACACTCAGACTGAATTCTTTTAGTTTTTTCGCCCAACAGAGACAAAAGTTGTGCAATTTCTTTTTGAAGAGCCTTTGTTTCACGCTCAAGTTCAAGGACCTGAAATGTTAAGATATTAATTTAGACTGAAATTGAATAATATATCTACTCTTCTGTGTATGAGTAATAAAATATTTAAAAGAAATAAATTGGATTGCTTAGGAGGCAATGATCATTTTCAACATACGAGGGCCATTTCAAAAGTTATTTGCCACTGAGTTCACGTAACGTCACGCAAGTCGTGCGTAACAGCCCGAATTTGTATCAATTTTTCACAAAATTTTTGCTTTACTAGATTGTTACAAACAAGCAACTAAAAACACTCATTTTAAATTTCGCTGTATTTCATCTAACGAGTCATACATGACAAATATCAGTCATTTGCTTATAGTTACGCCATCTCTGTGTCAGTCCGAGAACTTTCCGAACGACCTTTATATATGTGTGTAGGAATAGGGTGGGCAATAATTACATGCCCTATTTATATTCGATTTTTTATAACGAAATAAAATACAACTATGTTTACATTTACGTATTATTGAAAGTAATTTATTATATATGGAACTAAGCTATTAAGCTTAGTTATTTCTCGACTAATTTGTGTATGTTAATTGGCTTTTTATTTAACTCTGTTCTTGCAATATACTTTAACCCAAAATATATATTTTTTAAATATCCAGTATATAAAGCAGTAGTATATATAAAATGTAGCATTCGAACTGGTATCACTGAAAAGAAGGCAGTATATTTTTTATCTATCTATAGAGTACAGCAATCTGCCCCAAAGCAATAAGCATTTTTATGTTAATGATACTTGACAGGTAGAGAATCACTCCAATGAGCGATCTCGTTAAGAGTTAAACTAATAATAAAGTTTGTAAGTTCTGGCAATGTGAATTAAGATATATAAACCACACAGGAGTTCACTTATCTGGCACCCAATATTAGATCTGATCGCTGAAGACGTTTCAATTTTCGTACTTGACTGTCATACTGCGCATTTAACTTGTTGACCAACACATTCGGATGTACTGACACTTTATCACTGTACATTATATTGATGAATGACTTCCTTAATGGAGGGCAGTAGAATGTCACACTGAATGATATTATTGAAGACATAATAGGGAGCATCAACAATGACGCGCAGAGCCCTATTCTGAAATCTCTGGAGTATAGATATATTGGAACTACTGGCAGTTCCCCGCAGTTGAATTCCGTAAGTCCAGATAGGTTCTAGAATGGTTTTGTAGAATAATCTCTTGTTGTCTAGAGCGAGCTTCTATTTGCGGCCTTTAAGCGAATACATTTGACTAAGTTTTAGACCGCGGTGTTTTCGTTTAGTGAATATATGTTTCTGCCACGTTAATCGACGATCAAGGTGTCTACTGAGATATTTGACATCCTCGGTTTGTGGAATCTGTCTGTTGTTAATCTTCACTGGTGGGCAGATATCTCTACGCAAGGTGAATGTTACATGCGTTGACTTAGAATCATTGACTTTAATTCGCCATTTCATCCAGTTTTGGATCTTTTCAAGGTTTGTTTGTAACTCTCAAAACCTGAGATGGGTCAACATATGATGCTAGCACCGCTATATCGTCGGTAAATGTCGCAACATCGATTGATCTGGTTGCTGGTAAATCTGCGGTATAAAGGAAATATAAAATGGGTCCTAGTACCCTTCCCTGTGGTACATTCGCTATTTTATTTAACGAAGAAGTGCCTCTCTGTCAGTGGCGCCCAGAAGAAAATAGTGCTGCTACAATATCCAGCCTTTCCTTCACTACTAGTATTCCATCTATTCTTGTTGGATTAGTATGATGACCAGTAAAATATTTTTTCAATTTTCAATTAAACATATAGTAAGCGCTGTAGGTCTGTTATACGGACCTTAATATTCATGAAATTCATTTTGAATATTAACAAAATACTGTAAACACAGTTATGCAATTCAATATCACATTTTTTGTTGCGGGGTAAACAAGAAATTGAAGATAGCTTTTTGTATAAAAATATTATTAAGAGTTATGTAGTTAAACCCATGACTAGAAAAAAATCGAGTTGGTCATCAGATTGTGGTGGATTGTGGGATTGTCGGAAGCAGACTGCGAGAATTTTACAAAAACAATGATTTTTTGGCTCATTTTCATCTCAACGGTCATGTACATTAGCAGAACTGTCGTTACTGGAGTACAACGCACCCGGTGCAATGTCAGAGGAATAATCGGCCCGTACTTTTTTGAAGACGGCAGGGGACGCGCAGTTACCGTCAATTCTGATCATTATGCCGAAATGTTTGGTACCTGAATTTTTTGGTACCTGAACTGCAACATTTTACTGGTTATAATTAAAGAACATGGTTTCAGCAGGAGGGAGCAACGTCACACACTCCCAAGAGGTTGCCACGAGTTTGTGATATTTTCCCAAACAAATTGATCTCCAGGAGAGGTGACATAAATTGGCCTCCACATAGTCCTGATTTGAGCCCTATGAACTTTTTTTCTTGTGTTGCTATCTAAAATCGAAAGTTTACGTCTATAAACCGGGTTCTTTGGTGAAATTAAAAGAAAATATCCGACACGAAATGGCAGCCAGTCCAGAGATTATGTGCCGAGCCGTCCTAAGGAATTTTGTTGTTCGTTTAGATGAGTACTGTGAGCGTGAAGGTTTACATTTGGTTGACATTATGTTTAAAAAGTAATTTCCTAAAATGTTTACTTCAATAATTAATTAAGGTTTTTTTGATGGACGTCTCTTTTATTTATATCGCTAAATCAAAAAGAAACTTTCTTTTGGGACACCTTGTATAACCGCCATATGATTTTTATATCATACTATTGCTATTGGTAAATCATTTGTAATGCTAAAAATATTGAAGCTTGTTAAAATAAGATTTTTTTTCTATCATGTATGCATAACTCAATATTAACTGAATAATTAATTGATTTGTTCGTTACTTTGTGACAGTTCATTTTTAAATTTATTGTAAATGTAGTAGTAGTAAAAGTAAAGCAATTGTTTTATTCAAATTTACTCAATATTTTTACTCTTTCAGTTGAAAACTTTTAGAACTTTCTAAACAATCCAGTTTTATTAAGCACTGTCCCTGGTTTTTTATCAGATTACCTTCATATTTTCTTTTGCATTAGTACAATTACTGTTCTGGTACTCGTTTGCTAATTCTAATTTTATTTTTTCAATTAATTTATTCAGAACTGAAATAGTAAGATATACTTCAGCTTTCCCAGGCCTTTTGAGCTTTGTTTTCGTCTACAAAAAAGAAAATTGAAAACATACTTCCTTAATAAGATTCTTTAAAATACCTTTTTTATTTCGTCTTTTACTTGCAACGTCTGCTTGTACGCTGAATTCAGTTCATCGTTAATATCAAGATTGAGCCTCTTAGATTCCATCAGTTTTGCCAAATTTTGCTCTTTTCTGAGCAGATTTAAATATTTTTCCTCGGATATGTCTCGTAACTTTGCTATTTCGGACTACAACAATGCAATAAATAATCATTTTAGCCATTGGAAAACTTAAATAGTAAGTTACCTCATTAAATTGTTCACTCAAATCTAAACCATCCATCAGGGCTTCCAACGTTCCAGCTTTTACAGTAGATGTATGATTTTTCAAATTTTTCCGAGTAGTATCCAGGATTTGTTTTTCGTGATCATACAATCCAGCTCTGAGAACTTTCAGCTCATCTTGTTGGTATTTTAGGGTTTCTTGAAAATCCTTTATTTTCTGAATACATGCTTTCTCGACATCTAAGAAATGTGAATTTCGTGTACTTCACATTTGTAAAGTTGTGATGTTTGAGATAAATAAATTTCATAGAGTATTTAGGGAAAAAAAATGTGTTATTTGAATTTTTTAATGTTGTTAAACATCGTTGACGATTTAATGTGTTTTAACTGGTTCCGAAAGTTTTTTCTTGACGACCGATACTGATAGCAATGAAATATTGCCGCTAATTGAGTGTTATCGGCATATAACAACTCGAAAGATTGGAGACATTCTTAGAATCAACCATTCAACAGTGTCCTGGTGGAATGGTTTGCAAAACCGATGTATGGGTACCGCATGAGCTAGCGGAGAAAATTTTGATAGACCGATATTGCTCTTACAATTTTCTATTGAATCGCAATAAAATCAATCGCATTAGGAACAAGTTAGAGAGAGCCAAACTTGTCATCAAAGACAAAATAATATAACAGGTGATAACTTTTAGGCCTTGGGGTCGAAATCTAGTGACAGAAATGTAACAAAGGTAGTGCGAACAAAAGTGAATAAAGCAAACCGTATATCAGGATATCTAAGAGATATTATATGGAGAAACAAATATATGTCAACAGCGAAGTTCGCATACACCAGGCCGATACCTACATATGCCTTAGAAGCACGTGCGCAAACAACGAAAATTAAGAGTATATTAAGAATATCAGAGATATAAATACTAACGGCAATAAAGGGTGTCACATTATGCGACAGAGTAAGAAGTGAAAGAATTAGAGAAGATTACCGAGTCCAGGATGTGGTAAGATGCATAAGAATGAGAAAAATAGGATGAGGGGATCACGTAGACCGCACGGATTCCGAACAATTATCGAAATTGGCAAAAATAGAAAAACCAGATAATAAAAGACCAACCGGACGACTACCTAAGAGATAAGTTGGACTTTCACATCTTAGGAAATCATGAAACAGCAACAGCGGAAAGTAATAGAACTCAGTCCTATTTTTAAAGTGGATGGTTACAGGTGAGGAAAAATGGATTATGTATAATAATAATAACCGTAAGAGATCATGCACCTTTAACCAGCTCAAAAGTCAGTTTATATCTGAAGAAGGTTATACTATGTATTTGATGGGACTAGAAGGGAATCGCTTATTATGAGCTTTTACCTGAACACCAGAGATTAATTCAAAGAATTACTACTCACAACAGAGTGGATCAAAGCGAGCAATCGACTAAAAACGGTCAGAATTAGCCGACAAAAAAGACATTGTGTTGCATCCAGACATTTGACTGGGGTATTTTGGTTCATCCGCCATACTCCCCCGATCTTGAGCCCTCCAACAACCATTTATTTAGATAGCTTAAAAACACCTTAGATAGTAAAAACTTTTCTTCCTGACAGACTGGAAAAATCACCTGGATCAGTTCTTTACTCAGAAAGCTCATAAGTTCTATAAGCGCCAGATTATGCAGCTACCGGAGAGATAGAGGAAGGTCGTTTTCAAAGCAACGTTTCTTTTCTCAAAAAAAAATGGGACCAATTTTTGTAACAACCTAATAATTTGCACTCATGTATACCTATCATTCTTCTTTCTTCTTCGTTTTTGATAGCTTGCTCGTAATCGTTATCACGCTGAATTTTCTCTATTAACATATCCTCTTTGATATCTTGAACTTTTTTAAGCTGCTTTTGCAAATATGTTATGTGTTCAGATTGAAAATTGACCACATCCTTAGGATATTCCTCAAAAACTGGATATACTCCACAAGTCAAGCAAGTGAAAATATTTAAATACTGCCTGGGATGATTTCTTGCGCTGGTCTGATTTAAAATATAATAAGTCTTGTTGATTAGGCTCTTGATATCAACTGGTTGTTGACTATGAAAAAAATTATGAATTTGATCCTCTTGTGTCAGTAATAATAAATGTTTTTTCTGCAGAATATTGTAAGCAACTACTGCGCAAAGTAAATACGATGGCTCGTTGATGAATACATGATCCCAAAATTTTAACCACTGGGGTGCTGTCAGAACTTCTGAAAACGCTGATTCTAATAGAAGCCAACAGTAGACGGTTGCGTTGATGTTGTAGGATGCAAAATGTTGCATTAATATTATATCATATTCCATCAAAACATTATCAATCACTGCTAAAATGTTAACAGGTGGTAGTGGATGATATTCGAACCAATGTTGACACCAGTTAACTAAAACAGAAATTATTACGTATTTTATATATTAGATCATCAAACAAGTTCGTGCGTTTTTCGTTAGATTTCGATTCAGGAAACAGTACGCCATTGCTATACGTTGGGAGAAATTTTGAGAATGTGATCTAAGTTGAACTTGTTTCAAACAATGAGTTACCCCAGGTCCTGTGCAAATTGATTTTCATATTTTTCTATAAGGACGAATATAGATGACTCTTTATTATTCAAGCTATTCTCCAGAATAAAAGAAACCAGTCTCAGAACAAAATTACTATACCAGGGCGAGACAATTTTCTTTCCAATTTCTTGTCATATTTTTGACAGTCAATATTCAAATGGAAGACTAGAAAGATTAGCGAATATTTGTAAGAACAAAGCCCTACAGTAGAAGATCGATGTAAAGACTGCTTAAAATACGACTGGACAGCTGGCCAACAGCAACAACAAAAACCAAATAAGAGGAATACAAACATGAGAAATGCTAATTAAACAGAGAGGAAAAAAACTTTATATAAATACTAAACCGCACGAACTTTTTTGTTATTTTACTCTATGTAAACCATAATATAATTAACTTACTCAACAGGGTACAGCATAGTTCAAAACATGTAATCGGTTTTTTATGAAACACCTTAACAAAAGGAAACAGGAATATGGGTAAAAAATCAACTTGTGCAAAAAATGGACACCAAGAAACAATATTATTCAGTACATGTTTGAAGCACTGGATTGTAACTTTGTCTTCTAAATGGAATTTCCGAACTAAATCTTTAAAGGCTATAATTTTCACGTGATCTATCAAACTGTTGTACTGTTTAACATTATTGGGCAGCTTGAGGATTTTCTCCCAAATTGTATATCTGTAAGCACTAGGAAACTCTTCATATTCCCTGATGATTGCTTTTAGTTTATCTATTTCCAATATATCATTAAGCTGAAAAAATCTCTTTCATTCAAAATCCTCGCAATATCAATGATTTGTACCTGATGTTTTACATTTAAATTCACCTTTCTCGAAAAATTCCTCAATTTTGGCTTGGTTTTTAATAGAACACTTGATTCTTCAGCTTTTTCGGTAATTGTGGGTTCTTTTGCCATTATGAAAACACTGGTATCATAAATTTCTACCTCACCAGTACGTAACAGACATGATAAATATTGAACGTTTGAAGATGAGATACTGTAATTTGTTATTTCAAAGTTGGATACCAGTTTCGTCGTTAGTACGTTCTTCTCTATGTTATAGAAATATATTATACCATTTCCAGAAAGAATGGCTAGGAGTTTGTTGTTACCTCCATCAAAATTTTGTGGTATAAACATAATTTTTTTTACAGTATTTATGTAATCTGGTAAGTTAATCACTTTTAGTAATTTCCAAACATCTAATTGGAATATTGCTAGAACTGGTAAATAACCACTAACTACCATAATTTTTCCACTCCTAAAAACATATTTATTTCTTAGGATAAAAATAAATGGGAGTATTTATAATTAAAAAAAAATAAATAAAATAAACATATCATTAATTCATTATCTCAAAATATCTGATTTGTAATGGTTAGAGCATCGTTTCTGAACCTTTTTAGTGTCGCGACCCACTAAATAGCCAAAAGTTAAGTAAAAAACTTTGCGTCCCCCTCATTACAATATGTAAATTTGACGTTTATCAAAGTTTTACATCGGCCGGTTAACACGGCGACGATTCGTCTTTTTTTCAATACCGTGATTTATGAAGAATTGTTTTTATTTTTAAATTGCTTATAAATTCCTACGAACTACGTACAAATACCGAATACTTTTACCAGTTCGAATCTGTGCCCTGCACTTGAACGCACTTGTGAAATGACCCGCGCCGCCTCTCCCGTGCATGTGAGACGGATCATTCGTCCCGCGCGCGCTTAGGCGGATTTGTACAAGCTATACACTTTTGTAATAAAAACAAAGGAACCAAAGAGTTTCATTGTTAATTACGTTTTTACAAAAACAAGTACTACGATTTCATCTCTCGCGCAGTGGCGGCCCTGGGGTAGAGCGAGAGGTGCGGTCGCTCTAGGCGCTAGGTAGCAAGGGGCGCCAAAATGCTAAATGAAAAAAATAATTTCGAGCGAAAAATAAAATTTTGATGGCGCCTTTTGAGAGGCAACACCAAATACTAATTTAAATGTATAGAGGTAAGATCTTTATTTATATTAAAAAAGCATGAGTGTAATAATTTGAGTTACTTAATTTAATTTGAATTTGATAAGTGTTGATTTTTTAAATAAAAGTTGATTTTTGAAAAAGTTGATAGTTATTATTTATTTAACATAAAATCGTCAACCAAAAGGCAATCTCGCTCTACCCTGATCAAGGGCTAGGGCCGGCACTGCTCTCACCCAGTGTTAAATATTACGATTTCTTCTCTCACTCAGGGTTAAATAAATTAATAACAGTGTGGTAATAAAACAAATAAATAACATTAAAAATTAATTAATATTTTATTAATAAAAATTAAAAATGGACAAATTTGTGACAAAATGAAATGCCCAGTCTACATGGTCAAACAGCAAAGAAAAAGACCAGATTGAACATTGAAACATATTTAAAATATTTATTCATTGCCTTGGATGGCAAGCTGCAATGTGTTGTTTGTTATCAAGTACTGTCCGCGGAAAGCATGAAACCTTCAAAGTCAGTCCGATCCGGATACGAAGATTGTTCGAAAAGTTCTCGGCTTGACAAAGACACCACAAGATATTTGTTTTATTTCAAAATAATTGCCACTATAACCTTGCCATTCATAATACTTTCTAGTACGCTTTGTATAATGCGATTTTTGAACTCTAAAAAATAAGCAGTATCTAAGTTTTGACATAGGTCTTAGTTACAGCAACAATCCAAAACGTAAATACAGGCACACTGTCATGGTGAAAGGCCACTTTCTTTTTGGCCAGATGTGAACGTTTAGCCTGAATAACATATGCTCTCTCGCCAAGAATAGGGAGTCTCTCTCCACAATCAAATAACCCATATTTTCGCCGACTTCTCGTCGGGTGGCTTATACATGGAATTCTTTGACTTCTTTGGATTGCTCCGATCGGTACCCTCACGAGTCTCACCACCAACAGACGAAACATGTGTGTAAGGGATGGGTAGGGTTTCCTCCCGGTCAAGCAACTAACCATTGCACACAAAATAATATATTTACTTCCTATCTTTTCATTATATATAGGAATTAATATAATTTATTTTTTAGATTCGTTTTGAAAACGGGGCAAGACCTCCCGAAACGTTAACATTCTAAAGTTTGTATTTATTTTAGAAATTTTTTATGTTTTTTTAAAATTTTGTTCATTAGACAAATTTATTACAGAAAACGAATCATTGAGAAATTGGTCTCCGTTTTGTTTTTTGTTTTTTACCCAGTGATTCTGTATTTACATAAGAACAGATATATCTGATATATTTGAGTTTTAGATCGTGGCGAAAAACCGAAAAAAAGAAAAATATATACTTTCACTTTCTCGCGTCATCCACTGTCTGGATTGTTGCTTCGTCTGTCGGCATCTATACTTGCAGCATCTCTCTGTCAGGCTGAGAACTTTTCGAACGACTCTCGTATCTGCCACTAGTAATTTTCAAGTTATTCCAAATTTCTACCAAAAGTTTGGATTCATTATGTTTTATCGCGTTGGTTATAATTTGTGATATTTTTTTTAGAATTTAAGAATCATTATACGCACGTTGACAAAATGTAATGAATAGAGAATGAATAAATTGTTTCACGCAATGGCGGGCGCCCATCACTTCAATTTTTAAAAATATCTATATCGACAAAATTAATTTCAATGATTTTTTATTACATTTATACATTCGACACTTCTGTAATTAAAAAGTTAGTGAACGAAATGTTGTTTAATTGAGCATATCAAGTGTACGACTATAACTAAACACACTGATAAGCAGTAACCTCTCCCGAGCTCGGGAAAGGTCACTGCTCATCACTGCGTTTAGTCACAGTCGTACACTATTGAATCGTTCTACAGAAAAATTAACACTAAATTTAGTTCTATCATTGTGCTTACTTCGTACTGTTACTTTTTTATCATAAAACCTAAAATTAACCGAAATAATCCAATGTAGTCACAAAAAAATAATTGAAATGAATTTATAAACATTTTGGCGATATAGATATTTTCATAAATTGAAATGATGGTGCACGCTATAGCATGAAACGATTTATTTACTTATCTTTTTTAAGTCCAGTCTCTAGTAATACATTTTCCAATAAAAGTGTAATCTTTGAAGGTAATAGCGGCAACAAATATAAATGTCACTCGTAGACTACTGTATTCAGTATATTGTGTCAATTCACCATGGAAAAATACGCGGTTGGATACAGCGCGTAGAAATTTGAAGAAGACGTCAGAAAAATGCGACCCCCTCTTTGGGAAAAAACAATCCGACGAAGCTTACTTCTGCCTAATGGTTAATGTTCACTTGTGGCTTTGTATTTCCATATGTAAATATTAATGGCCTAGTCAAAAACTATGCCAAGATTCAATATTGATGGGGGAACTAAACTGGCGCCAGCCGATTTAACACGTTTACACATGCACAAAAACTAGCGTCACTAATCTTTGCATGTAGAAACTCAGCTTTTTTGTTAATGGCAAATGCTATAAGGTTTTGATAATAAGAAGTCCTTGGCCTGAACTGATAAATGTGGATATAAACATTGCCTTCTTTCAATTAGACGCTGTGACATGTCACATATCTTGCCAGATAATAGATTTATTGCAAGATAAATATTCTGGACGTGCTATTTCGCGAAATGGTAATGTCAACTGGCCAACAAGATATGCGATCCCACGCCCTTATGGGGTTATGTTAAATTTCTGGTTTACAAAAATAAATCCCAAACAATGATTGACATTAAAGGAAAGATTCAGGCCACCATTGAAAATATACCATGCGATATGTCTGAAAGAGTAATCGAAAATTGGGTCTCCAGAATGCATTTTCAAAATATAATGCCAGTATTTGTTCTTCAAGAAAGACTAAAAATTACTGGATTATTACTTGCAGTTATCACTGTGCCTCATTTTAAAGTCCTGACACTCACATTGGATTCTTTATAATATAACAAAATAACCTTGTCCTAAATCTCTTCAGGGGTCTTTCTGCTGCCTTACGCGCCACATCACTATGATATATAAACTACAAACAGGGTGTATAGTTAAAAGAAAGTTAGGTTGGACGAAAATGAGGATTGTTAAAGGTTACAATATATTTCATTTTAAAAATTGACAAACGACAGGGCTCCTTTTGATTCCAAAATTAACAAATGATATTCTGGCCATCTGTGGTGACTTTCTCCTTCCAATAATATCTAAACGAAAAAATTGGTGCCTGGTATTCTTTGAATGAACTAATAATTTCATAAAGGCTTTCTTAATTTTTTGCAGTGTATAATATTGGAGCCTTGTGTTATCGCAGTTTCCCGACGAAGATCATGAAATAAGAGTTATATTTCCCCTCATACAAGGAATTTTTAATAAAATATCCAAAATATTGAATTATAAACATAATCATTTCTACACAATTAATATACATTCCATTATATGTGTTTTCTTTGAATATATTAAGTAATTTAATTTTTTTTAACTTATAGGAAAGTATTTTTAGTAGAGTACATGGTTCATTCAAAAGTTGATCTTACTTTGAAAAGGCAATGGATTTCACAGAATAATTTTTCCAGTTTGAGGGCAGGAATTGTTTTAAACTCCTTAAGGTATTGATATCCCATATTTGAATTATATCATCTTTATAACATACTAAAATATTGTTTGAGATTGGAACAATATGTACCTAGAATATATACTTTGACTAAATGTATTAATTCTGTTTATTTTCCTTACAAATTTTAGAGTACATTCTTTTTCCAGGGATAGCACTTGAAGTTTACTGAAAGAAATCAAATCCCATATTAGCGCTTCGTATCTGGAAGTTGATACACAACTGTTGATTTGCGAGAATGCTATTGATATCGCAGAATATTCATGACCTACAAGTTTTGCAGTCGCTTTTCCAGAGTCTATATCTACAATTTCTATAATACCATTCACTTTTCCAATAAAAACCTGATTATCGTTATATTCAGATAATTTGATACAGGTACAAGAATCAAGTTTTTTCAATGACCAATATCTTTTAGTATGGAAATCAATGAAATAAATTTGAGATTCAGTATTTGCTAATGCAAGTATATAGCCATTTATATGAAAATCACAGTAAATAAACCTTACGCCTTTCTTTCCATTTGTTTCCTGAATAGTTAACAATAGTCTGAAACAGTGTTTTTTCTATTGTTGCTTTAAATATTAAATTTAAAAGTTTACCCCTCGGAGTTTGGAGATTTTAAATTAAGAATGTATTTATTTATTTCGGTTTTGACATCTTTTGACGTTATTATTTTATCCATACTTTTTGTTTGAAATATGTCTGATTAATTTTTTTCAGTCATAAAGTTAGTACTGTTTTGATTCATCATAGGTATGTTTACATTACAAACAAATAAAAAGTGAGGTTTTGATACAATGTTCGTTAAGTATATTGTTTTGTTGGTGGTGTGATATTAAAAAATATTGCTTTGTATTTTTGGTTGCATCTGGATGCCTTTATTAATTGGAAAAATTATTAATTGGAATTTAGGGAAAAATCTAAATTTCAAAATTTGGATTTTTCAATGAGAATATATACACAGTAATCTTTTAAATTAAAATAAAACAATTAGTTATGTTGCCAAAAGTATTTGTTTTAAATACACCGCTGGGTAGGTTCCAATGTTAACATAGAATGCCGTTCATCGGAATCTCCTCAAGAACCCTCGTCATGACTGTTTGGACTTGTTTAAAACCATCATAAAACGTTCCTTTCATGACCAGTTTGCGTTTTGGGAACATGAAATAGTCACACGAGAATAAATCAGGCGAATACGGAAGATTTTGAAGCAGACAGACTAGTTTTGTTCGCAAATTTCAGGAACAGCGACGATTTTGACAGCACAGACTTTTACGTTTATTTAACTTTGCGTCTTGGTCTTCCAAAGTATCTTCGGTCTCAAAGTCTCAATCTTCAAGATATCGCGACCATCCAGGAATTGCTTATACCACTCGAACTCACGCGTACGGTATAAGCAATCATCAGCATATACGTTATTCATCAATTCAAATGTTTGTTTCAATAGATGGCACTAGTGGTTTTATTTAAATTTAAAAAGTTTCGTTACTTTTTCGGCTTATTGTGTATTTATTTTTATAAATAAAGTTAATAAGAAGATAGTAAATATTTTTAGAATAAATTGTATCTCCATCTTTAACGTTATCACTAGCGTAGACGTTAATCTTTTTTCCTACTTCTCTCCTAAGTTTGAGATGGTTTACTATATTTTTTGGGAAAAAAATGATTAACAATAAACATCAGGAAATATGTGGAAAATGTTAACATAATATAACAACGCAAATTAAGCTATGGAACGATTTTAAATGTAAATGTATTATATTGATTTATTTACATGTGATAGATTTTAAAAAAATTATTCCAGACATTCAGCTTCTCGATTTTGAACTTCCTTAGCTTTATCTATTAGACATTGCCAGGATCCGATACGCTGCTCCAGTTCTTTTACTTGATGATCGAATCTTTCTGTTTTTCTTTTCCATTTTAGCAGTTCTAAAGTCATTGTTTCAATTTGTTGTTTGCAGGCGTCTTTTATATTGTTGCAAATTTTCCATCGTTTGGGAAAAATTTCCTCCGCGCTGAAGATCTGTTTATGCAAATAATGAATATCATCTCGAGAATCTGCAATTTCGTTTTCCAATGCTATAAACAAAGTTTTTGTATTTGTCAGTTGTCTGTGTAGTTTTTTTTCAGGTGGATTGTCGCATTTCGTTGTTTCTGCTGGAAACACACCTCCATAATCGTAATCACCTTGTCCAGAATCGGAATTTCTCGGTGACTTTGAAAGGAACTTTAATTTTGCATTTTTTAGATTGTAGTCCGCGTCTTCTGGTGATGTTGGCTTCACCAAATAGCTGGACATTATTTGATTTATATATTGCATTAGAATTTTTTGTTTGAAATTTTTAAACGAAAAATACAAATATTTAAAATTTGACAGTGACACATCATAAGTATTTATACAGGGAAGAATAGAATTTAAAATTATTTTTCAGCTTTGTTTTATAATACAAACTATGGAGTTTAAATTGAGCTTTGGTATTGGCATCATAAAAACTAGTTACAGAATTGTCTTCCAATTATACCAATTAATTTGCATGTTAGTTTCCTTTTAAGTCCATCAGTTTTTGTTTACGTTCTTTGCTGTTTTTTAATTTCCTCTTCTATTAACATAGTATAAGATTTAGAAGTTAATTTTGTCTATCGTGCTTATAAAATCATCGAAACTTTTCATCAAAAGAGAATCGAAGAGCATTACCATGATATTAGCTTTATCTGGCTCCCATTGAAAATTTGAAATGTTTTAAAAAAGGCTCAGTAAGCCTATCTTTATTATTTCTTCTTTTTGGGGAGAACCAATTTCGTTTTGTTATCATTGGCAATTATAGGGTTTTGTGCTTAGTAGTTTGATTTTTTATTGGTTAAAATGTTTTCATGCAGAGCTTCAGATTCCTATGTAACAAAGCAATCCAAACGTTGTTGATCTCGGAGGTCGATTTCTTCTATATTAAACTTTTTGCACCGTATGTTTCACCGCTTACGTTACTCTGAGTAATGTTATAGGAGATAAGTACGTAGTCCTACTACAGTTCAATGTATTTAGATCAACGATGCTAAAACGGTTTAATACCCTCGGTATAATGTGATTTTCCAGACTCTGTTAAATAAGCGGTTGCCTAAACTTTGATCTCATCATTTGAAGTGAATTTTCATCCAGCGAGTGGTTTCTTAGGTTTGTGAAGAGGAAATAATCGTTGGAAGCCAAATTTAGACAATAACGTATATATGCTGGCAATTTGAAACGTAAGTTATGTAGTTATGCAGCAACAGCCCTAGACGTATGCGCAGGTGTATTATCGTGTTGAAAGAGCACTAAATGCATGTTATATCGCGCTCGAAGGACTAAAATTTGTTGGATCCGTTTCGAAGGAACCACAAAATGTTGGCTGTGGATTGTATTTAAATGAAAACACGACGTCTTGTCTAAACTGATTTATTCTAACTTTAGATATTAAATAATTGTCAATCCAGGTGGCGGGCCTTATCTTTTACCGACAGGAACCTTAACGGCTCGTAAACTCTGTCGCTGCTGATTCCGAGCTTATGTATTGGCTACTGGCATTGCGTATCGGTATAACTGGTTGCCGTGTTAACATAGATCCCTTTGTTTGCTTTTATACATTTATTACTATATTATACATTTAATCATCGAGATTTGTTTACCTTGTAATTTCAATTTATTGGTTTTCTATTTATTGGCATCTTTAAGATTTTTATTAATTTCTATGCTTCCTGAGCAACAAAAAATATTTTAAAATCACCTCTTAAAAATCATCTTAAATCTGACATGCTTCTCTCTTCTACTTTTTCCTTCCATGGCATCTGCTTCTAAGGAGTTATTTTAACATTTTCTTTTTTACTTTAGGTTCAAAATAATGTAGTGCGGTAAAATATGTTTATTTTTGTTATTCGTGTTAAACTGTCTACATAATTCAAAGAAAAATATTATTTATAACTTCTGAAAAGAAGTAATAAACATAAGTCGTAGTTTAAGAAAATTAGTGATTTCATGTTAATCATTACCAACTTGTCGTGTTGGCTGCTGACGTTTATAGGTCGCGTGAGTTCCGGGAAACTATGGCCCTATATTATAAGAAAATAAAAGTACTTAACACCGTAGACATACTTTTTCTGCAGATTGAACTGTTTTTGACTAGTTTCTTATCTGGTCTGAAATGCTGAAACCACCTTTCATCTCCGTTATAAGACGTTGAAGAAACCTAGCAGAATCGCATTTAAATCTAGTCTAAATACTGTTCAGAAGTGTTAATTTGAATGCGTCTTCGGTCGATTGTAAACGCAACAACCTCTAAAACTGGGTCCACATCAATACAAATTTGCGTTGTGCGTTACGTGTTGTATGCTGTGTGCCTGCGCGGTAAAGTAGGAGCTTTGACACACAAAACCTCACATATATATTGCCGCCGCATAGGACGCACACGAACCATATGTTGTTCACCAGATAATTCAAACAAATTGTTCCAGTAAATTCAATACACACGCAAAATTTTATTGGTGTGGATCCAGCTTTACATACCCAAAACATTATGAAAATGTGGTGGATACGGTGGAACCGTATATAGAGGGTGTATATACAGCTGTATATATAGTATAAACAGGGTGTCCCAAAAATGTATACACAGTTTATTTTCTGATAACTTACTCATACTGCATTATTTTTCAGATTGATATGATTTAAAACAAAAATCGCTGCTACCTTTGAGTAACGGAAATTTATCCTGAAGTGTTGCTGGAAATACGAAAATGCGGGAAATACGAAAATGCGAGTTTTAAGTTCAATTAACCGCCACAACTGCACTTACTGGGCATCTGAGAATCCACACGTTACTGGAGAACATCATATTAATTTGCCAAGAATCACAGTGTGGTGTGGCATATCTGCAAAACGATTAATTGGACCGTTCGTTTTTGACCGTATTGTAACTGGTGCTGTTAACCTTAATTTGCTACAGGAAGCAGTGATCCTACGCATTCGGGAAGCTTTTGAGGGTAAGAACTTTTATTGCACCTCCAAATTATCATCATGACGTAGTGGCTTATCTACCGAACAGATGGATTGGACAAAGAGGTTGGGTTGAATACCCCGCAAGTTCACTTGACCTTACGTCGCTTCACTTATGGCGATACATTAAAGACAAGGTTTATAAGACAAAACCGGTAACAGTCAATGAATTAAGAGTAGCGATTGAAAGAGAATACGGACAAATGCCAATGGAAATGATTCTCGATGTTTGCGATTCCACTGCTTCTCGTTATCAGCAATGCCTGGATCACGACGGTGTGAAAATTGGCGTTAGTCAAAATGAAGGCTGTTCCTTTAGTTTTTTTTGAATCCCTAAAGTAAACTGTATGAAAATAAATACTGATTTTAGAACAAATCAGAAAGCGTATACATTTTTTTGGGACATTCTGTATACAGAACGGTAAAGATATTGATAAATATCAACAGGCAGATTGGCATAGCATCATAATTACATCGGCTGGAATCAAGATGTGTTTAATTTTGTTGGCAAATATTTTCAAGTTTCTAGAGGTTCATTCATCTCTTTGATTCTTTCATTTAATTTTATTGAACAATTCTCTCTCAGCAGAAATATATTGATTTACAAGTTTATGAAGTGTATCAAATGAATTGCTTATGCCGCTGATTGAAATGGCGTTGATATTGCTCATCGTTGATCGTTGAATCTCGTTAATTGATACAGAAAGGTTTCCTTTCATCTTGAAATACAGGTTAGGGAATAGAAAACAGATGCTACGACCAAATCAGGTGAATATGGAGATGTTGAAGCAAAACATCAATAACAATTGAATGGCGAGAAGGTACATTATCGTGCCACAATATCTAACTGCCCAAATGCAATGAAATCTCACTGATCATTTTGATGAAATCACACACTTTCTCAGCATTTTCTTCTGTCTTTCTTTTAATTGATTGTCCTGAACGTCTTGGTCTGTCGTCTTAATTGATTGACCTGATTACGCCTACACAGGCGTAGCCTGTGTCTGGCCCAGGACTTTTCGAATGACCTTCGTATTTTACTTCAACAATTTGAATATACTTTAAATTTAATTTCTAAGATTGGATCGCAGTAATATATACAGAACGGTAAAGATATTGATAAATATCACCAGACTGATTGGCATAGCATTATAGTTAGATCGACTGGAATCAAGATGGCTGCACGTTGACTGATTCAAAGTCACAGTTTTAATTTTGTTGGAAAATATTTTCGATTTTCTATAGGTTCATTCATCTCTTTGATACTTTCATTTATCAGTTAATAAACATACTACTAAGTAAAACAAATAAATCTTATCTTCAGCAAATAAATAAACTTTTATATAATCTTTACGGTTATTAATAGAAATAAATATGTTTTAATTGATGTGTTTTTATTGAATAAAGAATGAGTGTGTATCGATTTTCTAAAACTGTCGTATTAAAGCGTGTGCCCAGTGGCAATGTCCATCAATTAAGCAAATATATCTGAGCAATTTAGCTGATTTTCCACTTAAGTGCAGTTATTCGGTCATCAATCTTCAAAGTGTCGTGGCGTTTAAAAAAACATTAATCATGAATCGGGCTGAAGTAGGCATAGATCAGGTCGGACAGTTCGTGTTCGATTTGTACGGGTTGACGGTGATCGAAGTTAAGCAACTTAACGGGTACGACGATAAAAATTTTCGTGTGTTGGTCGATAAGGAAATTAACCGTAATCCTTTCATTCATGAAGTGGCTGAAAGCGGTTACGTACTAAAAATAATAAATACCCTGGATTCGCAGGACGAGTCTCGATTTGAAGCCCAAAGCGGCATTCTGTTTCATTTAAGTATGTAGTTTTTAATTATTATTATAATTATTATTTTAATTTTTGTTCAGATATTGACGAGATGATTTTGAAAGTTTTTTCATCTATACCTAAAATTATGATGGCTTCTAGTAGTATACATGTAAATAATCAGCTTTGTTAGTCGTGTTAACATCATCAGATTAAATTTCACTGTGTCCACAATTGCATGTTCAGATATCACAGATCAACAAATTTAAACTTGTTTGAGGTAACATTGACGAAAATAGGTGTATATGAAGTATTTTGTAGACTTAAATCCGAAAATGATAAGCTGATTACTGTAACACGTACAGTTTTTTTGTTACATAGGGTTGGTTGTGGTGAAAAAAGGAGACGACATATTTTTACAGTTTAATATTTCTTTAATATAAACCTATAAAACGTGTTAAATCTATGCAAAGGCATTATTGAGGATTATGTGAATAAAAAATATATTACATGAGATGTCATACAGCCACAAAAGCTTTCACTTTTTCCTATTATGTTCTGTAGGATCATCTCTTTTTAAAAACCAGCAGTAGTCGCCCAACATAGATGGGTTCTAGCGACCTTGGTATCTTGCTTTCATCGTTCTGATGTCCTGGTGAAACCTCTTTCTTTGTTCGTCGCTTACTGCACTCAAATTTTCCGAAAAAAAATATCCAAAAGGGTGTGTAAAAATGTATTTTTAAGGGCATGCGACACCCTAGCATTTCTTAGGCTTTCAATAGTTCGTTTATGAGGTTTTTATAGTTTGCATCTTTCTTGTTGCCCAGACATCCTTTCGCTACACTTACAAAACACTCCCAAGCTGCCAATTCCTTTTCATTTATTTTTTCTTGAAAAAGTTAAATTACTTAGACGTTTTCTTATTTGAGGTGAAATAAATATGCCTTCTTTTAATGTTGCATCATTTAATTGAGGAAATATTTCTTTTAGGTACCATTACTCATTACCTTCTTTTTCCATGGCTTTGATAAAGTTTTTCATTAGTCCAACCTTAATATGGAGAGGCGGAAGAATCACCTTTTTTGAGTTAACAAGGGGGGCATATTTTGTGTTTGATGTACTAGGTTCAAAAGAAGTTCTGTGAGGCCAATCTTTCTTAGTGTAATGTTCTTTTGTTGCCCTAGCATCCCATAGTCACAGAAAACTGCCATACTTTGTTCAACTCCCTTGAAGCCGTAGCAATATACCAATCACTTTTAAATCTCTACAAATATCCCACTGGTACTGTTCATATTTAATGCCATTTAATATGGTTGTTAAGTTGTCATAGGTTTCTTTCATTGTCACTGAATGAGCTAAAGGAATACGTGGGTTTTTGTTTCCATTATGAAGCAAAATTGCTTTTAAGCTGTATTTCGACGCATCTATGAAAATACACCACTCGGAAGGTACATCTTCCATATTAAGCTCATTCATTAAATCATCAATATCACAACAGACACATAGCGATCCTTCCATTTTATAAAAACCTGAAAATGTTACATTCATTTCGTTTTCGGTAAAGTAAAACACTTGCATTTTTATCTAACAGGTTTCACTGTTGAAGTCCGGAACCAATAAGTTCCGATTTTAGTTTTGACATTCCCAGGTCACGTACCAAAATGTTTAATTCATTCTGAGTTGTTCAGTAAGGTTCACTGGTAGTTATTAAAAATGGTGGGTCACAACTGGTATAGTCAGGAAGTTTGTGGATTCCGCAATCGGTACCGGTACTCCTGGCTACGAGGAACTGGCTTGGAAGCGGAGAAGGCTAATTTTAAGTACTGAATTTTGTCCCTTTGTTTTTTTTTAAATTCCTTGTGTTTTAGTAATACAAAAGTAGCAATCACTTACATGGTCAGTATGTTCTCTCCACACCATAGGAACAGCAAATGGCATAGAATATTTCTTGCGAAATATCCACTGCACTAAATTTACATGACAACTTACATAGCAAACATGAGGAGTCCAACTTTTATCTTAATCTACAATTTGGTATTTAGAATAAAAAAGAAAGGCATTTTTGACATTCTCGAATATAGATCTAGCTTGTGACTTTAGAATAAATCGTCCCCATATATATCACAACTTTATCCACAGGATTTTTGCAAAACGACGACTAAAACTTGCCATTTTATAGAAGATCGACTTTGAAATATTTGAATGTACTGTAAACGAGACAGAAACAAACTAAACGATAGGAAACAATAAAACTGCCCTTAAAGGTTCGTAGAATACTGTGGAAATACTCCCTTTACGGTCTTGTGATAAGTCCTACATTGTCTAGTCCAAAGTACTAGACAATGTAGACAAAAGGTACAAATAATTTCAATGACCCCTTGAAAGAAGAAGAAGGTACTTGAAAATGAGACGTGCTAGGCCATTTCGGTGAAAAGGTGTTTTAATAACTACCTAAATGAAACGTAAAAAGAACATTCTCATCAATGTTACAAAAATAATGGGACCTGTGTATTCTAATATCATTGTGTTGCTCTTTTTTGCTAGAAATTGGCCTACTTCTTAATGCTACCTTTCCGTTGACCTTTTGTGATTCTTTTTATTCCTTTCTGGCCTTCTATGTTTTTGACCAGGTTTCATTTGTTTATTGTATTTTTTTCTCAAAACAACTTTTATTATTATTGATAATTCTAATTTAATTTCAGTTACGTATGTCAATAATTATTTATGTTATAGAAGATCTTTGAAATAGGATAATTTTTTTGACAACTTCGTACTGATAATTGATAACTGTATTTTGTTTTTGGTTATAACTATAAAATTGTTCCTTCTGTAAAAAATCATCTGCACGTTCAAGAAGTGCATCAAATGCCTTTTTTATGTCGCTGATTGGAATTGTGTTGAGATTGCTCGTCGTTGATCGTTGAATGTCTTTAATTGGTGCAAAACGGTTTCATTTCATATTCAAATGCAACTTAGGGAATAGAAAATAGATGATAGAACCAAATTAGGTGAATAAGGGGATGTTGGAGCAAAACATCAGTGACAATTGAATGACGAGAAGGTGCATTATCGTACAACAATAACTAACTATTGAAATGCGATGAAATCTCATTGAAGTTTTTTTTGAAATTTTGACTCGATGAATTTTGATTTTGAAATCACACACTTTCGCGAAATTTTCTTTTGTCTTTTTTTTTAATTGATTGGCGTCTATCATCGTCCATATCCACTTTTTTGTGAATATCTGCTTTTTCTGATGTGCTTCCGCGATTTGCCCCTTTTTGATACTGCGCACAAAACTGTTTGTGATTAAACAATTATCTCTATAAGCGAGTTAAAGCTTTTGAAGAATTTTTGTAGCACTTTTACCGTTTTTAATGTTGATTTGTTGATCCTTATTAATTTTCCCACTGCGATGTACAAACTACTGTCACTTAAATGCGTTGTTTTTTCGCTTTAATTGATTAAAAGACTAGGACATTTGTACAGGTTATTGAGACAGGTTGACATTTCATAAATCAATCTGCCACCAATAGATGATGGTACAGTTTTTGTTAAAATTATTTATAACTTATCACTTATCTTATTTTTAGGATAGAGGGGGAGTATAATCTGTTTTGTTCGTTAACTCGTTGACTCGTTGACTGATTTCTTGTTGATTGAAAATGACCCTCATTTTCTGGAACCTATCAAAGCTAGTGAAGAGTTGATAGTGCACCGTTGCTCGAAATTGTTGTCAGTAATTCTCTGGACGGACCAGAAAAATTCTGTTCACGAAAAGTATTGCTACGGATAACCAAGTGACTCTAGGGACTTCAAACTCGTACTAAAGACGCATCAAATGATGGCCTGTCTCCCCGTGAAAGGGAAACTAACAGTGTTACCACCAGTCCTATTACTTTATTTACACATCTTGTATATATATATATATATATATATATATATATATATATATATATATATATATATATATATATATATATATCTATATATATAAATGTGTGTGTGTGTACTAGGTTTTTTCCGGGAGTATATCCGGTTGTCGAATTTGACCCCGTCGGGAGCTTGCAGACGTTTCGCCAAAATCTCATTTGGCATTTTCAGTGCTGCACTGACTTTCTGAAAGTCACAAACCTCGTAAATTAGATTCTTGCGAAACGTCTGCAAGCTCCCGATAGGGACCAATTCGACAACCGGATGTACTTCCGGAAAAAAACCTAATATATGTTTTTCCATCCGTGAAGCAGTGCGCTCAAACATGGCAATTCATCATGGAACGTGCGTTCCGAGTAAATAATCGCCGCTGTTGAAGATCCAAATGTATCAATTCGTCGCCGTTCTCAGGAAGTTGAGTTTAGTTGTTCGACTACGTGGGAAATTTTGCGTTCGGTCTGATGCCTTACTAAATCCAACTTGTTCAAGAACTCAAGCAAAACTCAAATTATTAAAAAAAAGCAAAACGCAAATTAGTAAAAAAAAGCAAAACTAAAAATTATTTTATGAGCGGACTTGTTAATTCATTATTTGTACATTCTTTATGGCGGTTTGGATAAGAATATCTATCTGATCGTTTGTAGGTGAATACTCAATACTTCAAATATTCACTGGAAGTCGATGAGAAATCGTCGTTTGAGTTGTTGGAATCGGAAACGTTGTGAACAACTAAATAATAATATTAAAAAATCGGACATATAAAACGGATGAATCCGAGTAGGCTAATTAGACAAATAGTCGAATTTTATGAAAATAGGAGTAGAGCTAAAGTAGAAATAAATAAATGGATTGCTGCAATTAAAGAGGACCTACGATCAGCAAATATTTCACAAAATGAAATTCAGGATAGAGGCTGTTTTAGACACAAGGTTAACGTTTGGAAGGTTGGCCAGAGAGAAAAATGTAGGAAGACTGGAACAACTTGGTCTGACGAAAGGCAAAAAGCTCATAGCGAAAAAATGAAATTAGTATGGGCGCAAAGGAAGGCTAACAACAACAAACGCTTTTAACTGTACTTCGCGTGGTCCACCAGCACCCATTCGTAAATAATAATAATAAAAGTTCGAAATTCAGATTTTCTTTAAACTGAAATATTCACTCCATTTTGTAGCTTTCTATTTAATCATGTAGCATGTAATTCATATCGCTTTTTGTTTTAGATCAAAGAAATATATTATGTCCAAAACCCATTACAAACAAGAATCATAAAATATACGAAAAAATAAGGCTCTCCAGTGGAATCCACGTATTATGGTTACTAGAATTTATTGATGGATCGATTCTGCATAAAGTTCCGTCGACTTCAGATTTATTCTTTCAAGTTGGAGTACTAGCGGCAGATTTAGACAAAGCATTACAGGTGTTTATCATTAACTCTTTGCTAATTGTTTAGTAACGATTCTGTTTCTCCGACAGAGCTTTGATCATCCCGTTTACCACCGAAGAATCCAGTGGAGTTTAGGATCAACATTGGATATAATTGACTATCTATTTGTAATTAAAGATGATGATAGGCGAAAACTGATTAGAAACATTATATCAGAATTTTCGTCTAGAGTTTTATCGATAGAAGGAGAATTAGATAAAGGTGAGAGTTAGCTAGAACTTCATGCCCTTAGTAAAATATAATACGATATTTTAACTGATTTCAGGCATTATTCATGGTGATTTGAATGAACAAAATATAATAGTTGATAGTAAGAATCTAAAAATCAAAGGTGTTATAGACTTTGGCGATACCCATTACGGTTGTTACCTTTATGAAATATCATTAGCAATAGCTTATATGGTCTTTACGTCTAATGATATCAACAGTGGACGGTATGTGTTGAATGGATACAATTCAGTACGACAAATACCTTCAAAGGAGTTTAGATTGTTAAAGGTAGAAATGTATACAAATAATATAGAATCATTTAACATTTTAAAACTTTTTAAAAGTTACATAGTTCTATATTACCATTTTAGAGGGTCGATAAAGGGTTATTGAATGGTATTTTAGTGTATTTCTTCCATTAATTTTTGTCTTTATGAAGTTTTATTGAATGTGACGTCCCGTGGATATAAAAAACGCTGATTTATTGGTTGCATACCACGTATTATTATGATATTTGCTTGTTTGCTGCACCAAACAGTATTTTGTCAAGAGCCTAGATTTTTAGGTGGTGAAGGCATTCTCAGAAGGCCGAGAGTGTAGGAAGTGATGAAAATGTCCACAGAATCAGGGATAGGTGGTGCTTTACGACAATGCGTCATGCCACACATCGGTTTCAATTAATGAGTTTTTGGCAATTAAAAATATCGCTGTGTTTTGGCAGCCCCTTAGTCATCAGATTTAAGTTCTTGTGACTCGCTTCTTTTTCAAAGATTGAAAATTCACGTCAAAGGATACCATTTTGTGACAATGAGGAATATTGAAAAGACCGAAACCGATCATCTGAAGCCGATTGCAGTATCTGCCTTCCAGCACCGATAAAAAATTATAGAAAATCAGTCGTATTACTTTATTTTACACACCTCCTATTATAATTATTATATTGAAACATAGATAGTTCAGTAGCGATGGCTGACACATATAATTAGACCAAAATTACAGTTTGCACAGTTTTTTTTTTATCACATAATCTAAAATTTTATACAAACTTGTAATCACTGCTATTTTTTCAGATATGTGTGTTAGCCCGATACTGTCAGTCACTTGTATATGGTGCCTATGGCAGCTTGCAAGATCCACAAAATGATTATATTTTAACCACATCAAAAACTGGGTGGAAATTACTTCATACAATCTACAATATCCCAGAAGAAGACTTATTAGGTTTATGGAGAAAAGATTTATAGTTATAGCATATCTTTTACTGTTTCTTAAAATTGTACCATATGTTTTATAAAAAAATAAAGTCAATTGTATAGACAAGTTAATTATAATATGCAATAAAATAGATTAAATTTCGTATATAAAAATCTAATTCAAGGTGTCCAATATTGTTTTTAATTTTTGTAGGTATAATTAATAGAAGTCGATATAAGATATAATGATTTTATTATTATAACATTATAATAGAGTGTTTTTTCTAACAAAAATTATTTATTAAACAAAAATTATACTGTCGAGATGGCGGCCTTTGCGGCTCTAGCATTCTTGAAGGCATGATCGAAAATGTGACCGAAATGAGTGAAATCACCCTGCCGCACATATGTCTGGGTATCGAGTGGATCTCATGAACAATATTCTCCTTTAGTTGCAATATGGTATGGGGTATATGTTCATAAACTTTGCTCTTGGCATAACCCCACAAGAATAAATTAAGTGGAGTTAAATCTGAACTTTTTGGGACCAATTTATGTCTCTACGGTATATTACTTTACCTGGGAATAATTCCTGTAGTTTCTTTCGTTTGTTGCACAAGCTGAATTTTATAGGGATGAAGACGAAGATATTTTTTAAAATTACATGCAGTGAAGATTTCATAATGTGTACCTAAGTACTTCGCTTCCGTACGGACTGGGATGGATTTTCCCTAACCGACTCAGGCTCACGTTCAATGTTGTTTGCATCTCTGCTTGACCTTGGACGACCCGTAGACGGAAAATTTAGAGTTGAGCCTGTAGTTTCAAACTTTTTTATCCATTTCTTTATTAAATTAACACTTGGTGCTTCGTTTATGTCGTGTAATTTATACTCGACGTTATAAAGACGAGCCATAATAAACGAATTGTTGTTTTGATAATATGCGCGAAAACAGAAAACACTTTGCTGTCCGGTGAAACGTCCCATGGCAACTAATTCTCCTCGAACCAAGTTTCGATGTAAAGTTAACGCGACCAGCGCGTTCTTGCCGCCTAAGAGCAAACAAGTAATTAAATATCAACGACATTTCTGGACTCCTGGTACATGAATAACAACAGAGTGTTAATTATTTAAATGCTGTTTTAGATATAATTAATTATGTTTGATGTAATAAATATTAACTATAAAACTTGTTTAATATTGTTTTTTTTTATTTGTCTTTTCACAGTTAATTTGATGCAAAATCGAAATTGAGTGATAAATAATGAAAATCAGATAATAGGATATGAAGATGATTTAATTACAACAAGCGAAAAATATTATTAAGGAAGACTTTAAATACAGGTGAAATCCAATAGAGCCGGTCTAAAAATAAATATCGACAAAAAGATGGAAAAGAGAACTAACCCAAAAAGAGGATAAAACAATTTGATAAGGAATAAGCAAACGAGGCAAAAACATCACAGAAGATAACAGAAATTGCATTACAAAGGGTAACAAAACTAATGACTTCTTGCAGGTTGTCCAAGGATCTAAACTTATATAAAGGAACACGAAAGTTAAGTTCTATAAAAATCAGCTTGTGTACTTATGTACGCACGTAATAAATTATACTTTTTTGGCGTAGTTAATAAAAAATCAAGTCTTGACAAATTCCGAAGGTGTCATAATTTTAAAAAGAAAATAATAAATTATGTGTTACATCGGCGCGCGCAACTTCGTCCCCCTCTAAAAATACACTCTGATTTGTTTTTCCAAACGTGCCAAAAGAAGTATAACTTCAAAAACTTATTCCATTCAGGCAGTAGTCACTTATGTATGGCTGCGAGATGTGAACCCTCATAAAGAAAACACAAGAGATGCTTGAACATTTGAAAGACGAGTGCTCAGAAGAATTTTTGGTGCTGTGAATGATTATGGAAACTGGAGAA
Organism: Cosmopolites sordidus; assembly: GCA_031761425.1. Lineage (NCBI taxonomy): Eukaryota > Metazoa > Arthropoda > Insecta > Coleoptera > Curculionidae > Cosmopolites > Cosmopolites sordidus. Next base: position 35,934 of record JARFXV010001916.1, read on the forward strand.
TCAGGTATAACTTTGAACTCGAGGAATTATAAAAAGACCGGGATATTGTTGACTCTGTGAAGATTTAGCGTCTCAAATAGGCCAGAGAAGTGGTGAGAATGTCAGAAAACCGAATATCAATGGGAATCAAGGATGGACGAATAGTGGGTAATCGAAAGAAAAGTAGATCAAAGATCTACGGTGGCAGGACAATGGAGAAGCAGTGGCGGCTCGTGAGGGAGCGCGTTGGATCACCGCCCCTCCAGAATTTATCACAGTAAACAATTTTTCAGAGCAAAACACCATATTTTATTTCCGTACAGTTTCTTTCCTTTAACTCGTTTTAAGATATTATTAAAAATTAAAATCTCCAAATGTAGAAGACTCATACGTACGTCGACCCATCACACCAAATGATACGGATAAAAATTCCATCCTCTCGCCACAATTTTAACATCGTTGGTAGGACGTTTACCGCGACTGTGAGTCACGTTATCTTATCTTGTCTTTGGCGTTACATGTTTTGTTGGTTGTCAGAATTCGGGGGTTTAACTGCTTTCTAAAACATACACAATACAACATTTTGAAGACTGATTGGCTCAGTGATGAGTAAGTAGCAGCACAGGAAGAAGAAGAAGAATTTATTCAGAATATTTATGAAATATATCAATTGCATTTTAGCTTCTAGAAATATAAACAAATTTTAACTTTATTTAAAGGAATAATATTTGGAATAATATTGAGGGTAATAAACATCCGAAGTTATACTTCATATTTTATTACATTAGAAAAAAGAAACATATAAAAATAAATACAATAAATGAATTACATTGCATATATAAGATTAAGTAGGTAAAAATTATTAGTCGCCTGAAATACAATAGTAATCAACAATACAATACTGATTAAATTATATTCTAACATCGTGTTAAAATATTTTTACATTTCTCTAGGTTAAACTTCAGATTCCAGAGCAATAGAGACATTTTTTTTGTTAAAGTACTGTTTGTTATATGAAATTTTAAAACATATATTTCTTAATAGGTTATAGTTTCTTGTTCTATAATTAATTACTACATTTAGTATTTAATTTTTGTGTTTTTATACTGGAAATGACTATGGCACTACCAGTTGCATAACATTCGTTATTCATGAATATAAATAAAACAAGTTCAGAATCATAAAAGTTTGTTTAAAATTTTGGACAATATATAAGGGATTTCAAGCCATCCATAGATTTATTAGGCATTATTTAACAATTTCTAGAATATTCCTAAAATTATTTTACAATATACAATCTATGTTAAAATATGTTCAGTTTTTACACTTTTTAAATTAATTAGGTAAAGCTCTTGGGTTTGTTTTAATACTTAAAGCTGTATCCATAACTTTATAACATTAACATTATTTTTTGTTTTTACAATTAGATAAATAACAATGTGTTTAAATATACAATATAATACTGATAAATCATTAGTAGTTTTATGCTGCCTTGTCTATAGCTGGTTTGGTATAAGAATGAATAAAATAAATACCAACTAACAGACAATCTGCTTATGTAGATATACCTTTTTAGACTAAATAAGAGTTGATTAAATATCAATTTGAAATAGATTTAAGCTTGTTCTGCATTAAAATTTATTTACAATAGACACCTATAGTAATTTTTAGTATTTTATTAAATCTACATGAATTAATACATGTAATATTAACGACATACAGGAGAAACAGCAGAATGAAATATTAATCTTGAAAATTGACATATTGAGTTGAATAATAGTTTGCCTATAGGAATCTTCAATGGATTTTTTTCTGTCGATTTTCAGCTTATTTATAAATTATTGTATTAGTGGAATTTGAATTAGATTTTTAATTTCTGTTTCTCATTTATGTTTGAATAAGTTTTATACAACTATGGAACATTTGATTTATAATTCTCTAATAGTCAAATATATTCACCTAAAAATAAAAATGATCTTATATTGAAAATACTTCAGTGGAATGTTTAAACATCTAGTAAATTTACAAGCGTATTTCTTTAACGGCTTAAAGTCTAAAAAACGATTCATTTATTGAAACTCGTCCTTTTGGAATATACAGAGTCAAGTTAAAATAGAAAAACAATAAGCCACAGCATTTATATGTTAGAAATAAACAAAACAAAGAAATTAAATTCAGTCTTAAATGTTGGAGTTATTAGTAAGTGTTAATATTAAATGCATATATGACAAAAACTTTTTTTTTAGGTAGTTTGTGCTTCTTCGCGAACACCCACTTAATACATTTTTATAATTTATTGCTAGTAACTTGTTTTATCCATAATGGTTATCTAAAATTCCAACGGTAAATGTTTGTTCGAACACTGATGCGTTGTGCGTTAAATATGGTTTCAGATTTGTTCTTTGCAGGTCTGGCAACATTGTTGTTTGTATCTCACTATTTCGCACATTTTTAAGGATTTGACGTTGGAACAAAACATCGAGTGATCCTTGCAGTCTTCCCCTTGAACGAAATAATATTATTTCATTAATGGTTATTCAATTTTATATAATTATTTCATTATTCAATTGCTATTGATGGTGACAAAATTTTACATGAAATTCAGGTATACTTGCAAAAAAATTATAAAAAAACAATTATACATTTCACGCGGGTTTCATAAATGAACAATTGCTGATATTTATTTAGCAGAATGTATACTGAGTTATCTATCTAAATAAGCAGCATATTTTGTTCGAAAAAGTCTATTCTGCCAATGACGGAAGAGGAAAAAATTTAAATAGCCATTGCATTGAAAATGGATTAGACACAATACGAGAAAAGCAAGAATTTACAACTTTGAACAAACAGCAAGGTGATTATTAAGGCAAAGTATCGATATAATCATTTGTTTTTTAAGTTGGTATGACTGTCCTAGACATCTGATAGTTAACCAACGAAGAAAATATTGCCAAAATCGAGGATCTTATACTGAGTAAGAGCCGATTAGGTATTGGATATATTGTAGGTATTAGATTGTTAAGAAAGTTATAGCGGTTCTTAACCAATACAATGAAATGCACATATCTCAGCTCACACAAAACTATATTAATCGAAATAAAAACCATCAACAGACGTTTGCCAATGAGAAACAAATATGTTTATACAGGAGGCGAGTCCTGGAGGCGACAAAGTCGAAGTCGAAGGCAGTTTTTGCATCCTTTTGCTTTTTAAAATATTTTTCGCGCAGGAAGTTGTCGAGATGCTTGAAAAAGTGGTAGTCGGTAGGCGAAAGGCCAGGCGAGTATGGCGGATGGTCGAGAGTTTCGTAGCCCAACTCATGAGGTTTTTGTCGCGTGATCATTAAGACATGTGACCGAGCGTTGTCATGGATGAGAATTGATCTCTTCCTGTTGACTAATGACGGGCACTTGCGCCGCAGTTTTTTGTGTATTTCATCTACAGTAATCGTTTCGTCCGAGTTCAGGAAGACGTGATAAATCAGACCAGCCGCAGACCACCAAACAGTCACCATGACCTTATCTTGATGCATTTTCGACTTAGGGAAATGTTGTGGAGCTTCGTCGCGGCCGTTCAATCACTGAGTCGATCGTCACCGATTGTCGTAAAGAATTAACTTTTTATCGTATGTCACAATTTGTTTGAGAAATGGATTGATTTTATTGTTCAAAAGAACAGACGACCTTCAAAACGATGATTTTTTTATTTTCATTCTATTCGTGCGGCACCCATTTACGGCATCCTGAATCTCCTGCATATGGTTAGAAATCGTCACATGCATTACACCTAATTCAGAGGCAAGCTCTCGAACAGTTATATTCGGATTGGCTTCGGCTAAAGCCCATAATTGGATGTTGTAAACATCCGATGGCCGACAAGTACGCTCATCATCTTCAAGGCTCTCCTTGCAGCTACAAAAATTTTTATACCATCACTGCGTAGGCTAAATGGATCGTTCAGGTCGCGAGCTGTTTCGGCAGCTTTTCGGCCTAGTTTGAACTGGAACAAAAAATTGTGTGAATTTGCTTTTTGTCTATGTTGCATTTAATGCTCTGAGAAAAAAATGACCAAAATTATTTTAGAACACAACTAATATCACAGTTAGATAGAGCGAAAAACGCGCTTTAAAATGATATTTTATATATATATATATATATATATATATATATATATATATATATATATATATATATATATATATATATATATATATATATATATATATATATATATATATTGGTTGAACTATGTTCGCAGTTTAATCTAAAAATAATGTCAACCCATTTTAAGAAGAAAATAACAAAACAAAAGACCTGGAGGTGCCCAAACACGTACATGGGTGAATTTCAAATTGACCATGTTGCCATTTCGTACCCCAATTATAAAGAGATTTTGAATGTTCAAGTCAAAAAAGGAGCAAATATAGACACGGATCACTACTTGACTAGAATCAAACTTAGCTTAAAACCTCGAAAACTTATTCAAAAGGGGCTGCTAATACCAAAGTTTGACCCAACGAAAATAAAACCAGCCCTAACAGAAGAGCTTGATAAACAACCTACACAGAACTGGCAAGAATTAAAACAAAAAATTATTAAAACAGCCTTAAAGTTGGTCCCTTTACAAAAACGTAGAAAACATTCGTGGTGGGATGAAGTTTGCGAGCAAGTAGTATTAAGCCGAAGTAGAGCATTCAAAGATTGGAACAGTCAAAAAACAACAATAAACTATAACATCTTTTTGGAAGTAAGAAAAGAAACATCGAAGCTAATTAGGCAAACTAAAAGAAAATATGAAAATAATCAACTTAATGAAATAGAAAAAGATTTCCAAAAAAATAACACCCGAAACTTTTATAAAACATTTAAAACTAAATTAACAGGCTATCAACCGCAGAGCCTATGCTTTCAAAAGGAAAACGGACAACTAGCTCTAAATAACCAAGACAATTGCAAAGAACTTGTGAAATATTTTGAACAAATACTAAACTGTCCTGAGCCCTTAAACAAATTACCAACACTAAACCCTAAACAAACAAACCCAGATTCATTACCACCGAATGAAGAGGAAATAATTAGGCAAATCAAGCGGCTTAAAAATAACAAAGCTTCTGGTGAAGATGGAATCACTGCTGAACTTTTGAAATCCGCTGGTCCAGGTGCAATCAAGGAAATAACCAAAATTCTACAAGAAGTTTGGCGAACCGAACGGATTCCGGAAGACTGGAAAGATGCTCAAATCCATCCACTACAGAAGAAAGGAGATAGAACGGATGTAAACAACTATAGAGGAATATCTCTTCTCCCGTTTGTTACAAGATTCTATCTCAATGTCTACTAGACAGAGCACAGGGACAGTTAGAACCGAACATTGGTTCTAACCGAAACACCCGAAACTTTTACAAAACATTTAAAACTAAATTAACAGGCTATCAACCGCAAAGTCTTTGCTTCCAAAAGAAAAACGGACAATTAGCTCTAAATAACCAAGACAATTGCAAAGAACTTGCGAAATATTTTGAACAAATACTAAACTGTCCTGAGCCCTTAAACAAATTACCAACACTAAACACTAAACAAACAAACGCAGATTCATTACCACCGAATGAAGATGAAATAATTAGGCAAATCAAGCGGCTTAAAAATGACAAAGTTTCTGGTGAAGATGGAATCACTGCTGAACTTTTGAAATCCGCTGGTCCAGGTACAATCAAGGAAATAACCAAAATTCTACAAGAAGTTTGGCGAACCGAACGGATTCTGGAAGACTGGAATGCTCTAATCCATCCACTACATAAGAAAGGAGATAGAACGGATGTAAACGACTACAGAGGGATATCTCTTCTCCCAGTTTGTTACAAGATTCTATCTCAATGTCTACTAGACAGAGCACAGGGACAGTTAGAACCTAAAATTGGTGAATATCAAGCAGGTTTTCGACCGGGCAGATTCTGCCTGAACAGATCCTGAATCTAAAGTTGATTCTAAGATATCAAAAACTGTACAATAAAAATCTCGTCTGTACATTTGTGGATTTCAAAAAAGCATATGATTCTATTGACCGCGAATCATTATTCCGAATCTTGAAAGAACAAGGACTAGATCTGAAAACGCTGGCAATTATTAAAGCAACGTTAACTAACACGAGGTCAAAAGTTAAATTCATGGGTGACATCTCAGAGCCCTTTGAAATTAAAACTGGTGTGAGACAAGGGGATGGACTCTCGCCACTCTTATTTAACTGTGTGCGTGCGTGGGTGTGCGTGGCGCTGAGTGGCGTGAAAAAAAGTCGGCACTGAATATTGACCAGCCCATTAAACTGGGGAGAACCAACATCAAAATTGATTGTCTGGCAATTGCTGATGATCTAGCAATTTTAGCTCAAGATGTATTAACGGCACAGAAACAGATTGAAATCCTAAAAGAAACAGCAGAAAATGTAGGACTCCAAATTTCCTTTGAAAATACACTATACATGACCTGCAACAGACTAAGAACACCATTTCTAAAAACAAAATATGGTAACATCAGACGAGTCTCTCAATTCAAATATTTGGGTGAAATAATCATGGAAAATGGGTTGGAAAAAGCGGCCAATAAGGGTAGATGTCAAAAAATGGAAACGGCCTTGAGACTTACACAAAATATTTATAACAAAAAATGCCTATCTAAAAACACAAAACTGAGACATTACAACACGGTTATTAAGCCAGAATGTCTATATGCTGCAGAAACGCTCATTTTGAATAGAAAGAGGGACATCGAGGACATTGAAAAGAAGGAAAGAAAAATCATAAGAAAAATCCTAGGCCCCAAACAAATAAATAGCACAACATACCGACTTCGAGAAAACCAAGAAATCAAACAATACACAGATATACATAGCGATATGAGAAAAAGAAGACTTAAGTTTTACGGACACATCAAACGGATGAATCCGAGTAGGCTAACTAGACAAATAGTCGAATTTTATGAAAATAGGAGTAGAGCTAAAGTAGAAATAATTAAATGGATTGCGGCAATTAAAGAGGACCTAAGATCAGCAAATATTACACAAAGTGAAATTCAGGATAGAAGCTGTTTCAGACACAAGGTTAACGTTTGGAAGGTTGGCCAGAGAGAAAAATGTAGGAAGACTGGAACAACACGACTCAATGAAACTTTTTTTTTACTAAATTAACAACGTTCTTTATTTGATTTGTGACTGCGATTAATAGCATGGGTATTTAGGATCACGTTAAATAAACACATAAAAAATACCACTGAAAAATGGAAAATTTGTGATCCTAAGTACTTTGTGTATCTACAGTACTTAAAGATATAGCCTAGCCTGTCGAATTTGCATTTAACGTGTCTAGCGTGTCGAATTTCAAGATTTTCAAAAATAGCCTATTATATGTAGTAATATTAAGGTATTACTTAATAACTTATGGATTTTTTTCTTATTTTTGCCAGAACTGGTATAACTAGGTTTTTCGCCCGGCACCCGCTTGACGTTGAGTTTCAGGACACCACTGCAGGATGAAGGCCTCCTCAGCATGCTTCCAACTCTCGCGGTCCTTAGCTCTCCTGTGCCATTCGGGTCCAATATACTTAATAATGTCATCAGTCCATCGTGTTTTCGGTCTCCTCCGTGGACGTCAAGCGTTTGCGATCAAGCATCAATTATTATTTTTTTATTTATTGGGACTTTTTGAATATTTTTTTGCTTAATCAGCAAAAATTTTCTTTAAACTGTCTATTGTAAATGTTTAATAATGGGAAAAAATCAAAGATTGTATAAAATGACATTATGTTAACCTAAACTTTCAGATCTTGTTTTATTCAGTTTTACTTTTTTGGACTTGGTATAATCCAATACTCAGGTGACGATATATTCACCGATCTACTTCTTCACTTCCCTAGAATGCTATATTACTATCTGACTCGTACTATTATCAAAAAGTATTCATCCAAATTTCTTTGTCAACTTCAAAGTAATGTCTTGCCACTGTAATGCACTTACGATGGTTGCTATTTATGTATCCGGAATTGGCAACAATAGTGTTGCTAGGTGCCATCTGTCATATACATCGTAAAGTTTGACATTGTTGACTGTATACGTACTCAGGACGTTTTGTCATACGGACGCTATTTGTTTTGTTTAGTGACTTGAAAATATCATCTCAGTCAAACGATGGAATTAACTCGTGAGAATTTTCCTGCGATGATTTACTACGACTTTCGACATGGATTATCTCAACAACAGTGTACCGATCATTTTACTTCGACTTTTGGCGATGAAACACCATCTAAAACCACTTTATATCACTGAATCGTGGCATCAGAATATATCGATACTGTGCGAGAACTGATAAAGCAAGATCGTACCGTGAGATTGATGCATCCCGGGGCATTAGTATAACAAGCACACACAAACATAATTTGACAATCGCCCAAAAAAAAGGCTCGCTCGATTGGTACAAACAAATGTTCAAAAGCCTTGTATAACATCTATACAGGTGAAGAAGCCCACTGACATTTTACAAAATAAAATGAAACTCTTACTTCAAAAGAAAATTTATATAAATTTTATCTTGCTTCGGCAAATATATTAACATAGAAGCAATTTTTTTTGTTTGGACCATAACAGGGTTTCGCGATATAGGACTGATTTTTATATCTAATTCATCCTTCATAACATTGTTAGCTATCTTTTTAGCTCTTAACTCCTGAAGGTGTACTATTTTAAATTTATTTTCAAAATGATTTCTATAAGATACGTATTGAAGTCGATTGTACTTGAATATGCTATACTTGGGAGTATGGTACTAGGTTGTATGATTGACTGTATTTCTGAAATCAAAAAATCTTCTTTTTCTAGTTGAATCAAAACTAGTTTGTCCTTAATCGCTTTCATATATAATCAATGATACAGGGCTATAAATTTCGGAGCATCTAAGTTTCTGTTAAATCAGGCTAAGGAGAGAGTCCACTTCTTGGATGTTTCCATAACCAGCTTCGGAAAACTTTTGTTTAATCGATAGTATTTATTGATGCTTCATGAAATAAGCTAAAGAAAATGACATAATGCTGTTCCAATTTTTCGAAACTACAGAATAAGATTTTTTTATGTCAAGATTATCGTAGACTATTCCGTCTAGAATTTTTACTAAGGTGCAGGCAATATGATATCCAGCGCGCCCTGTCGTCATTTCATATCATATCCCACAGTAAGTTTTATATTCACCATACAATGCGCTGTTAAATTGAGTACACTTAATTTCCGTTTGTAAAAGAAGTTGAACACATTAGCCTTAGTGAGCGCGAAAACCTTTTGCATATCGAATGAAATATTCGCAATAGTACCATTTTGGCGGTAGATATTAAAGGGTTACGTAACTTAAACGTGGAGTCTCATTGCATGTGGACTTGGAATAAATCAATATTAACACTGTGTTACCAGTATGGAAGTAAAATGCGGACTCAATTTTCATTATTCTATACCTTGTTCGAACTTGGTTTCAGTGCCATTTCAGCAATCCTAGAGAGCACCTTACGACATCATATTTTTAAAAGAAATAATAAAAAGTGGACTTGACGAGCTTCAATACTCAGGTGACGATATTTATAAAAAAACACGTGAGCTCAAATTAGTAAGCAAGCAGAATAGCTAGAAATAGACGAGAATGAACACTCATGGTGTGTTCATCCTCGTCAACAGGACAGAACAGGAACGGAACATTCTCTTTCAACAGGACCGAACTCAAATTACAGCAGTTCTTATGATTAGCAATAATGCCATTACTAAATTTCTATTGCGCCTAAAAGGTACTGCACATCTATGGAATAAAGGTTGCTGCTTATAATAGGGAGCTTTCTATATATCTACACCAAATTTCAATACCAAGGAAAACCATGGAGGGGCGAATAGGGGGTAAGAGAAAAAGAGATGCTGAAGAGCAACAGCAAAAACTTGCAAGGGGCTGCTGGAGATCGATCTGAAAAAGGTACATGAATTTAATAAATTGAAGAAATACGCCAATATCTCAGTAGGACAAGCGTTTGGGTTAAGCAATTCTTGATCTGATCAATTTTAATACATATTTTTTGATGATACATACCTATAGGGGTTTTTCGACATGATGGTCCTTTACAAGTTTTTCTTGAACTTGGCCTTGAAATATCGTCGCATGCATTACCAGCTGGTTTTTTAGTTCCAAACCAGACACATTGCAGAATCCTGTATTTTTCGCCAGTGCCATCGCATACAGCTGAACACTAAACATATAAAAAAATTTATAGCTTTTTCTGCTTCGTTTCTTTTGAGTTATTATATCATAAGTTCCAACCGTTTTTATAATTTGTTGGGCTTTCCCCTATTATTATTTTGTTTAGTCAAGCGTATATATGACCGTTTGTGTGGCCAAGTGAAAAAATTAATTAACTTCCAGACTTTTGAAATGGAAATTCGAGGTGGTAAAAACGTTCATTTTCGATACTTGCTTTTTCGCCTTTCGTCGTGGTCAAAACTACTATGTTGAGGACGCTACAACCGATCGGTCTACTCCAGACTGGTTTGCCAGTTGAAGTTGAAAAATGGCCGCAACAAAGTTGCTCTAAATCTTACCTGACACCAAACAACACGTGGACACAAGTAACAATTCTTGTACAAAATCGTCATGGAAGATGAGAAATCGTATCTTTACATCAATATGCAGCAAAGAAAGGAGTGGATGACCATCCTTCTTAGGATGGATCATGACCTGCGTTTGGTTTGGTGGGGTAGTGGGAAATGTTGGACAAGAACGAGCTTCGTTTAGCTAATCCCTTTTCAAATCTGAACAATTTCATGACGCTTGTAGCATACTAGCATTCTAGCACTCATATTACAATCACAAGAATACTGCTTAGCTTAGTAGCATACGAAAAATTCCTCACAATATAATAAAAACACTAAACACGAAAAGATTTACTGCTAAACACCAAATCATTTTGCTCAAGAGATGATTGAATCATCTCCTGATAATACTAACATGGTTAGCGAGACGCGCGTCAAGAAGTTTAAAAAAGTGATTTGGTATTTAATGGCAAATCTCTTCGAGTTTAGTGTTTCACATCGAAGGTCCCAATAGCAAAATTGATGATAAAAACAATTTTTTTAAACCGTTTACTTTGCTAACTTTTTTAAATTGCATATATTTCCAAATATTTCAAGCAAAAGGTAACAAACATTTAATGTAGCATATAATACATAAAAAAATAATAGCAAAAATAATAAAGAAAATGACAATAAGGGTGTCAGAACATTAAAACGTAATAGCGGCAACATTGTTTGAAATGTAAATGTCACTCATAGACTGCTGGGTCGAGTACGTTGTGTCAATTCACCATGGAAATATACATGATTCAACAGCCCGTAGAAATTAGAATTTGAAAGGCGACCCCACTTTGAGAAAATAATAATCTTTTCAAATGAAGCGCACTTCTGATTTAATGGCTCTGGGAACAAACATAACATTGTTATAACATTTGGATTGATTAAAATCCTCAAGTGATTGAAAAGTTAGCTCTCCATTCTCAGAAAGTAGTTGTTTGGTGCGAAGGACCAAGGCGGCTGAAGGAGTGATAGGACCATATTTTTTTAAAGACGATCGTGCTAGTGTTCGTGGTGAACGTTATAGAAATATGTTAAGAGAATATCTTTGGCCTGAACTGATAAATGTGGATGTGGATATGAACAAAGTTTTGAACAAGACGGTGCGACTTATCGCACATCTCACCAGGCAATCGATTTAGTGCAAGGAAAGTTTTCTGAACGTGTTATTTCGTGAACAGGCCAAGATCAAGCGATCTTACGCCCTTAGATCACTTTTTGTAGGGTTATGTTATATTTCTAGCTTATAGAAATAAACCTCGAACAATTTTTAACCTAAACCTTTCAGGACACGCATTTTATTTAGCAACATCGGTGCACGTGCCGGTCCATTGAACCGATTTTGTCGTCATTTTATAAAAGAGTGAAAAATAAACAAAAAATCTAAACCAAAAACGAAATTCATTTCATAGACCTAACAGTTTAATGGTTGTAAATAATAAAAAACGATTAATTATATTTTATTTGAACAGAAGTATTTTAAAATGGCTAATCGCCTGTGCTTATACAGTTCAGACATAATGGCACAATGTGTTCCAGACACAACGTGTTTTTCTTATCATCGCAGAAATGACACCTCCCTTTTTGCCCTTCAACTCTCTCTGGTATGGGTTCATTGGCAACCCCACATATTTCTCATATACAGTCTTTTAGAGTTCTGGGTATTGCTGACCATGTTTTCCGAAGTTTCTGATAATCGTACGCTAATGCCATGAAAGTTCTTGATTAAATTCCCTACGAATTGTATTTCTATTGGGATTGTTCGCTGTATAAACTATGAAGGAATTTATGGCTTCAATATTCATCATGCAATAGAAAATATCCATCGGTCATCTCCTTATATTCCTTAAACAGTCATATTGGGCACACAACTTGTCTATTACATCTACTCATCATACATTCATTTCGGCTTTTTTACTATTGGAATCAATACCATCAGTGAAATCCATCGTTGAAAGCAACAAAACATTTTTGTTCCTCTTTGGTATATAGAATTCAAGGGTAGTAGTCTCTTGAAAAGCAAACAATGAAGGCCCAATTTTGTTGTACAATTTCCTTAGTCAATTCTATTTTATTTCTTCTGATTGTACCTAGTAGAGTCAGTCTGATCGACTTTAGGCTTTTAGCTAAGGGCGCACATGTAAACCAAATTATCTGTTGTAATATTACGGTTTGAGTTACTAATATGTTCAGTCAAGCGCTTTACAATACTTTGGCTATTACTATTTAACTGATATAGTTCCTCAGGCTGGCATCCAACGTAAGCCTCGATTACACTAGTATAAAACGTTTTTGCGTCACAGGTTGCAAACACCTTCAAACCGTATTTGTTTGGCTTACTAGGAACGTATTGCCGAAAGCTGCAGTTGCCCCTGAATCCAACTTTTCGTCAATTGTAACAAATTCTGAATGGCTGTAGGCATATTCGCAGTGTTGCACGAAAGTATCAAAGAGCTGTTTTAGAGGAGCGCACTGTCAACTTTATTTCGCCCATTTCTAATATGAATGTAATCAAACCGTATCTGTGCAAGTAAAAATTTAAATTTGTTGATACCCATAGTCAATCTAAATGCCTATATTCCTGTCCCGTTCACTTTCCATAAATCCAAAGTATTAAGTCTGTTTATATGTCGAACTCCAGCTAAATAAATCAAGCCTAATAGAGCTTTGATTTCAATTATATTTGTCTGCTTAGTGTCTCTTTCGCGCGTATAATTTGCAGATAGAGTTTGTATTTTCTTATTTGTACACTCAACAATAACTTCCAACATCGCATCTCTAAAAAAGAAGTTCCAGATATTCATAGGTGGTTTTAGGTTTTTCGCAATGACTTTAACTCCTGGAAAGGTTTTGACAATATTTTGTTTGCGTGTTTTAATCTTTCGAGACTTGCAATGTTCTTGCCATCTAGTGTTGCCATCTTTACCAATAAAAAGGAGCTCTCGATGAGCTAATTCAATTTCCATTTCATCTTCGTTTCCCTTCGTTGTTTCACTATCATCACTTCTAGTTTATACATTATCTGTTTTTGGGTCATCTTTTTTATAATCGGCCCTAATAAAATAACAGGTAAAAAGATAAAATTAATTTTATATCTGGTTTAATAGTTTCGAAATATTTTAGTTTAGTTCGCCTTCTTTTCTTAAAGTTCTTAACAGTGTAGTTCTATAATTTCGATCGTACATTTATTATTCCAAATGTGTTAAAAATGTGGCGTTCTTGGCAAGATAACGATCGTTGTACCCCCGGTAGTGCTAATTTTAAAAGAAAATATTTATCGTCTGATGCTAAGCAAATTGTTAAAAATGTGTGTTTCCTTATTGAATAGGGGGCTTAATATAAATGCAGCCGTAGGAGAAACGTCTTCATTAAGAAAAACTCCGTTGTCTACAGTTAAAGATATTATGGCGAAGCTAATTAAAGCCAAAAAAGCTGGTTGTGATAAAGTTCGTAGTGGTAAAAGCAAATGTGTTGAACGCGACAAAGACTTAATTCAAAGCAAAATTTATGCTATGTATGAAGAGCAAACTGTGCCTGCATTGTATTCATTTCAACAGCGACTAAGGAAAGATAAAACTAACATTCTTTGCAGCAGAACTAGCCTCCAGAGAATATTATCTCTAATGGGTTTTGCATATCGGGCCACTAATAAAAGACAAATATTAATGGAATCACAATGATTGCGCCGATGGGGGTTTGACTACTTAAACTCTATAAAAAAATACAGATTAGAAAATCGTCCCATTATCGACCTTAATGAAACATGGTTCGATACACATGAAACGCCAACAAAAGGATGGGTAGATACATAAAGAAAATGCCAAATCAAAGCCCCAGCAAGCAAGGGACTAAGAATTACAATTTTACATGCTGGTTCCGAGGATGGATGGGTTCCAAATTGTTTACGGTTGTCCTCCAAAAATATTAAATATTTATCTTTGGACTACCAAGACGACATCACAGGAGAAGTTTTTTAAAATTGGTTTATAAATAACCATTTTCCCTAAGGAAAGCGTAATTGCAATGAACAATGCTAGTTATAACCTCCAAAAAATAAAATTCCTAATGCAAATAACACTTGCTGCAACATTAATTAGGAAGGATGTAGATATTATTTATTCTAGATTAACCATGTTATTAAAATAGAAGATTCCTATGTATCATTTACTAATAATATAGAACCACTTATTAATGCAGATCAAAGTGATAGTGAGAGTAAAACCGAATTAAATATATAATTAAATTTAAGTTATAATTTTTATTATACTAATAGATAAATCAATTTATTTATTTATTTTTATTGTACTAATAAATTCAAAATATACAAACCAATAAACAATGTTTTAGTCATACATAATAATAATAATAATAATAATTTAAAAATATATAATTTTTTCCAAAATTCTTCAGAAGTTGAACCATTTCAACTCTGGCGCCTTTGAAGAAACTAGGAATATTTTTATTGAAATTTATTGGGGCAATTAACATTTTGCCGAAAGGTAACGAAATATCTTGAACAGGACTATACCAAAGTGAATTTACTAGAATGTTTGGAAATAAACCGTCACAAATACAGATGTCCTTCTTGTCGACCAAGTAGATTTCAACCTTTCTCCGCTATTAAATATGTTAAAAAACAGTTTGAGTAAGGGTTCTGGGAATTTCCAGAAAAAAAAATGTAAAATTACATCATCACTTAGTACCTACTATTTGTCACAATACAATTTCATTCTTTGTCAACCATCCGAAGAAGTTAGAGTATAGCAATACGCGTTATGTTTTAGAGAAAAATATAAGTGGAAATTAGACAACTTTGTTTTATTTAAACAACTTGTAGTTATCATTTAAAAGTAAAGCATTGTAGTGCTCCATTTAAAAGTTCTGGCATTCTTATTAGATAACACTTTACATAATAAAACTTGACTCTAAACTTGTTAATAAATATTGATAATAATCTTCTTTCACAAATCTGACATGAAATGACAAATTATTAAAAGGAAAAATGAAAAACCCACATTTTGACAAATAAATAATTTTTATCTTGTGTTATATACAGCTGTCAGATCCGAAAAGTAGTACCGGACATTAATCAATATTCTAATTATTAATAACATACCTCAGACCAGCTGCCCATTTTCCATTTTCCGATACACTTTTCGCTGGAACATTCTTGACGTTGTCCAGGTTTTTGATATGGGTCGCATTTATTCATATCTACCGTGATATTGCCTTTTATCTGACATTTTACTATACGCTTTTGCATCGCTGGAATAAGACGCAGATTAGAGAAAAAATATCAGGATGAGCTTTCAGAATACGTTAAAGAATGGATATTAACCTTTGTGATACCCTACACATTTTGATCTCTCGCATAAACTCCACTGAGAAAAGGTCCATTGGGGACAGGCTTCAAGTTGACATTTCCTTTTGGTTTTCGGCGCTGGAATTTCAGCGTCTTCGCAGAAATTACTTTCTACCTCATGGGAAACGTTATGAAGCTTTACCAAGCACCTGGAAAAATAAATATAGTAGGAGTTTAAATGACCTTTAAATATTTTTATTTTATACACAAGTAAGCTTTATACGTATAGGAAAATATCAGTTCTCGATTATCCAATAATATGAGGTAAGTTTTATATTTATTTTTATTCTCATTGTTTGTTTAAAGTATTAAAAATTATTGCAGACAAATATTTTAGTTGAATAACGACAAATAATTTAGTAAGACAGATAATAGTACCCTATATCGGATACAGAAAGGACGAATATCAGGCAGGGTTTAAAATGGGATGCTTAAAAATAAATAATAATAATAATAATAAATGGCCTTTATTGTATCATAATAATGACAAGAAAACAAAAGAAATAAATAAAAGTAAACAAATAAAATAAGTGAGATTTCTCAATTTGTTGATCAGCAAGTTGGCGAAGTCTATAACCACAAACATTTTCTCCCCTGTCTCACACACACATCCGGTCACCGCCAGAATCTCAAATGCCCATTAAACAATAATCTTAAAACAATATCGGCCATTATAGCTGTTGAACATCGTTGTTTTTTAATGTTGTATTGCAAATTTGCTTTAATATCTAATATTCACAGAATGACTGACTGAACGAGCTACAAACATACTTTTAAGTGCTTCAGAATTATTGTCAGCATTGATAACCTTATATGTGAAATTAGCCATATGAAGCTGCCATCTATGGTCCATAGTAAGCCTCTTAAGCTGATTAATCCTTTGACAGACATGATCTCGTTTTCGAAGTCCAGAGTATGGATTTTCAAATACTTTACGACAGTAAAGTATGGATTTTCAAATCTCACACATGTTTATTTCTAAAACTGAATACACCTCTACGTGTAAACGTTGCTTCGTCCGTAAACAATATTTTTTTTTAGATATGGGGTTGACTATTTGCTGAGTACTACAGAAACGAGCAAATTCCATCAGCTTCTCACGGATACAGTCTCTCCTTGTGAATAATTTTGCAAACGGTGGACTTGCCTACCCCCACTCCAAGAGCAATACGTCTTGTGCTTATTTCAGGGTTTTCGGTTGCGCGAACCAAAATTTCTTCTTCCTGGTCGGCGGTTGATGTCTTCGGACGACCTGCGGAATCTCGTTTCGGACGGAAAGAACCTGTTTAACCCTTTCTATCGTAGAGATAGAAATATCTCAAATGAGACCGACGTCCATTAAAATTTTCGTGAGTGTATATGCCTATCATATCTCGCATCTCTTCATTACAAAACAATTTAACCGGGCATTTTATTCTTAAATTAAGTAAAAATCTTTCAAAAACTAGTTTACTATAATGTATTAACATTCTGATCATCCTTGCTGTAGCATCCTTGCTCATGCTGTTCGATATTCCAATGCCAAGATGAAAAAACAATTCAGCTCCCCTCACCCTAACATAGTATTTTACGAACAATGTGACACGTCTGCAAGAGCTTGGCATGTTGTTCCACTATGGCAATCGATTTCAAGATACCCGGGCTCTCGAGGATTTTTAAAAATCTCTTACTTATCAGGCCTTCGGCGGATATAACGAAGGGCACTACTACATCTACCTTACTCAGTTTCCATTGGCTCTTCAAGTCGTATGCGCGTAATTAAAATTATTATTATTTAAAACTATTTCAACTATTTAAATACTCATATTATTAAATATTAATATTCAATGCAAAAGTTGCCTTGATGTATTTGTTTTAATCATAGCCTACATACTTTAAGAAAAGTGTTACATTTCAAAAGGGCAATTTAAAACAGTGCAATGAACGTTTAAACGCAGATATCTAGAAAACGGTAACTCGGAGCGATATTTGCAAGGTATCTTTATTTACGTAAAAAAGATGGACAAAATAATATTTTCATTAAAAATGCGAATACACTAAGACGCAAAAAAGTTGTGACATTTCAATCATAGAAAAGTGTCGCAGACAGCGCCCTTTAAAATCTACATAAAAATTTTCGAGACATTAAAATTTCTTATTTAAAAAAAAACCCATTACTGGTAGTGGGGTTTTTCTGGATTTCGTTCAAGAAAAATGCTTTTTAAGAAATTTTTTGACGAAAATTAAAAATAAAATTATAAATTTAACACCCTGTATCTTGGTTACTATTAACTTTTGGACTAAGGTAAGTTGAGTTAAATCGCAATATTTTTATCCAAAAAATCTGCAGTTTTGCTGTGTACCATTAATGAGCGAACACCCTGTATATATATCAAGAAAGAGACTGCAATACTGTAACATCCGCAGAGAAA
Organism: Cosmopolites sordidus; assembly: GCA_031761425.1. Classification (NCBI taxonomy): domain Eukaryota; kingdom Metazoa; phylum Arthropoda; class Insecta; order Coleoptera; family Curculionidae; genus Cosmopolites; species Cosmopolites sordidus. The sequence continues at coordinate 54,321 of JARFXV010001916.1, forward strand.
TATTATCAGCACTGGCCGTATCTTTTTCTAAGTTAAATAGCACTACCCTCTTTTCCACCAACCAAAGAACGAGAGAACGAGAGAGAACGAGAATGCGCCTGGCGAGGGAAATCTATTCGAATAGTAGTAAGTTTTCCTTTCATCGCAATTATTATTCACATCCGAAACAAATTGCCCAAAATAACAATTTATAAGTTCAGGCTTATTTAAGTTGTCAAGCAAACTTCGTTGGCACTTAGAACCTATACTAAATATTTTTTTAGAGTTGACCACATTTCCTCACAATATTTTGATTAATTGTGTTGTTAAGGAAATTCTTCTTTTCACGCCTCGTTTCTGAAATAACAACATTTCTCAATTTTTTATATGTTATCCAATCACTATTAGATTTTGATAACTTATATTTATGCGGAGCATGTTCCCTATCTGAAATAAGCAAACTTAAATTTGAGGTCAACCAAAGGGCCTTTTGCTTAGTTAACCACGGGTGCATAACCGTCAAAGGCTGAGACCACTAAATTATTAAATATATTGATTTTCTTATTAAATAAACGGTAAGATATTATCTTAGGAGTTATTATGTCATCAGACACACATATCTCAGCATATATTAATTTGTGATCCAAAATATTATTGTCAAGAGTGCCACATGTATTCAACTAAACAACCTCAGAAATAAATAATGGATCAATCAATGAACTTGATCGTTTGAATACTATTGTGGGCTCATTTAATATCTGAGCCATACCATAAGCCACCAAACATCTGCTAACTGGATCAAAAGTATTAAAGAATTATTATTTACGTTGATATCACCCATGCAGATTATCATATCAAAGATTGCGCCAATGTAAGAAAATATATTTCCAAGTAACTCAATAAATACACCAACACCTACATCAGGCGGTCTGTACAAAATCCCAATACAGTATGTACATCTTGATACCTTTATATCGAAAAATACTCAACATTAGGGCTCAACACAGAGTCAAAATTAATTTCATTACAGTCAATATAATCGCTGACAACTGCACCGGTAAGTATGTTAGCTATGGAGGAAATTAGAATACCAGCTAAGTTTATTAGATTAATCTGGGTGATAATGGTAATTCTAAAGCATTACTATACATTTAACAAAATACGGTGTTAAGATTTAAAATCGGACACTGGTTCCGACAAGGATATGGATTGGCACCAGTCCTGTTTAATATAGTATTCAACTATTAAAAGTCATCAGCGAAAGAAATATAGACGTAAATGGAATCTTGACATATAAAGAAACATATATAGTATGGTATGCAAATGTCCTAAACATATTAACACGATCGAAAAGATCATTACAAGAGATCTATGATGAAGTAAAGGTGAAAGTCAAAAGAGTCAGTGTATAAATAAATATCCATAAACCAAAGGTGATGGAAAAGAGAACTTAACCAGAGAACAGAAGTGAACAGAACACTTTTATCGGCGATGACAACATTGAAGTTGTGAAGGAATTTACTTATCTGGGAAGCAAACTAGAAGTCACCCAAGAAATTTGTCATTCAGTTCGGAGATCATATCACGAAACTTGCACTTTTGCAAAGCTAAAAATTGGTTGGTAAAAAATTCGAGAGATAGAGGTGTGATGGTATGACGAAATTATTTCCTTTCGTCATCTACATGGACGATGGGTGAAAATTCTTTTCAAATAATCTATTCCATTAAAAATTATGTATATATATATATATATATATATATATATATATATATATATATATATATATATATATATATATATACATAATATATATATATATATATATATATATATATATATATATATATATATATATATATATATATATATATATATATATATATATATATATAATAAAAATATATAATATATATATATATATATATATATATATATATATATATATATATATATATATGGTGTATATATGGTGTATTCCATACCACTGTGCTTGGCTTTTATTGACTAAGAAAAGGCTTTTGGCTCAATATCAAAGCAAGTCTTAATAGATGCATTGCTTAACCAAGGGATAGACAAAGCCTATGTGAACCTACTGAGATCCATATATGATGAAGTTACAGCGACAGTTCAGCGGACATGAAGTTCAGCGGGTGTTCAGCAGGGTGACTCAATATCGCCTGTTCTTTTTTCAATATCGCCTGCCTTGAAGAGGTATTCTTTAATCTGGATTGGGAACAGGATAGAATACAAGTGAACGGTGCATACTTAAGCCATCTTAGATTTGCTGATGATGTTGTTCTCCTGTCACAAGACTAATATTTATTTATTAGTCACAAGACTAATAAATATTTTGGGAAGCGCATTAGATGTGGTGGACCACTACATATATCTCGGGCAAAGGATTTCAATGGATGATGATACTGCCCGGGAAGTGGAACGGCGTGTTAAGTGTGGCTGGCAGGTATTTGGCAAGCTCAATATAGTATCTAAGAGCAAACTCCCACTTTGTCTAAATAGAAAAGTTTTTGATCAGTGCGTGCTGCCTGTTCTGACATATGGAAGTGAAACATGGACACTCACATCACAATTATTCCAAAAACTTCTGGTAGCACAGAGGGGAATGGAAAGGTGTATGCTTGGCATTACAAAGTGGGACAGAAGGACCTGTAAATGGATCAGAGAACAGACAGAACAGAGTATGTGACATTATTGGATTGGCAAATGAATTGAAATGAAAGTGGGCAGGCCATATAGCGAGGCGATGTGACGACAGATGGCTCAAAGCAATCTTGGGATGGATACCGCTTGATCATAAGCGTCCACGAAGTAGATCTAACACAGATGGATCGATGTCATCATCATGTATATTGGACCCGAATGGCAGAGGTGAGCTCAGAACCGCGAGAGTTAGAAGTATGCTGGGGAGGCACTCATCCTGCAGTGAATTGACAATAGCTAAATGTTGATGATGATGATGGGCGTTCCACATGAGATTGTGGAACCCAGCGGTTGGGGGTGTATAATTCCCACCTTCGGTTGTCTCATTGGATGCAGTCCAAAGAAATAAAAAAACTATATGTATAAGCTAGTCGACGTAAAGTCGGTGAAAATATGGGTTGTTTGTTTGTGAATAGGGTCTCCCTATTCTTGACGAGAGAGCATATGTCGGTACCTTGACGAGTCTAACTACCAACAGAATGGGGCAGGAATGGGTGGGGCTTGATCCCGGTCAGGCAACTATCAGAATGCTGATATTAATGGGATTGAGATACTGACTAACAGATCTGATGATTTTTGTCGCTTGGAACATTAATTATATTATGTCTCTCTATGAAACAGAATTCTTTATAGGCTTTTTTATCTTATAAAAACATACTAAGACAGATATTATTCTTAATATCATTCTCATTGTATATATAAATATATATATATATATATATATATATATATATATATATATATATATATATATATATATATATATATATATATATATATATATATAGTCTGCCAGTCGTCAAGCCATTTTTTGACATCTCTATAATTATTGAAGTGTTTCATGGAAAGTACGTAAGACATCGAAGAAAACAAGTGGTAGTCGGAAGATGTCGAGTCTGGTGAATACGGCGGGTAGGGCAAGAGTTCCTAGTCAAGTGCCGAAATAGTGTCGCTTTTCAGTATCTAGTAGCCCGTTCTGGTCGCTTTTCGATCAATGCATTGTTTAAATTGATCATTTGTTAACTGTAGCGAACGGTATTAACTATATCACCTGGTTTCAGAAGCTCATGGTACACGACACTTTTCGGATTTCACCGAATGCATAGCATTGTCTTCTTTCCAAAGCGATTCGGTCTTGCAGTCGATATTGATGGTTGTCTTGGGTTAATCCATGATTTTCTGCATTTCAGTTTCTCAAAATATATCCATTTTTCCTCTCCAGTCACGATCTGATGCAAATAAAGTATTTCTTTCATGCCGAGAAAGCAAAATTTTGCACACCGTTTTTCCATCTGTTTGTCGTTCAGCTGATGTGGTACCCATTTCCCTGCCCTCTGGGTCTTTTCTATGACATGTAGAAGATCACAAATGGTTCTGCGACGAACATTTAACCTCTCTGTCATTTGTTGTTGAGTATATATATAGTCTTCTTCCAACAATGCTTGCAATTCGGCACCTTCAATTTTTTTCGGTTGACCTTGGCGTTCTGTGTCTTTCAAGTCGAAATCACCACTTCTGAATCATCCAAAACAACGTCCACAAGCGTCTTATGTTGGGATATAATTAAATGATGTCATCAGTCGATCCTGCATTCGGTCTTCTTCGTGGACGTTTGGATCAAGCGGTATTCACTAAAGGATTGCCTTGGCCCATCGATCGTCCCATCGCCTCGCTATATAGCCTACCCACCTTCATTTCGATTCCTTTTCTCTTCCATTTTCTCTTTCGTTTGTTCTCTGATCAATGTGCAAGGCTTTCTGTCCCGTTTTGTAATGGCAAGCATATATTTTTCCATTCCCGTCTGTGCTACCCGAAGTTTTTGAACTGATTGCGATGCGTGCCTAGGTTTTAACTTCCGTGTGCCACAATGGGTAGCACGCACTGATCAAAGATTTTTCATTTCAGGCAAAATGGGAGTTTGTTCTTAAACACTATTGAGCCTACCAGATGCTTGCCAGCCGTATTTAACACGTTTGTTCTGTATTTAAGTTAAAACTAAAAAATAAACACTTACCTGGCTTTTCTACTTTGAAAACCATTTTCACCACAGGTGACTGAACACTTGGACCAATCGCTGAGTGCCCATTCAAACTTGACGTTATCTCTGCTACCTATACCTAACACGAAATCCCCCAGCTCATTGGAGGAAGTGGGGGCAACTGAACCATCCGTGGGTGGAATTTGATCTTCGCTTTCCGGAAAAGTCACCATCCTGTGACCCCTCGAGTTTTGGGGTTTGTAACCCAGTACCTGAAATTGCCAAAAGTCCTGTTCCTTTTATTAATAATGAAGTTACAATCGGACGTTGATTCACAAATACTGTAGATTAAAAGTAACATTATTAACATAACATTTATTAATAAATGTTCAAAAAGATCAGTTTACTCAAGGCATTTCACCTGAATAAATTCCATTTTTTTATTCTGGGTCTCCTTTCCAAGTTTGGAAAACATGGAAATGGAAAGAAAACTCAGACATGTGAAGAAACACCTTGATATCCTTCAAAGAGCAAATCTATATCATTTCAGTATTTGGCAAAAAAGGTAAATATAAGTAAATCTACTCTATAAGAGATAAACAGGAGTAATGTAATAAGTGTGTAAGGGTATGTAATGTAATATAACATAAAAAACTAAAAAAAAAACAAAAACACTTAAAAAGAACTGTATGTCAAATGGATGTGTGAAGAAAATTAGGATATGTGTTAAATAATGTCTGAATGATTGTGGCGTGTTCATATATTTTTTTCCTTTATTTGGGTTTTTCGCCACTATCTAAAACTCCAAAAATATAAAAAATACTTGTTCTTATGTAAAGAAAGAATCACTGGGTAAAAACAAAAAACCGAACGGAGACAAATTTCTCAGTGATTCTTTTTTGTAATAAATTTGCCTAATGAACAAAATTTTAAAGATATAAAAATGTTATAAAAAATTTTACAAAGATTTAACGTTAACGTTTCGGAGGGTCCTGTCCCCTCGTTTTCAAAACTAAACTAAAAAAACAATTTAAATTCAAATATTTAAACACATTTCAATATTTGAATACACAATCAGTACAATAAACAATCATACAGTAAACATTACCTATATATATTTTTTGGTAGTATGTCACTGTCATGAAAATCTATTGTTGTCAATGTAGGTATCGTTGACATACACAAAAAAATATATTTATTTTCACTCGTTACTTTATATATTACAAATTAATATAATTTATTTTTTAGTTTAGTTTTTAGTTTTTTAGTTTTTTAGTTTAATTTATTTTTTAGTTTTGAAGACGGGGGAGAGGACCCTCCGAAACGTTAACGTTAAAAGTTTGTAAAATTTTTTATAACATTTTTATACCTTTAAAATTGTGTTCGTTAGGCAAATTTATTACAAAAAAGAATCACTGAGAAATTTGTCTCCGTTTGGTTTTTTGTTTTTAACCAGTGATTCTTCCTTTACATAAGAACAGGTATTTTTGATATATTTTGTTTCAGATAGTGGCGAAAAATCCAAATCAAGGAAAAAAAATAGGTGTAAAATCTCTCTAAAACAATTCTGGAAAAAAAAAATAAATGACGATGAGCCTTGGATTCAGTTGGTCAAGTAGTATTAGAAGTGTGTCCATTGCCTACAGATGTCTAGACAGAATAATCAGAATGAATGCTGAATATCACCATAAAAATTTGTCGTTCAGAAACGAATGTGGCTAAATTACGTTGAATTTAAAGTGACTTGGTTAAAAAAAATATATTCACTAAATTAAAAAGACTATGAATCCACCGAACTGCCCTGACTTAAGTTTGATATAAATATTGATAAAGAAGCAAAAGTATTTTGAAGACAGAAGGGTAGGTTGTAAATAATTTTGGCAAGAATACTGGCAAAAAAGTGAACAAGTAATTTTTGCAGTTTTATTCCAATTTAAAGTGAAAAATTCAACCCTCATAGGGTGAAAATAAGTTTATTTGATATTTTGTTTAAGTTTTGTGTTTGAAAATACTTTTACGTTTTAAAATTACAATGCACTATAAAATAAAATACCGAAAGTGTATAAACTAGAAGCTTTGCATTAACATTCGATTAGAAAAAGCATGCTGTCTTGTTTTTCTATTCATTCTACTGGCTAAAACTACGACAAACTTTCTAACCTGTATCTTAGAGATTAGTGACAGGAAGTTGGGCATAACACGACTTGCTGAACTCCTGGAATCTCCATAATTCGGAGTATTAAGCAACTCTGAAGAGCTCGAAGGCAAGTTGGAAATTTTATCCTTGATGCGGCAAAGCAACAAGAATAAAACGTTAGTAATATTGGTTAGTACAATTATACAGTATTATATGCGGTTTGTAGTAAATACGGCTATTTAATAAGCCTTATAAGAGTGTTCCAATCAAAAATCTGCACAATGGTAATCTATAAAAATAGATTATAAAAATCATAGTACAGGATGGGGCATAGAAATTTCCTACATTTTGAAGGGGTATACAAATAAATGAAAAAAATGTATGGTATATATTTCTGAACAGTACATAAAAAAGAGTTTTCGAACAAATGGCGGCCGTTATTGGAATAACATAGCTGAAAGCGTTCGAAATATCCGAATTTTTAAAAAGAATAATTGGTATGAAAGAGGCGAATAATATTCGATATTTATGATATTTACCTCGTGGGCGATTACAATTTTATGATGTTCAGATGGTCCTAGAATTATTCTAGGACGTAACGATTAAAAATATTTTTAAAACATTAAACATCATCAAGCGTCTCCCTTGACCGTTTTCTGGCTTTAAGCCGGCATCAGTCGGGCTCGAGCTTAACGTTCGAAAGTAAGTGAAGGAATGGTCAAGGGTACGACCATATATATAGGCCACTTTATTTAATTGCAGCCTACTTCCGATGTTGCAATTAAATGAAGTTTGTTTTTTAAAATCGTCTACGAGTATACATGGCACCCAGATAAAGACTTGGGAGGTCACGAACGGTTTTACACAGTATTACTGTTACGAACCACAGGATGGCATGAGCTACATTTAATTGCCGCCTTCATTCCACATGGCCAATATATATGGTGGTATACTTGGTCATTTTTTTAGTTGCTTTCGAACGTTCAGTTCGAGCTCTACTGATGACTGCTTAAAGCCAAAAGCCGGTCTTGAGAGATCTGCTGATGTTTGATGGCGACTAAAGGAATGTTTCTAAATGTCCTTGTTTTTTGAACGTCATCTTGTTGCAGCTACAGGATGGACTGTTTCGAGGATGGCTATCAATCGACATTTATTGAGATTTACATTTTTACATTGACATTGATTAGGATTTACTGGAATGTGTACTTGAATGCGTAATTAATGTTATATTTAAGGTCAAGAATTGTTCGGGGTTTATTTCTGTAAACAAGAGATTTAACATAACCCCACAAAAAATAATCCAAGGATGTCAGATCGTATGATCTTAGTGGCCAGTTGACATTACCATTTCATGAAATAACGCGTCCAGGAAACTTTTCTTGCAATAAATCGATTGTCTGGCGAGATATGTGACAAGTCTTACGACCTTGTTGATAAAAACATTGTTCATGTTACATTTACATTTATTATTTCAGGTCAAAAATATTCTGTTAGCATATTCCTATAACGTTCATCATTAACAGTAACCATCATTTTCATCATCGGTTAAAAAAAAAAATAGGGTTCTATATAGCCCAAAAACCGCACAAAACAGTCTCTTTCTGAGGATGAAGAGGTAACTCCTGAATCACTTGAGAATTTTCGTTGCCCTTATTTCCAGCAGTTAAGTGGATGTTGCCTTTCAACATTTAATTTCTACACGCTGTTGAGTTGTCTATGTTTCCATGGTGAATTGACGCAATATACTGAAGATAACAGTTTATGAGTGGCATTTACATTTCAAACAGTTGTCTATATTAGGTTTCAAAGTTCACTATTTACTCACTTAACTTGATGTTGTTGTCAAAACGATTGACGATGTTGATGATGATTGATGTCAAAATAATAATAATATTATTATTTAAAATTGTGCAGATAATTAGTTGACACACCCCTATAACTACTAGAGTAAGTTTTTAGCTAGTCTTACATTTATTTTAGTCAGCTTTATGTACCTTATTTCTTGATACAGCTGTTGTTTTGGTGTCCAGACCGTATCCGTCCAAAGTCAGGCTTGGTGAAGTGGTAGTTGGTGTAAATAACCTTGAAACAGAGACATATTTCTAAACAGAAGTTTTAATGGATTTTGAAATAAGCATATTTATTTGATAGCATTGGACATTATAATAATTACAGTCAAAGCTCTCAAAAATTACAGCATTCGCGGTGGATACGTTCTGTAAATATACGGCGAATACAGAAACCGTGAATACGGAATGATATATAATAATTTGTACGGGTTTATGGGGATATGTTCCACAGTTACAAGATATAAAGAAAAATATATAATAATAGCAATTTAATGAGAGATTTTTTAACAATTTTAATAATTGTTATTAGACTTTTTTTGCCGCTTTTAAAAAGTCTTTCAATTCGGATTGATATTCAGCTGTGGCATTAACAATTTGCCTTTTAAAAACAACACTGCTTTCCATAGACGGATCAATTTTTATGAAGAAATTACGAAGCCCATTTATCATTCGTAAACCTTCACTCAGGGTTTTTAAGTTTAATGTCACCTTTTCAGTGCTCGTTGAGATTTCCTCTTCAATGGAATGACATTTAAGCATTTCCTGGAAGTCATCAATCTTTTCATCTTGCAATTTTCATCTTCAAATTTTCATCTTGGGATTCAAGCAATTCTTGAATGTCACTTGATTCTATCTCTTCGAAACCATCTCGTCTTATAGCATTCGCAACTTGAGCAATGTTTTCAGTTAATCTTTGAATTTGCACGGATTCTTCATCATTAACGTCAATTAGACACAGTTTTTCCAGCATGATTTTAATGTGTTTAGCTTCAGCTCTTGCAATGATTCTTTTATGTTAACAATGCATTTTATGATGTCAAAATTCTTCCAGCATTGCATAACATTCATATCAGGACACATTCCATTGTGTCCAGTATAATTTTAAAGGTTTGTTCTTAATGTAATATAGCTTAAATGCCTGGATTATTCCTTAGTCCATAGGTTGGAGTAAGGGCGCCGAGTTAGGAAGCAAAAATACCACCTTTATATTTGGATGTATAGCTTCAAGCTCACGAGGGTTCTTTAAAATATGTTATGTGAAACTAATTTTTCTTTGCTTGTACTCGACATTATAAATCGCGAACAAAGCAGATGATACACGTGCTAGTCACTCGAAATTATTACGTCTAATGACAAGTTGAAGCAAAAAATCAAAAGATTCGGTACCGATTGATACTAAGATGGCTGTTATCAACCATAGCGTCATGTGTCAAAGACGTTTAGGCGAAGCGGCAATAAGACTTGTTTGTTTATAAATACTTTGAGAGTTGATTGTTTCGAAAGGTAACTGGTAAATAAGTACATATTATTATTAAAATACAATATATATCATTAGTTTTCCATCCGTGAATACAAGAAGTGTTCACAATTTTTTAGTTCGCGAATACTGAAAATATAAATAACGGAGCCGTGAATAAGGAGCTTTGACTGTATTAATAATGCTTGAAAACCAGATTTGTTTTATATAGGTTAATATAGAAATGCCAATTAAAGGTTATAATTAATAACATGTAATGCGTCTTCAGCATGGGTTCGAAATTTCTAGAGTCACTTGGTTGCCCGTAGCAATTATTTTCGTGAACTGGATTTTTCTAGCACCTTTTAAAAATGAGTACTTTACCACCACTAGTAGAGTATTTTTACGTATTTGTGAACGCTAACGGAGGCTGACCAAGAGGATTTAGAAAATTTAAATCTAAGCAATCAATATGTCAAACGATCAATATGTTGACACTTCAAACAAACAGTGACATTGTAATATTAGTCTTGGTAACAGATTAAATGTCCGTGATATGTTCACAGTAGCATTTCATTTCTTTTATGGGAATCTTCGGTGTGAACCACTAAACTCGAAGAGATTTACCATTAAACACCAAATCACTTTTTTAAATAATTAATTTTTTTGATTAACACATTAGTGAGCGAAGTTTTTAGCGAATATCAACGTTTTTTAAACATTTATTTATTTATTTATTTTATGAAAGAGGGGGTTCTATTAATACAACATAATACATGACATATATTCTTATTCATTACTTTGTAAGATTTTGATCGTCCTTTTTAAGGGACGCTGCGCATAAAGACAGTTTAAACATAACACTCAGAGCAGTCAGAATATAAATTATAATAAAATAAGTCAGAATATCAGAAGATATAGATCAAAGAATATAGACGTCAACCTATGCAGTATGGTAACTGTAAAAACATATTTTTGGATGCAAAGTCGTATTACATTTTTTGTAAATAAAGTTGCTTTTTTTTACTCAAGATCAGTTTCATTGTGGACAATCAAATACCTAGTATTGTCATATCTTCCAGAGGGCGTGATATTCATCCTTGTTGTGGTCTTATACCAACAAAAAACGTCAGAGCTATAGATCTCCGAAAAGCTAATAGACTTTGCATTGCATTTCGGTCATTCAGGCCTAACTTTTTTCAATAGCAACCACGCATTAACCACTGAAACATCTAAGAAAACATCTAGTGGCCAATACTACTTCCTCTGTCGTATTCTTGTTCTATAGGCAGTTTCCAAATTATCAATTTTATCAACTTCCCCATGCCTTTGTTATAGATTGCTACCATTTTTCGTTGAAGTATATTTTTTTTTAGATTTAAAAACAAGGTCCCATCACGAAGCAGGTACACTGGTTCAAAATAAGTAGCAATAGATATAACTTCTTTGCCTTCTCACTGCACTAAAAGAATTTGCTTGTTTCTATAATACTTATATGTCCCCCTTTTGGATTTATTCCAGTGCTCTTTTTCTAAAAGAGGACACTGTTCGAGCCTATTTTCGCGGGTAGTTCCTATAGCACAGTAGTTCTGGTCCTCCAAATTGGACAAAACTGGTAGAAAATTGTCAAAATATAGTTTATACCCTTGACTTGTTGGCACGCCGACTTCGTTTAGTAGGAATATAACAAAACCACCACCCAAATCATTTTTTTTTTCTTATTACCATCTTTTCCAGTGTATACATCAAAACCATATATGTAACCATTATTTGAACATAGAGCCCAATTTTTATAGCTAAACCTTATTGACTTTCTCCGTATAAATTGTTTGGCATAATGTTTGTCATAATAGGGCACCATGATTTCGTTTATTGATAGATGTTCATCAAGTTTTCCATGTGATCTAAAATGTTTGCCAAGAAGTTCAAGAAGCGCTCTCAGTTTATAGAGTCTATCGTCTGTCGGAAGTTTAGAATTATCATTGAAATGAATAAATCTCAGTTTAATCTCAAAACGTTTCAATCTCATGCTATTCTGAACAAGTTTCCGAACGTCGTCCTCACTGGATCAATATATACGTCTGTTTGTGTACTTTCCATGACCAGATAGTAACAATATGCCCAAAAATACATGAAGCTCTGGCATAATACAATTTAAATTATTATTTTGTTGGCCAGCATATCTGTTACTTTACTGAATTATCAAATTCAGTAAGTCGTCATTAGAAAAAAGCCGAAAAAAGTCACTGGGAGTAATCGAATTTAAGGCTTTATCAGAGGGTCGTAATGGGTCGCAGTTTGTGTTTATATTATTGTTTGGTAATCCTTCAGGATCAACGCTCCATTTTGTTATCTTGTAGCTGGAAGTAACGCTGGTTTCCTGTTTACCTTCCATGATGAGTTGCTTTCGGAGTTTGGATAACGGGACCAAATCTTGAGGATCATAATCATTATCGCCTACTAAAGGCAAAAAGGAGGCAAATGATTTACGTTGCCATTATGCACCTCATCTGAGTCATCACTGTCAACGTCAGTGTCGTTTCCATTTTCTGTCTGAGGAAGTATGTATATATTTGAATTACGTATATCAGACTCTTCTTCTAAATGGTATATAAGCTCAGCTAGTGTTAACCTAAAAATTATTTGTCATTACAATTTCGGGACCTAAAAGGGCAGCGTCCCTTTAAGGGGGACGCGATATATTTTGGCATGCTGTTGCCAAGATATAATAATTTACGCATTCTCTTTATTTGCTACTAAATCTAGATATATTAGGATGTAAGTTTTCAATATGAGGTTCAAAAAAATATTATTAATTTAGACACTACGTTGTTGAACTTACCCGCCCTGTTGAGTTGAATATAAACTAGGATCTATATTTCTAATGAAGCGCGTAAAACTCTGTCACTGTCATATATAAACTAACTGGTTGACGCGGGTTTACATTATGTTTTCAAGAGAGTATTACCCTATGCTCCTCCTACTTTTATTGCATGACTTTGTTTAAGACGCGTCTGTTTAAAGGGATACTGTTCATTAATGGGATAAATCACCTCCTGATGATGCTAACATGGTTAGCGAAAAGCGCACCGAGAACTTTAAAAAAGTGTCTCGGCGTTTGTTAAAACTCGTATAACATGTTTGTTCCTGTCTTATTACTTACTTTAAGTGTTTTTTCTTACTACCTTCCGGACGTTGTTCGTGAGACTGATCATCTGCATATATCGGCTTTCCAGGAACTTTCCCAGTTACACTTCCCGAAGTAACATCCAAGTGAACGTGTTTTTGAACTTCTTCGGACGTGGGAAACTCACCCGGCTTCGACTTTACGGTGATAGTAATATTAGCTGACGATTTACCTACAAAAACAACAAATTCGATGTACGAATACCGTACTGTATACGACAAAACTTACCAGCTGTGCAAGAATAAATTCCACGATCTCGAAGGGTTAAATTATGCACTCTTAAAGCTCCCTTTTTGGAGCTCTTGTACTTTTTACTTTGCTGTAAAATGTTGTTGTCTTTTTTCCACTGTATCTTCGATTTGTCGAATCTTTTAACAGGGCATTTGATTTTAACAGTAGTCCCGGTAAAAAGAGTAGCAGCGCCACCTACTTTTACAGTGATCTTATCTGTTTTCGGGTTGTGCTGAATGAATGTGCTGTTGGTAATGCTGATGTGAGGTCGATCGCTTTCTATTATGCAGCTTTTAGCATTACAAGGTTTCTTTTCTGCAGGTTTGGGGATGGGACAACTTGATGGTGGTCTGTCGACCGTGTGGTTTTGAGCCATTACTTGTTTGCAGTCGACTTTTCTGGTTTTCTCACCACCGCCACATGGTTTGGAACATTTGGACCATTCAGATACTTTCCACCTGAAGAAGAACGAGTTTTAGTATTTACGAGATCAATTATAGTTTTAGTATTCGTTTGATAGTTTTACCAGATAACTTGGCAAAGACAAAATTTACCAGGGTAAATTGGATAGTTTTTGAATGATAACACAGGTCAACAAATATAAACTTTTTTGAGGTACCATTGATGAAAATAGGTGTATATGAAGTATTTTGTATTCCTAAATCCAAAAATGATAAGCTAGTTACTGTAACATGTTTTTTTTTGTTACAGGGGTTCGGTGGTGGGAAAAAAAAGGAGATGACATATTTTTACAATCTAATATTTATTTAATATAAACACGTAACACGTGTTAAATATATACAAATACTTACTGAGGATTAATAAATAAATAAATAATAAATAAATTATGCTTTATTGTCCAACAGGCCACTGCCAAATTAAAAAATAATTTAAAACACAAATAAATGAATATAACAAAAATAATTTAAACTTAATCTAACAATGGTAAAGAAATATTTATATAAAAATTAAAAATGTATTCTAAGATCATTACGAAGATTAATTCAAAGCATCGCACGATCCTTCAGCACCCCCTCGAAAGTTGATTTATACTGTGTAAGCGGGGACTGGAAAATATCTATCAAGGACACAGAAGCATTTTCACTAATGACATATCTGTTATGGTCTCGGCATGCACGAAGGAGAGCCAAGTTGGTGCTAGTGGTAGGTATGGGGAAAGTATCTCGAACTCGGCTGTTAATTCGAGGGATATAAAACCGGATTTCACTGAGGAGTTGATCACAATCAATCACGCCATGGCAGAGCTTTAGCAGGAAAAGCTGAGCAGCATACACTCTAATATCCTCCAGGGAATGACAGGAGAATCTCTCCAACAACAGATGGTCGCTATAACCTCTGCAAGGGTAGGTAACATCCTACTTAAAAGACAGATACTTTAGAAAACGCCGCTGAATCTGCTCAAGACGAGAAATCTGGGTGGCATATATTGGCGACCAGACAGGGTAAGCATACATAAGTCATGATCGTACTAAGGTATTATACAGAGTTAGTATGTCAGTAACGTTGAGAAGCTGTAGCGTGCGCGATTCATTTCTGAATATATCATTATCAATTGAGGTAGGAAAATTCGTAGAAGAAATATAAACCTTTTTGAAAAAATCCGCAAAACCATCCATGATATCGCTAGAGGTCTTCAAATCCGCAGAGTTGTATAGCATATCACCAGGAATCCGAGATGTGCTTTTCCTGCAGGAGACGTACTGCCAGAATTATTTCGGGTCGTCAATTAGAGAGGATTGTATTTTATTAATGTACTTTTGGTAGGCTTGACTTATTTTATTTTGGTAAAGTGAATAAAAAATATGTTATATGATATATCATATAATATATTTTGTCGACAAAAACTTTCAATTTTTCCTGTTGTGTTCTGTAGCATTATCTCTTTTTAAACATCAGCGCTAATCGCCCAACATAGATGGGTTCTAGTGTTCCTGGTATCATGCTTCCATCGTCCTGATGTCCTTGAGAAATTTCTCTTCTTGTTCGTCACTTACCGCACCCACATTTTCCGGAAAAAATCCAAATGGTAGTGTAAAAAATAAATTTTTAAGGGCATGCGACACCTTAGTATTTCATAGGCTTTCCAGAGGTCATCTATGATGTTTTTATAATTTTCATCTTTTTTGTTGCCCAGAAATTCTTTCACTACTCTTACAAAACACTTCCAAGGTGCCAATTTCATTTAATTTATTTCACCTAAAAGCTTTCTTATTTGAGGCCCAACAAATATGCCTTCTTTTAGTTTTGCATCACTTAATTGAGGAAATATTTCTTTTAGATACTTGAAACCATTATCTTCTTTGTCCATGGCTTTAACAAAGGTTTTCATTAATCCAAGATTAAGATGGAAAGGTGAAAGAAGCACCTTTTTGGGTTAACAAGGGGGCATATTTTGTTTAAAATACCATGTTTAATATAACTTCTATGAGGCTAATCTTTCTTACTGTAATGCTCTTTTGTTGCCCTATATTCCCACAGATACAAAAAAATCATCAAAATAACTTTTTTGGGTTGTCAAACTAAATCCACTTTTCATCACCTGTCATAACTCGATGCAAAAAATGTTTTCTTTTCTGTCTGGCAAGCAACTGTGATTGTTCGCCCTTTAATGTATCTCTTCTTCAATTCATGTGGAATCCATTTTCCGTCTTTCTGGATCTTTCCCAATGCATGTAGACATTCAGAAATGGGGATTGGGCAACATTCAATGCTTCTGCCAACGTTTGAGGCAATGAGTTGAGTCTTCATCCAATAATTTTTGTAAATCTGCATCTTCAAAGTTTTTCGATTGTCCTGGAGGCTTTTTGTTTTTTATATAAAGATCACCGCTTTTAAAACGTTTAAACCATTGTTCACAAGTTTTTTTTTGGTTAGAGCATGTTCACCATAAGCTTCCACCAACAATCAATAACTTTCATTAACCGTATTCTTCAAATGAAAGAAGGTTATTAAATTTCTTCCCAAAACGTCTTTTCCTAGTATATAATTCGACAAATCCAAAGCTATGAAAAACTATGTTTTTTTGCACAATGACAATTAATTAAATAAGAGGAAATCCTTGACATCGTTCGTAAAATACGCGTAAGTTATTTACGCTAATAAGTAATATCGAATATTAGCCTAATGCGTACCAATACACAAAGTTAGCAAATTAGTGAAGTTAGTAAAACATTTTTATGGCATGAATGCATATTGTTAGAACGAGGATAAACCAGAGATTTTTTAAAGAATTCGAAGAACATGATACCTTTTAGTTTTTTTATATGCTATTTAAAGTTGATTTATTTTTGTTCATCTAAAATCTTTGCGAGTCCATAAAAGAAACTAGATGTCGCTTGCATGTAATTTTGATTTTCATAGAACCCTACAATATTACACATTAAATTTAAAAAAAAATCATTTGGAGGACATACCAAAAACTTTTTACTTAATTCAAGTTTGAATATTGACTTTTAGAATTTTTCAAAACAAATTTTTAAAAATTAACAAAAAAACCTGTGGGCTCAATAATGCTTTATGGAGGCTAAGGAGATAACAAAAGACCCCTCCTATCGGCAATTTTAATTTGGCAAACGATGCACCAAACACCCTGAATATTTAGAGTTCAATCAACTTCACTTCAATTATAAAGGCTCTTTTCCAATAAACGCACAAAATTGTAATGCTGGAAAACAAAACATTTAATAAAACAACATTTTTTCGTATAAATGAAGCAGCTAAAAGTTCATTGAAATATAAGCGAAAAAAGTGGAAACAATTTTCTTTTGTTTTTATCCAGATGCTTCTTATTTCCAATTCGGCAATTTTAGAAGTCAATAAACGTATTTAAGGCCGACAGAAAGCTCAGAAAAATTATATTGTATCATGGAGTGGAATATGATAGATAAAGTATATAGTTTAGGTTAGTTTCATCGCCTATCGCCTATACGCCACCAAATCCACTATAATCGTTTGATTTGGTGTCATTAGATTTATATTTGTATTTTTGTATATTTATAAATTATACCCATAATTTTTTTATTATGAAGTATTGTTGCATTGGAATAAATTATAGTGATAGATATATTATTATTAATCATAATCTCACCTTAAAATATTGTTGTGGATTCTCATTAATTTTGGACCTTCCCTTATTCACGTCCAGCAATAATCGGCAAGTATACTGGACCTTTATTTACCTTCATGTCGCTTTTATCGTACAAAATCAAGGATATTCCAGCCTTTCCATCGGATGCTAGAAGTTCTATGATTTTGATAATTTTAAATCTCGAACTTAAATTAGGGTCTAATGATTATCCTGGAATAAACTAAATATGTTCACACCTGTAGAAATTATGTATGATCACTTGAAAAATCAGCGGATCAGGTTCTTCGTCGTTCAGAGTCCAATTTTCTGATGGTTTTTGAAAAGAAAGTTCATCATCATGTTCGACGACTCGTAAAACTGATGGTAAATTAGGATACTGCACAGCATGTTTAGTCTTTGGGTACAATACCTATTATATTAACGAGGCAAAAATAGGAATCTGTGATGTGTTTTTCGATTCCCTTTCAACATTTCATCCAATCTGTTAACACTTTTAGACAAGTTTTTTAATATATATGAGGGGTTTCGGTCTTGTCTTGGTTTCCAATTTTAATTCGGAAAAAAAGTTCGATAGCTTTTCACACAAATGCGATGAAATTGCGTTTTTTCGATTTAAAGGACATAATAAAATAATAAAACTATTGGTCCTATTTACGCACTGCCTAGGCATTCTCGATTAAAATTTATCACAAATAAAGTAAAATATAAAACATTAATTGGGTTTTTGATTAAAAAATAAATCTCGATTTTTTTACTTTATTTTAAAACTTTATCATAAATAATATTGATAATCGATGCGAAAAATTTAATTTTTTAAAATCAATTATGAATGTATTAAAATTTATAAAATTAAGAAAAAAATCACGTCCATCCGAACACACCGCGATTGGCTATCATGTTTGTGACGTCATTATGGCAAAGTTTATTTTTTTCTTTTTTTGGGTTTTTCGCCACGATCTAAAAATATCTGTTCTTATGTAAATAAATAATCATTGGGTAGAAATCAAAAAACCAAACGGAAAAAAAATTCTCAGTGATTCTTTTCTGTAATAAATTTGCCTAACGAACAAAATTTTAAAAAATATAAAAACTTTTTAACGTTAACGTTTCGGGAAGTATTCTTCTCCCGTTTTCAAAACGAATCTAAAAAATAAATTATATTAATTTCTATAAATTCTGAAAAGATAGAAAGAAAATATATTTATTGTGTATGTCAATGATTCTTACATTGACTATTAGTTTTTAATGACAGTTACATACTACCAAAAAAAAAATATATAGGTGAGGTTCACTGTGTGATTGTTTACTATAATGATTGTGTATTGAAATACTTAAATGTTTTTAATTGTGTCCTTTAGAATCGGGAACCATATTGAATTTAAATCTACCGAAGGCAGTAAGGCTACCGCAACCACACCTACAGTGCACCACCAGCTATGGTGATCTAACGTAGATTGCTGAATCATTATCGTTCCGTTTCTGGTAATAGCCAGAACAGAACGTCCGATACCTGCAGGCTATCATCCCAGAGATAAGTACCTAGAGATTAAGCACATATCTATTGTGGCTGCTATTAGCTTACTACATTATTGTAGTAAGTATTTTTAAAACGATGGCGATTTTTCGCCTTACATGTTTTACAAACCACCACATTAGACTCTTAATTTAATAACATTTGCAAATATAAACAAATCCAGCCGCTAACTATCTATAATGCATGACCCGCCTGAAATTTCCCAAATAAGAGAAGGCACCTAACCCATTTTTGTTTTATTTATCCGGGACTTCGATTCTTTCCGAACGTCTTTTCGGAAAGGGCGCAAAAGAAAATTTTGGTGTAACTTCCGAATTCTTCCCAGCCGACCCGATGTTGGCGATATTGTCGTTCGTTTCACCATTGTGAGCAAATAATGGCTTGATAAATATTACCTGGACCCTACCTCAGGAAAGTCAACCATAATTGATTGGTATGCTGAATTCAAACGTGGCCTTACAAGCACCGATGATGATGAACGCTCTGGACGTCCAAATCAGGTGGTTACACCAGACAAGATCAGAAAAATTCGCAAAATTATTTCGCAAAACCGTAAAGTAAAGCTGCAGGAGATAGCTGATATACTGATTACTCTCAGGAGATAGCTGACATCGCGTTTGCTCACAGTGGATAAAAAACAACGTATTGATGATTCTGATCAATGTTTGGAGCTGTTTAAGCGAAATAAAAAGGATTTCTTCACGTGATATGTGACAATGGATGAAACGTGGATATATCACTACATTCTGGCGTCAAATCGGCAGTCATCTGCTTGGACAGCAGCCGGTGAAAGTTGTCCAAATGACCAAAAATACAACCATCGACAGGCAAGGTTATGGCGTATTTTGTATTGTATTTGGGATGCTCATGGAATTCATCGATTATCTTGAGAAAGGTACATCAATAGCGAATATTACATAGAGTTATTGGTGCGTTTGAAGGGCGAGATCGCAAAAAAGGCCCCAAATGAACAAAAAAAGTTCTGTTTCACCAAGACCGTGTCACAAATCGTTGACAACGATGGCTAAATTGCATGAATTGCACTTCGAATTGCTTTCTCCTTTACCATATTCTACAGATCTGGCTCCCAGCGACTATTTCCTGTTCTTAGACCTCAAAAAAATGCTCATTAGAAAGAAATTCCTTTCCAATGAAGAGTAAACACCGAGACTGAAGGATATTTTGAATGCAAAGAAACATCGTTCTATAAAAAAAGTGTAGAAATGTTAGAAAAGCATTGGAATGATTGAATTGCTCTTCATGGAGAATATATTGATGAAAAAGTCAAAATTTGTAAAAAAATGTGTTTTATTTGACAAACCGGGGACTTATTGACCGATATGTTATCCTAGCCATTTGGTCACTGTGCCAGGCTGAGAATTTTTGGAGTAACCCACGTACCTATCTTAAAAATGTTTATTTCATGATATGTTTATATTTGGAACTCAATCAATTTCATTCTAAATATAACAGTTTTTTTCCCAATGTATCAGTGGGATTGCGAAATTGAAAAACAAAACATTTAATAACAGACGTCTTTTTCGTATAAATGAGAAATATAGCGAAAAATTGATGGAAATGTAAGGGAAAAAATTAAGGCAATTTTCTTTTATCTTTATCCAGTTGCTTCTTATTTCGAATTCGGTAATTTTAAAAGTCATTTAACTTATTCATGGCCGACAGAAAGCCTAGAGGGATTTCTTTTTTTTTCCATTAATTATTACAGATAGTTGAATTCCAATCCGAGGCTATTAATGATAAGGACCAGTTCGGAATATCAAATAATATATTCTGGTATTTGTTTTCGTTTTGTTCATTGGTTTTTATCGTTATTTTTTCTACATAATCATTCACTTTTATGATTTTGGAAATGGAAAAGCTTAGAAATTAAAACTTTCATTATCATAAATTGAATGAATTTTGTTTATTTGATGTGTCATCAACAAATAGATCACTGGATGTCACCGGACAAAACAAACAGATTTTTTAAATAAAAGTTTATTGTTTAATATAACTCCGTTAAATAAGGTTTGGATATCAGAAAAGTTCCCGGAACAATGGACAACAGTTATAATCAACCCACTTCATAAGAAAGGTGATAGAAGTAATCCAGACAACTACAGAGGTATTTCCTTACTAGACGGCACATTTTCTCTAAGATACTATATAATCGGATTAAACAACAACTAGATCAAGAGCTAGGTGAATACCAAGGAGGCTTCAGACCCTGGAGAAGCTGCACAGAACAAATAATTACTTTGAAGCTAGTCATGGCATATTATAGAAAACGAAACAACCCCCTTTGGATAACGTTTATAGATTTCAGGAAAGCATACGACTCCATCCACAGACCATCATTATTAGAAATTTTAAGACATTTTGGACTTCACCCAAAACTGATCAAATTGATAGAACTTACTCTAACTAATACAATTTCTAAAATTAAGTTCAGGGGAGAACTTTCTGAACCATTCTTGGTAAAAACTGGTTTGAGACAGGGTGACGGATTATCACCTCTTCTTTTTAACTGTGCACTGGAGTATATAATGAGAGAATGGTACAAGAACAACCCAAACAATATAAAAATTGGAACCAAAAAGGACAACATACATTTGAATTGTCTAGGGTTTGCTGATGACCTAGCTCTTCTAGCCAATAACATTCAGGAAACAAAACAACAAATAAAATCTTTACAGGAAATAGCTCAGAATATTGGTTTGAAAATTTCATTTGAAAAAACAGAAATCATGTCAACTCAACTTCCATTAGTAAACAAAATTGAACTGGGTAGCCAAGAGATAAAAATTGTGGAAAGATTTAAATATTTAGGTGAAATAATCACATACAATTTGAATGAAAAACCAGCATGGCAAAGTAGAATAGATAGACTGGTTAGAGCACAGCATGTGACCAAGAATACATACAACAAAAGATGTCTCTCAATAGCAACCAAATTAAAACACTACAAAACGGTCACTCAACCTCAAATTACATATGCATGTGAAACAATATTCAAAACAACAAACACCGTTGCAATAGATGGAATACTAAAGACAGAGAGGAGAATAGTGAGAACTTGTTTGAATAAAAATTATCAAGTAAATGGAGTCTGGAGACTGGCTTCCAATGAAACCGTCTATAAGGAAATAGAACCAGTGACGAGCACTATGAGAAAGAAGCGAATATCTTTCTTGGGGCATCTAGTAAGGACACCGGAAAGTAGAATCAGTAGGAGAATAATAGAGAAATTTTGGAATAGTAAGAGCAATATTAGATGGATCACAGAACTTAAGGAAGACATGAGAGAGTTGCACATCACAATGGAAGATTTAAAATGCAAGTCAGATGCACTTAAGATATTGCAGGACAAACACACAGCACTACAGGCAAGGATCAACAGACAGAGGACAGGAAGAGTGATTCCGGAGGAGGAAAGGAAATTACGATCAGAGTGGATGAAGAAGTATTGGGCTGAGAAGAGAAAAAAGGACCTGAACCATAACTTGACTAGAGTGGTCCTATGCAGACCATAAAGTTAAAATAAATAAATAAATAACTCCGTTTATATTAAATCATTGCCTCAGTTCTCTTTCTAAAATAGCAGCATGTCTATAATACTTCCTTATCTAAATTGGCAAATGCTGCTTTTATTCTCGATTTCCTCGATTTTCCTTTCAACAACGCTCCATATATAATGGCCAAGCATATTTAGATCTGGGTTATTAGGAGGTCATAACTCCATGGAGCAAAATATGTCTACGTTATCCGCTAGTCAGTTTTTTACCAAATGGTTCATGTGGCACACCCTCCTGCTGAAAGACGTATGGATTCTGGAGGTCTACACATTCGTCATTACATTCGTTGGACAGCCGCGAAATGAATTCATGGGCTTTTTGGAAAATAGTCGAGCTCCTGGAGAACTACCATATTAGCGAAGTCTTCTTTGGACCTCTCAAAAGGGATATGTTTTGCAATTATGTCGTTAACCGTCGATTTCGGGTATCCGAAGAATCGAATTATTTCTGTTGTCGAACCTCCAGCGCGGAGGCTTTCAATTATCGCCCCTCTTCGGTTGCATTTTGTGCTCGATCTTAATAGTTCAATTTTATTTTGAGTGAGTTTTGTTGTTGTTGTGTGAGTTGTGTTGTTGTGAGTTGTTGAGTTTTGAATTATTTTTGATTTTTAATTTGATTTTGAAATTTAAACTGAAACTTGTCCAGGTGACAAGTGAAATATAAATGAACGAAACGGATATGAAAACGAAATACCAATCTAATAATAATATACTTTCTGACACAGAAACGTGAATACTCAGTATATTTGAGAATAATAAAATAGATTTTTGATGGTAGGCTTATCAGTATAAAATGGTATAATATTAATCCATGTTGGGCTAGTACTTTTTGTACGCAACAATTTACCACTAAGGGCCGATTCTACAATGCAAGAATATACCAAGTATAGCTTATACTCGGTATATTCTCGCATTATAGAATCGGTCCTAGACATCAAATCACTGTATTTAATTTATCGACGCGAGTTTCGCTAACCACATTAGTATCATCAGGAAATTATTCAATTGTTTTTTAATTACACTGGTCAACAAATTACCAACTTTTGTAAGCCCATGAAATAACTTAAACTAATTTTGAGAAAGCACTAAAAAACATTTACAGTCGTACTAATTTCATACTGTGGTTAGATCAGGTTTTTTGTGCATATCAATAATAAGATTTATAATGGCCCCTCGCCCAAATCTTTAAAAATAAAAATGCAAATGTTCCTTTATTCAAAATCTTAAATCTCCGAAAGATCTTCACCGATTGCTTTGAAATTTTGAAACAACGTTGCATTCGAATACGGGTATGTTTTTATATACCTATTATATAGATGTCACACCTATGACAGGTATATCTGTTGGACGTAAAAACAACATACGCTAGGCTAAATATTTAACGGCAATGGGAGCACCATCTGTTGAACGTAACAGCAAGACTCGCAATATTAAACATTGCTCATACCGCACAGCGTGCTTCTTGACAGCTGCTGTCACTTAGCATTTTCAATCTTTCCGATTGCATTGTTAAATTGAATTCTTATAGATTTCGATTTATTTTCATTTTGATTTAATTATTTCGTGTGACATTGCGTTGGATTTGAGCTGTGTCGTTTACCATATCATTCATTTCGTGAGTATATCACATACTGAGTCTGTCTACACTGTTGTTGAAGCAGATGAAACGGTTCCAAGATAATTTTTGAATTCATTCGATCTGCCCGGAAGCCACAGCACGTACTGAAATTGAAAATCGGTGTGCCAATTATCATGTTGCGAAATATCAACTAGTCAAAGCTTTGCAACGGTATGCGGTTTGCAGTAAACAAAATAATGAGCAACGTCGTAGAAGCAACTATCTTGACAGGGCCTTTCAAAGGCGAAGTTGTCCTTAGTCTACGCATTCCTTTAATTCCAACGGATATGCCATTTCAATTTAAGAGATTGCAATTCCCAATTCGATTGGCGTTTGCAATCACCATCAACAAAGCTCAGTGCCAATCTTTAGAATTGGGCAGTTTAGATCTAGACATGGATTTCTTCTCACATGGACAACTGTATGTTGCGTGTTCTACAGTCGGCAAACCAGACAATCTCTATATCTGCACAGACAATGTAACAACAACTAATAGCCAATATTGTTGTCTGTGAAATTAAACTTATTAGGAATGTGTGCTTTTTCTTTTCTTTTCCATTTAACCAGACTGAGCCAGAGCAACGCGTGGCCGGGAACAGCTAGTAATTTTAATAATCCTAAAAATGTACAGTTGAATGAAGTACTTGTTTTTTTTATAATTAATATCTAGTTTCTCTTTTTAATTTCCAACAATAATCTGCTAGCATAGCAGGACTCCACCTTCCTTGAGAGCGTCATTCCATACTTAATATATCTAAGTGGAACTGCTCACCGTCCCTAACGTCTGTATGAATAATCTCCAAGCGTGTAGGTCGTGATGAATACCGAAAGCTTCAAATAGTGCATCGATGTTGTTACGGTAAAGGAGATCGCTGTGGGCACTAAAAACTACAAGCTCACTGTGACGGTTTTGAAAAACGGTAACCTTTGTGCATTTTGCTAAAATATTAAATTGCTTGATACGCTAGCCACAAGCCGCTAGCGGTTTGTGCTTTTGATAGATCTAGGTTTCTAACCAACGCATTTAATTCAGATTGAGTGACTGAAATAGATTCAGATAATTGGGGTATAACGAAGTCCTGATCTGTGGGGTCATCGTTTTCAGTATCATTGTAAGAATAGTCAAAAGGCATCGTGTGGTTGAGGTCTTTGAGCTGATATTGTACCAATATAATGATGTTTTCTATTTTTTTACGGGATTGGTCCTTCTGCTTTTTCCGTAACATTGGTGTTGCGAAAGGTAAACTTGATCGACGACCAGACAGCAAATCCAGCAAATTCTTTCTACGACTCGAGCATATCATGTGCGGAACCCACGGTTTATCTTGATATTTAACTGCGACACCAAAGAAAAGTTCGTAAGTCCGACAAATTCGTAGAGTTAATTTTTCACTCTTTCTTTTTTTTTACTTTTGCAAATGCGAGGCAATATTATATTGACAATATTATGACTTAAATATAGAAATACTTAGAAATAAATTAATATAAATGAAGACAAAAATGTAAAACCATAAATGGGTTAAAATTAAAATATTTGTTAGCAAAAGAAATAATAATCGACGAATTCAAGAGTACTCTATTAACTTGTTCTTATATGTCACACTCGCCAGAGATGTATAGTTCATATGTACATGTAAAGTTCAAGAATATACCCGATTCATATTTCAACCTACATGACTCGATAAAGTCGAGCTAAGTCAGCTTTGAAACTTATATTGTTGATGAGTAGTTACCGTATACTTCTGATACAACTGATGATACAACTCATTATCTTTGGGAAAAAACCTTGTTGATCAGTGTTATATTTTATATGACAATCGAATCTCCAGACTAGAATCTCTTATTATCACATATGGTATTAAGTACTTCAGATTCAAGATATTCCACATTTTAAAATAAAAAAAAATACATTCTTACATTCTTTACAGTTTGACAAGTTATACAGGCGAAAACAATTCAAGGGTTACAAATAGGTATACAGGATGTAAGAGAAAGCACTTTCGTAAATTTAACCAACGATTCTTCACTTCAGCTGAAAAGAATTAATATTTTTTATGTATAAACGCATATTTGTCAAAATTTAATCGGTTATTAGTTAACGAAGAATGTTATTTCCACATTGCGACAAAAATAATATCAGTGTATGTTAGTGCGTATATTTAAGATTCATTTAAAACCAAAAATGTTTTTGTACGCGAATATCACACACGATGCCAGAGTTGCATAGACTAAAATTTTTAAACAATTAATCATGTGATCTTTAATGTAACGGGAATCGTTTAACATGCTCTGTGGCGTGAAAAATTAGTGCTAGTAATTTCAACTTTGACATCAAACGACAATAATGTGTAAGTATTCCTTTTTTTTGTAACAAAACAAATCAAAGTTATCTTGAAACGTATGCAATGAATCCTTATTATAAAAATATGTCACATGCCATATTAGAAAATAATACCTTAACAGACCGTTGCAATAAAAAACTGAATTTCGTTCGACTAAAATATACACGACGATACGACGTTGCCAATAGTTAAGAACATTTTTAAAAGTTCTGACCATTTTTCTGCGGAAATTGTTGCATTTTGGATATCTTATGTCAAAGACACAAGAATCAAGAGGAGAGGCAACAGCATTATCCACTGTTACCACTATCAAACCCCAACCAATTGTCCTGAAGGACAAATCAGCATTCTAGGATATCATGCGTATCCTGAAAAAATCCAAAGTAGCTGTCGGGTCAGCCAAAAGGAGACGAGACGGTGGAAACTGCGCGTTCTAATTAAGGACGTTTTAGAACCGATTCCAACTGACGACATCAGAACATAGCTTCAACATCTAGGCTTCCATCCTACTCCCATCACGAGATGGCAGACTAAAAAGAAGAGACCCATTGCGATCGTACAAGTTACTGTACCTCGCAATGAGGAAAATATCCTGAAAGTCAAGCAGCTGTGCTATCAGCCCGTTAGAGTAGAGTTGCAGAATAAACCAGCACGCAGCTTCGCTACGAAGAAGCAGCCTACGCCGCACCAGAATCAAGCGAAAAAGACCATCTCCGCATCAACTCCTGAGTCAGAAAGCACAGGAAAACACTAGTCCATGGCTGGGCTTGCTAACAAACTTCAAAGAGTCCTGAGCCTAATTCATCATCATCAATCATAGACAGTAGGAACTGACATCAAAACCAAGTCGCCGGAACAAAATCAGCATGATTCAACCACAAATCCACGTCCAGGACATCAAACTAAAGGTACGCGTATTTCTCGTATCAAATCGCCGGTTTTCGAGACTTGAGGCTTGATTCTGAACCAGAATGAAGTACCATTAACCTCCAAAATCTACCACATATTTTAATCTAACCGACGAAAGCCAGTACCTCTTGGATTAGCAAGTAGCCCCCAAACAATGAAGAAGACAACCTCATTAGAAACAAGTAAGAGCCTCAAAGGCTATCTTAAAAACCATGTTAAATAATCAGAAACATGGTTCCATCAGTACACTCCGAAGTCAAATCGGCAGTCACACATTGATAGCAGCCGGTGAAAGCCGTCCAAAGCGATCAAAAACACAACCATGGGCAGGCAAGGTTATGGCCTCTGTATTTTAGGATGTGCATGTGATATTGTTCATCAATTATCTCGAGAAAAGTAAAACGATCAATAGCGTATATTATATAACGTTACTGTTGTATTTGACGGACGAGATCGCAAAAAAGGTTCCAACTAAACAAAATAGTGCTGTTTCACTAAAACAATGCACCGTGTCACAAATCGTTGGCAATGATAGCTAAATTGCATGAATTGCTCTTCGAATTACTTCCTCATCCACCGTATTCTTTAGATCTAGCCCCAGAGACTATTTTCTGTTTTCAGACCTCAAAAAAATGATCACTGGAAAGTAATTTCGCTCCAATGGAGAGATAATTTCCGAAATTAGATGGATATTTCGAAGGCAAAGAGAAATTGTTCTATAA
The DNA here is from genome assembly GCA_031761425.1 of Cosmopolites sordidus. Classification (NCBI taxonomy): domain Eukaryota; kingdom Metazoa; phylum Arthropoda; class Insecta; order Coleoptera; family Curculionidae; genus Cosmopolites; species Cosmopolites sordidus. The sequence continues at coordinate 82,665 of JARFXV010001916.1, forward strand.
AAAAAGTGTTGAGTGTGAGCGTTGAACTGATTGTATTGCTCTCTAAAAGGAGAAATCAAGTCGAAATTTGTAAAAAAAGTGCGTTTTATTTGTCAGACCGGGGACTTATTGTTACCGATGTTGACCGATGTGTTAAGTGCAGCAGGGTGCAGTAGGGAAACCGGTGATTTTTAATAGAAAATTTTTACGCGGCTCTCGACAAAGCAACTATCTGCACTTTATGTGCAGCATCATATAATTAGTAATCATGAATTAGGGCATATTACACAAATAAAGCAATTATTGTATTGTCAGAGTTCAACGGTTATTTCACCGCCAATTCAATGTTAACAGAAATTATACGGTATCGTCCGATCATACTATCAAAACATGGGTTAAATGCCTTGAAGACATTGGTTCATCATTGAAACAGAAACCTACGGTAGAGAAAGAAATATATAGTGCGGTTCAAGGTATATCGTTGATCGAACCGCTGCAATAAACTGTTAACAACCCCTGTCGTAAAAGGGTCAGGCCTAATAAATCAACAGTAACAGATAAACAGTAAAAACAGTAAAAAGGTAAAATTAATTTTATATCTGGTTTAGTAGTTTCGAAATATTTTAGTTTAGTTCGCATTCTTTTCTTAAACAGTGCAGTTCTATAATTTTGATTGTATTTTATTTATTCCAAATGGGCTAAAAATGTGACGTTCTGGGTAAGATAATGATCATTGTGCCTCCGGTAGTGCTAATTTTAAAAGAAAACATTTATCGCCCAATGCTAAGCAAATTGTTAAAAATGTGTATGTTTCTTTATTGAATAGAGGGCTTAATGTGAATGCAGCCGCAGCAGAAACGTTTTCATTAACGAAAACGCCGTTGTCTGCAGTTAAACCAATTGTGACGAAGCCAATTAAAGCCAAAAAAGTTCGTAGTGATTCTGGTAAAAGCAAATGTCTTGACAAGGGCAACAAAGACTTAATTCGAAGCAACTGTGAAACTGTCCCTGCATTACATTCATTGTAACAGCGACTAAGGAAAGATGAAACCAATATTCTTTGCAGCAGAACTAGCCTCCGGAGAATATTATCTCTAATGGGTTTTGCATATCGGACCATTATTAGAAGACACATATTAATAGAATTACAACGATTGCGATGATCGCGGTTTGACTACTTAAATTCTATAAAAAATACAGATTAGAGCATTATCCCATTATCTACCTTAATGAAACAAACAAAGCCCCAGCGAACAAGCGAAAAAGAATTACAATTTTAAATGCTGGTTCCGAAGATGGATGGGTTCCGAAGATGAATAGTTTACGGTTGTCCTCCAAAAATATTAAACATTCATCTTTGGACTACCATGACGATACCACAGGAGAATTTTTTGAAGATTGGTTTATAAATAGCTTTTTGCTCAATGTGCCTAAGGAAAGCGTAATTGTAATGGACAATGCTAGTTATCATAACCGCCAAAAAAAAAAAAGTTTCTAATGAAATAACACTAATTATTGATTGATTTGTCCGTTACTTTGTGATAGTTCATTTTAAAAAAATATATAAAAGTGATAGATAACAAAGTAAAAAATTGTTTTATTCTTTTTTTAAATAACACTCAATTGGACATCCAGAACTATATGTTAAAAAACGATATATACTTCGAAAACAGATATAAAAATGTGATCTTCTAGAAATATTAAAGACATTTAATATTAAAAAGAAATATGGATGTGATACCATTGCTGTCGATATAGGACATATAGTTTTACGCCTTCCCCGTATTTTTAATCCAATTGAGCATATGTGGCATCAGGTAAAATCAAATGTTAGAGCAGAAAACATTTATCCGACTTTTAACGTTTTGGCAATATTAATTAGGAAGGTTGTAGATAGTATTCCTAAAGAAAGTTGGATAAATTCGATTAACCATGTTATTAAAATAGAAGATTCCTATGTATCATTTACTAATAATATAGAACCACTTATTATTATTGTAGATCAAATTGACAGTGAAAGCGAAACCGAATTAAATGTATAATTAAAATTAAGTTATAATTTTTATTATACTAATAGATAAATTTATTAATGTATTTATTTTTATTGTACTAATAAATTCAAAATACACAAATCAATAAACAATGTTTTAGTCATACGTAATAATAATAATAATAATTTAACAATATTTTATTTTTTCCAAAATTATCAGAAATTAAACCATTCCGACTCTAGCGCCTTTGAAGAAACTAGGAATATTTTTAATGAAATTAAATAACATTTTTCCCAAAAGCAACGAAATATCTTAGACCGAACTATACACCTCCAACTATACAGAGCGTTAGAACCTTTGTTGAATGTAACCCACGGTGTTTTGCCCATCGTTATACATTTCCACTGAATATTTTAGATTAGAGGAATAAAAAAATAATTTTTAGACGAAAATAATAAAATATTCTTTGACCAGGAAGATTGCAAGATTTAAGAGCGCGTGATTTTTATTTGCGGTGCATAAAGATAAGGAGAGCAAAAAATAAATTTAAAGAGCAATGTCTATGTTGCCCCCTAGATAATATTTTATATTTTAGAAAAACACGTGGGAAACTACTAATGAACAATTTATTTTTGATGGACTTTAACTTACCTAACAGGACAGTCTAATACATTGCAGTGCTGTCTATCTAGAGGTGGTGGTTGAGGGCATCGATTGTTGGGCACGGTGACTGTATTAGTTCCACCTTGTGTCAATTCGTGGATACACGTTACGTCTCTAGTTTGTAAACCGATGCCACAACTTTGAGAACAGGGTGAAAATTCAGTGAACGACCATCTGGGTGGACAAGAACCCTCATTGCAGGCCCTGAAAACCAGAATAATGTAGATGTAAAATACCAAAGGAAGTAATTACTTAACAATATACAATTCACGCGTCAAAAGCGATATTAATTCGCTAGTTACCTGACAATGACTTCTGGTTTTTGCTCCAATGGACACATGTATGGTGATGTAACTTTTTGAGTGTCATCACGAATGCACTGTACAATTAGTTCTTGGACGCCTCCCAAACATGATGCACTGCAGTGAGTGAAACCATTTTCTTGCCATGAATATGATCGTGCTGGACTTCCAGATCCAACCTGAACACAAACATTTTATTTTTAAAATAGAAATAAGCAAGAAGAACTGCTAGAAGAATACTTCCTCGAAATATAAATAAGCAAGGAAAACAGCAAGATATAAGTGTTTTGATGGTTCCTATAATTTTGTATTTTTTTTGCATTGTTCAGTTTCACTTGCAATCAGTATTAAAAATAGGAGGTAGCACTATAAGCAAATTCGTAGTATGTCAAAGTTACGTCACCATTGCTATCCAGCGACAGGTGGATGTCTAGATTGCTATCCAGCCGCTGGACTACTGCTGGATTGCTATCCGGCCGTTGGACTGCTGCTGGATCGTTATCCAGCGATACACAATTCCCACCAATGTCTTCTATTTGGCGTATGTATATACATATTTCAAAAGTAGCTACCCTCATTATTTCTTTTAGCAATGAAAATTAGTTCTAGACAAAAAACATTGCAATTTAGATATCGAGGGGGAAGTTCAAAACCAATGTCCGTTCTATTTTATGTTTCACCTCCTTACATTCAGCCATCTGTACCTAAAAATTTTAAATGGCTATCCCTATCTTCGAATAGATTTCTTCATTAACTCGAATAGATTTGCCACTAAACACCAAATTACATTTTTAACATCATCAGGAGATGATTTCATCTAATTCCAAAACTATGTTCTATTTATATGATAACCGTACCTAATGAAGCGTGTACAAATCATTAACCGTGAAGTTTACTGAGCCTTGCATTAATAATTGAAAAAGTTGACTGAACGGAATAGGTCCTTTATTCCGGTTCATGATTTTCTTACATGTTTCTATTTGAATGCTTTCATATGCATCCAAAGCCATGTTGATATTTACACTATTAACGAGTCTTAAATTACTAATATCTATATTGTGGTCATGTTCAATTGCATGTTGGGCAACACAAGATTTTTCATTTCTCCCATATCTTATGTGGGCAATGTGTTCTTTATACCTCGTTAATATGGATCTTTTTGTTTGCCCAATATACCTTCGATCACAATCTTGACAACTAATGTCGTAAATCACCGACTTTTTATGCTGATCTGTTTTATCCTTTGGATTACCAGGACAGGACTCTGAATTTATTATATGGTTTGTACACAACCTTATATCCACTGTTTTCAAAATTTTGTCTAGCTCTCGTGTTAGTTGGGCATCAAACGGTATTACCATGCATTTATTTTTGTTCTGGTCCCTTTGAAAAGTCGAAGTTTTTTTCAATAATTTTCTAAACTTATTTTTTCTAATTAATTTATTTACAATGTTCTTATTATAGCCATTTAGTTTGGATACCTCCGTAGTTAATTTTAATTATTTGTTATAATTATCTTTGTTTAAAAGAAAATTGATTAATCTATTTACCATAAAATTTAAATTAGCCATCTTATTTTGGAAACTATTTCTTTATCTTTAGGAATGTATCTCGAAGTGGTGGTGTATATTCCTAATGATTCAAATCATAGTTTTTGGAACATAGTTTTTGTTGTTGACACTGAAATAAACTTCCGAGTGAAGTGTAATCCTACATTTATAATCAAACGAAAAAATGCAAATACTTTTGTTACATCGTAGTAGTTCATTAAAAGGTAACGGTTGAATGGTAACCCTTACCAAAAAATCGTGATGGAACAATGCACCAACAATATCTTGTGTGAAATTAAAGGAAATCTTTATATCGCATTGAAATAATTGAAAAAATAGTTGAATTGAAATTGTCAATATTTCGGTATTCTAATGATCGGGTTTAAAGAGAAGTTTCTGAAAAGTAATTTATATAACATATATAAAGTGAAGCAAAAATCATTTGTGTGTGGCTCTTTGAGATGAAAATAAAAAGCTTATTCACAATATGTTTATCTCTAGTGAAGCACCTTTCTGGTTTTGCAAATAAACAACATTTTCGATATTGGACTGACGAAAATCCTCGTCAGCTGGATCAGAAAGTCTTATAAAGTACAAATATTACAGTACGGTTGTAATTTTTTGGCATTATTGGCCCTTCATTTTTGGAGAATGTTAATGAAAATACAATTACTATTACATCAATTCATTTTTGTGAAGTTATTTCAAGACCATAATTCATATTGACTCCTCAAGGGGAGCCTTAAAAAAGGGCGGAAGTGAAACTGCGTGTATTGAGTAATGTGTGATTGAGATAAGAAGAGTGTTGATGAAAGCATTGGTGTTATCTTTTAGAAATTGTGCTTTTTGTATTACCATTAAGACTTTTTCAATTTTACCAACAGCAGAAATTTCATTTTATTATACCTTAATGTTGTCACTTCTATACGGATCATCCTTGATGTCCATGCTAATTTTCTCGGAAGTACATGGTTCCGAGTGGCATTTTTCTACTTCAACAGGTTTGATTCCTGAACATTGCTTATCGGGTAACTTGGCAATAGTTCTGGAAAATTCCAGAAATATTTTGCAGAACACATCTCGTTTTCTGATACCCTCTCCACAAGTCACGCTGCAAGGGCCCCACTCATCAGCGATGAAACTGAAAATATTTATTTTTGTGTATCACCTGAAGTAATGAGGCTTAAGCGCATTCATTATTTGAAAATATTAACAATTATACAGGGTGACTTGAAGTAGTAAGTTTATTATTAATATTCGATCTTATAAAAATTAGAAAATTAAATAAGTTGTACTATGTGGTTCTTTCAAAACACCCTGTATATTGCAGATCGTATATACTGACATGCATGAATATCTCTCATAAGATTATATTTTAAATATTGAGGGTTAGTGATAGTTAGTAGATAGATACGATATAACTTATCAAATTTTTAAAACTACTAAATTTTTATTGTTGTATCGGATTTGTATAGTAAGTGTAGGGTTTTTTAATAATGAATATAGTAGTTAATTTTTTGGTATATATATATATATATATATATATATATATATATATATATATATATATATATATATATATATATATATATTATATATATATATATATATATATATATATATATATATATATATATATATATATATATATATATATATATATATATATATATAGCCTGTACAAAACTATAAGTTGCATAACTAAGTCATCGATGACGTTATTTGAAGAACAGCTGCAATACCACTACATTAATTAAATAATAACAAAATCAAATTGAATATATTCAATAAATTTCAAATTTAGAGCTAGATTTGGTTGGCAGCATATGCAACGTTGTCGAATTTAAAACTTTTCTTGTTGATATTTATTGACACGTGATGAGATTATCTCATTATTATCTGAACTTTTACTTTGATTTTTTACCTTACGATCGAAAACAGATCTTTTAAGAACTACCACAGTGTTATAATTGTCAGAGTCGCGTCTGTAAAATACCAAATCATTTAAATAGTCGTTGTCAAGAGTTTGTAGCATCTCTAATACACTATTTTGAACAAGAACGAGACAATAATGGTCCATTGTTACCCTTTGCGACTGTTAGAGAGGTATGTTAAGTTAACTGCTAATAATTGGATATGTTTACTTTAAGTCATATATATCATAGAAACAAGAATTTTTTTTGCCTGTTGCAGCAGCCTTAAGGTTGAGTATATCCTGTTAGTACTATTTCACAAAAAATGAAAAACAACGAAATTTTAAAATCGCCTAGAAAGCGTAGTTTACTAAAAGGGTTACCAATATTGCAGCTTTGGATACAAGTTCTATTCGTGACACTATTTATATCATGTATGAATACTGTACGTATTCGTAACCTAAGAATTGCAGAAAAGACTGTTTCTAAATCTCCTAAAGATGAAACCTGGATTTTTCAAAATGGACCAGTAAATCATTCATGGTAAGATAATAATAAGAGTGTAATAACCACCAAAGTTGATGGTAAAAGATAAGTTATATAAATATGCAAAAATATGAAAAGTTTTGATTGAAAGTTTTTATTTTAAATACATCATACTTCATGTTGACAGTGAAGATGGAGTTAATGAGGGTGTAGAAATCACATTTTCGCAAAAAAATGAGCTTACTGATTAACATGGTGAAATGAATAAGGAAAATTTTTTTGAAATGGTTTGAAAACCAATTATTAAAAAAAACTTAACTCAGTCATCTTTCATTTTTATGGATAATGCTCCCTATTAAACAAGATACCATATAGCTCATGGACTAAAGCTGCCATTCAAGATTGGTTAACTAATAATAATATAACATTTTCAATAGAAATGGTTAAAACTGAACTATTAAGGATTGTAGCAGATTACGTATCACAACCAAATTTATTATTTTAATATATTTCCTAGGAGGATACTTTTCAGAAATAAAGCTGCACGGAAATATTTAGTAGACAACTTAGCAGAACAATATGGGCACAAAGTTTTACGTATTCCCCCATAGCAGCGCATTTTCAATCCAATTGAACTTATATGGGTAAAAAATTATTATAATAAACACATGGGTAGAAATGGTAATACACACAGCAAGACGGTGTAAACATGTGGCGTGAGGCACTGTTACTCCTGAGATATGGAAGTATACGATCAAGCATACAGGAAATGAAATAATGACATGGTATGACAGAGAGCACATACTTGATCGAAAAGAAGTTCTTCCGTTAATTATAAATACTGTATATGATAGCAGTGATTCCAGCCAGTACTTTTCAAATTCTGATTAATGAAAATAAGTGCATGCAGATATTTCATTGTTTTTTCTGTTTAGTACTTGTATATTATATATCAATAAATGTTATTGGTAATTATATAATATTTAAATTTTAATAAATATTCGAATATTAAAAAATGTTGCGATGATTTTTGAACGAACTTGCTAAATCTATCTAGATGTACTAAATCGACGACACTTGTAAGACTTTCCACGTTTATTATACATTTGTTAGTTACTTTTTAATTTACATTTAATTTAGAGTTGATTTATAAAATTTTTTATTAAAGTTTAAATTGTAAAAATGATTCGCTAAAGTAAGGTTATGATGCTTAATCGCAATCTGGCAACAGGGCAGTTAAAATGTTGACCATGTGAAAACGTGAAACTGTTTTTATTTTGTACGAGCTATATATAAATATATATATATATATATATATATATATATATATATATATATATATATATATATATATATATATATATATATATACACACACACACTTAGTTATAGATTAAACAACTAACAATAAAACTTAATCCTTTTATTGGAATCTTTGGTGCTTTAGACGACCTTAAAGCATGTGTACAATGCGCTTAGGATACCTTACCACCACAGGACATAGATAGTGTAACTAATTCCATGTTTCGTAGAGTTACAGAGTGTCATAAAAAGATGGTGGTCCTACATATTATCATTTTTTGTATCAAATGTTCAGTGGAATTTCTTGATTTTTATATTATTACATAATACCGTCATAGTGTATGAGAAATTATAAATTCAATTCTATAAAATGTGTTTATCATAGTGTGGCACTTTTTTGTTCTCCAGTATGAGTAAAATTTTTAAATGAAAAATGTTAACGTTTAAAGCGAGGAATTTAGATCTTTATCATCAAGAATAGAAAAATGACTGAGGGGAAGCAGTTTACAACAAATGGAAGCATTATATCATGGACAAAGTGTTAGTGTCTTGAAGCAGCTGGTGTTTTCCTAATTAACCTAACTATCTATTTTAGGGTAGACAGATTTGTCCACATATTTTTTTCACGTTTCAGAGTAAAACGTAAGCTCCTTGTGCTAATTGATATATTTTACACATTTGTATTATAATAATATTATTTTTTTCTGCTTTTGTACAGTTCGGGTTTTCCATATATTTCATATTCCAACTTTTTAATCGAATGAAATATATTCCTTTATCTTTTGTCTTTGCGTGAATTAAATATAGGTTTTTTCAATATAGCTTTTTTTAAAATTTAAGTTAAACTAACTATCCTCATATCTATTGCTATACAGGGTGTAAGGGAAATAACTCTCCTAAATTTAACCAACGGTTCTTTACATTGGTTTGAACAAAAAGTGTTCTTAAAACATATGTTCATGTGTAACCTTTTCGATGGAAAACATTATTGGCAACGTCGTCAATTGTTCAAAATTTAGTTTCATTGTCTTCTTAAGGTATTATTTGAAAATTTAATGTAATATTTTTATAGCCATTCATTCCATACGTTTCAGTATACATCTGATTTGTCTTTTTACAAAATAAAGGAAAACTAACACATTAGTGTTGATTAAGTCAAAATTCAAATTATTAAGACTAATTTTTCACATCATAACACGTTTTCATTTCCATGTCACATTAAGAAACACATGATTGTTTAATTAAATCAAATGTTCAAAATGCCTACTATTTGTATCTATGCAAGCCTGGCAATTTCTAACCTATTTTTCCGAACAAGTTGAAAAAGTCTTGGTATATTTCTAATCTGGTTGCTGCTTCTCCATAATATTCGCGTACATAATATAATTTTGGTTTTAAATGGAATTATACACACACTGAAATAATGTTTGTCTTCAACAGGTGAGGATCATCTCAATTAGCCAATAAGACATTGCCAGTTTCATTTTTTGGCTGATTATTAATGTTTATTACTTCATTTGTAGTTCCTTAAATAATAACTAATTATATTTATTCCTTAAATAATAACCAATTTATAAGACATAGCCTGAAATATAACGCCCACAGAAAAAAATACCTGTCTCTTTATTATTAATGCTCCACCTGGATAACACTGTTCTGCTTAATTCTTTATCTGTATGTAAAGTTTTCGTACATTAAAAATTCTCAAAAACGGAGGATGATAATTGTTAGTCTTATAACGATATTATTATAGTATATGTTTTATTAATTTTTAGAAACTAAAGTCTTTTTGTATTGTCATTTTCTTGCTAGCAAGAAACAAGTTTAACTCTTTTAAGAAGTTACGAGGGATTCTTATGGAAAAAGCGAGTTTCCAAGTCCAAGACATGAAATTCGGTAATTGTGGATATGTATGTAATTGAACTATGCTCAAAATTTGAAAATTATTCACCGTCTAGTTTTTCAGAAAAATGATATTTTCAACGGTTCTTATATACTGTTTGTTCATGGTAGAATGATTTCCTCCACGGATTTTTCTATTTTTTTACTATTAATTTTCCAACTTTATAGAATAACAAATATCAACTGAAAGTTTAATATTTGCAGAATGTTATTATATATGAATAATATCGGGTTTTTAAATTAATTATTTAAATTATTGAAGTCAAACTTTCACTTTTCAACTTTCGATTACTAATAACGAAACACTTGACCACAGGTATGAAAACATCGCGGAAGCAGCTAAGCAAAAAGAGAGATAGAGTTTTAGCTAAAAAGAGAGATTATTCTTAGAGAGATATACCTTTGTATACCTTAGTATTATAAATAAAAATTGTCAATTTCTGCAACTATTTTAAGTTTTAGGAAAATAAAAAAAATACAATCATTATTTTGACTCTTAAGTATAGCTCGGACTTAAGGGTCAAACTTTTATATTGATTTATAAGTTTAGTGAACTTTAAAAAAACAAGTAAGTTTCAAGGTAGCTAGTACGAGATTTTCATTAAAAAGGGACAAAAAGAGAATATTGCCATTAAAGGGGTAAAAACGGTAGTCTGTAGAGCAGGAAAAACTACGGAAACGCAGGAATTGCAAAATAATAAGAAGCTTAAATCACGAACAAAGTGAAAATGTGTTGAAATAGCTGTTGCTTCTTAAATTAACATAAATAGTTATTTTACGCTTCTATAAATCTGCGAAAATTTCACCTTATTAAATTTAATATAATTTAGAGGGCACTCAAAAATATATGATTTAAGTAAAGTTTTTAGCTAGTCCTATGTTAGCCTTTGTATGAATGAGAATCGTTCATTTTTCAAAAGTTAATGAATTTGAAAATGTGTTGTAATCATTTTTGAGAAATAGAAATATGGTTTTAACTTTATAATAAAAAAAACCTAAGAATTTTCCATTCAAAATTGGAGAAAGAGCTGGGTCCCTCATTTATTTTACCTCAACTGTGCAAACAATCTTCGGATCTGGGGCGAAGAGCATTTAAGTAATGATAACTTCAGCCTGACACCTCATATTAAGCAAAATATTACCAAAAAGAAAAGGACTTTAATACAATAAGCATCTGGCGCCTTATAATAAGAGTTGTCTATTCCAATATACTCTGGATTCTGATTCAGGCAAATCATCATCAAGTGAACTGTCCAGTGGAGAGCTACATAAAATTATATCGTAGTAGCGTTGTATCAAAATCCTACATTCGAAAACGATAAACGATATTTAGGGAGTTTAATTTTCATTCATTAAAATAACTTCAATAAATGTTCTGGGAATATAAGTGCAGAAAATTATATACTTCCTTTGCGTGACGAGAAGTTAAAACGTAATATTATAGCATTATAAAAAATAACGGACCATAGTGGTCGCTGCGCGTGTCTTGCTTCAGAAATCAGCTAAATACTCCGGGGTGAACGCGGTCGAGTAGTCGAAGACATCGCCTTGGTCGGTTCAGTTGTGCCGAATGAAGAGACAGACAGCGGGCAGCTCGCCGGACGCCAAAACCGGACATAATTAGGAAGCCCCTCCATACGAGGTACGTCTATTAGATGACCCAGTCCTGAAAACGCTTATTTTTTGGTATTTTCATAGTGGGTTTCAGATGCCAGCAGAAAAACTAGACTCCAGATCTAAGGCAACTTCCTAGACACCCACCTCTAGTAAAACTGTTCCCCTTTTGGAAGCCCTTTGAGAGAGCACGGACTAGGGATCCTCTCTAATGGACGCGCCTCCCGTATAATGAAGTACCAGCACAAAAATAAGCCCAGAAATTATTATTATTTTATTTCTATTATTATATTATTATAGATTTAGTCTAAAGGCAGCGGCTGTTCGTGGGGGAAAAATAGATGCACGTATAATAAAATTTTATAATGGGGATAGGGACATGCGTCGCAACCAAAAATTTTACATTTCTTAGTATCATAGACACACTTTGCTGCGTAGAAATAGAAGTGTAACTGTCAAGCGTGTGGTCAAGTGTAACTGTCAAGCCCTTTCCATGTTTTCGGAAAGAGAAACTTTTAATTTGTTGAGTGATATTTTTGCTTGTTTCAAGGTGTGTTTTTTTTATATAATTAAAACAATCTAGTTTTAAACTGATTGGTTTAACACATATATAGTCCGCTTTCCAGTTTAGAGTCTGTTTTGCGAGTCAGAGACCTGGGTGGCGCCCATTATTAGTGCAGACGTAAATCCATCAACGATCCACGATCGTATTGTCTCCGTTGAACAGCTGCCGCAGCAGTAACCAAATAAAACAGGTTACAATATGTCATTAGAAAATAGATTCTAGGTAAATGTTATACAGTAGGAGATACGTACGAGCAGATATTTCATCAAGATTCTAATAAAATCCTACTTGACTGAGATTGGATGTCATGATTCGATGGGTCAAGAATAGGTCGTATGATAGATCGATAAGAGATAGATAGGAGTTAATAAACACTCCTACTTAGATCCTTTTTGAATAAAACAAATATTTTTGTTAATAACACAAGAAACAATTTCAATTTGTAGGTCAAAGTTATACTAAGTTTTTTATACTTTCAAAAACAGAAAAAAATTACCGTGAAGCTAGTAAATACTACGAAAATTTTTCATTATTAGCCAGAAAAAAAATGCATTTTACGATTTAAAAGAACAAAATGAATGGCCTATGCAGCAAGAAATGTAATGAAGTGTTAAAATTTCAACATAATAGGAGTTTTAAATCACGAACAAAGTGGAAATGTGCTGTAGCAGCCGGTGCTTTCTTAATTAACTCAAAGACCTATTTTTACACTCTTCTTAGTCTGCGAAAATTTCTGCTTATTTACTTTTTTTTTAATTTTAATTGGGAAAGACTAAAAAGATTTTGCTTAAAACTTAAATTTATCTCTGAGAACATTTTTTGTGATTTTGTATATATATATATATATATATATATATATATATATATATATATATATATATATATATATATATATATATATATATATATATATATATATACATATATATATATATATATATATATATATATATATATATATATATATATATATATATATATATATATATATGTAATATTAGATTTCTTTGGACAGTGTCCAATGATACGACAGTAGTTGAGTGTCAAGTACACTCAACCGCTGGGTTCCACAATCTGATGTGGAACACATAGCAAACTGCGTCTCCGCCCAAATGCAAATTTTTGTTAGGTGCTTGGACGGGAATGAGCGCCACCCATCCCTGCAATTGGAGGGATGGGTGGCGTTTTACATGTTTCGCCTCTCGATGTTCAGGCTCGTCAGGGTACCGACACATGCTCCTCCGTTAAGAATAGGGAGACCCCATCCACAGTCAGCAACCTATCCTCTCGCCGACTTCCCGTCGGATGGCGTATATGCCATCGAGAGGCAAAAAATGTGCCCTCCAATTGCAGGGATGGATGGCGCTCATTTCCGGTCAAGCACCTAACAAAAATTTTCATATATATATATATATATATATATATATATATATATATATATATATATATATACATTTTTAAAAAAATTCTTGAATAAAAAAAGATGCTGTACTGAATTTGCCTAGGTCTGGTCTCATTTCCGAACTGTAATGTATGACATTAATAAAAATGGACTCCCACACAATACAACAACGCGTTAAAATTGTTGACTTATTTCATGAAAATGGGCGTTCAGTGAATAATCTTTTTAGAAAATTATGTGGTATTTAAGGTTTGTACAATCGTCCATCTGAAAGCTTTATTAATCGAATTGTTCAAAAATTTCAAGAAAGTGGTTCGGTGGAAGATAAGAGAAAAGCAATATATAGTCGTAGTGGTCATTCGCAAAAGCATATTGATTTGGTATGTGACAGCGTTGCCCAGCGTTGTCCCAGCAATTTCCATTAGTCGACGTTTATAATAATTTGGACTCAGTGAATCCATAACATGGCGTATTTTATGAAATAAGTTAGCTCTGAAGGCATATAAGGTTCAAGTAAAACAGGAACTAAAGCTACTGGATCATTCAAAACATCCTGCATTTGTCAATTGGATCAAAGAACAAACAGATGATTTTTCTCTAAAAATATTTTTTTCAGATGAAGCACATTTTTAAATTGGTGGCTATGCTAAATTTTACACCCTAAACAAATAACTGTTTGGTGTGTATTACGATCAGGAGGTATAATTGGGCCATATTTCTCTCAGAATGCTTCTGATGAAGCTGTAACTGTGAATGGTGTTGGATATCGTGAGATGATAAGAGAATTTTTGAGGGCTGAATTGAAGAATATCGATCTATAGGATATGTAGTTCCAATAAGATGGCACTATACCTCACCCTGCTAATGAAACAATTGTTTTATTGAAAGAAAAAATTTCTTGACGAGTTATTGCAAGAAACGATGATGTGAATTGGCCACCAAGATCATGTTATTTGACACCGTTGGACTATTTTCTTTGGAGTTATGTGAAAAACCAGATCTATAGGAATAATCCACAATCGATTCCTGAATTAGAAGGTGGAATTACTCCAGTCATTGGTGAGATAGAGCCACGGTTATGCCAAAAAGTCAACCAAAATTTTGACAAAAGAGTGGACGTCGGTGGAGCTGCAGAAGTGATCATTTTGCAGATATTGTCTTTCGTGTTTAAATGTTATATACTATGCTTTAATCATCAATAAAAAGTTTTTTCAAATTCTATATTTTATTCAATAACTAAATAAAATCATTAGCTGCGGTGGTTGGACAATTAGGAAAATGGGGTGATGAAAGAATGGTAACAAGAATAAATGAAGCAAGAGAATCAACTAAAAGAAAAAGAGAATGACCACGCAAAGCTCGGATGAGGGAAGTGAGGGAAACGTCTGCCGTGAGAGGAATTGGATTGTCTAGCACAAATTAGAAGAGCATTTCCAGGATATCTTTACACCGAAAGGTAGAAAGGTCTAAGCTTTTTTTTGTTTTAGATTATATTGTTATTTTTTAGTTTAGTAATCTGTATGAGTAAAAATTTCAGTTTGGTGTAAATCAAATGGTTGGTTCTGTATGATTATTTTAAACAAATGCTGTATATCATGATGTAAAAGAAAAGAAGGAGGATGAAAATTGCATTTGGAGGGTGCTTTGTTTGAACGAATGAATGATTAATTTGTCCTTCTTGTAGATCCACTTTTGTGGCAATGAACTCTAAGGTTCAGAAATTATATACGAGTGAAATGCCAGTAAGTGTTTTTTTTAACATATCAAGGATAAGTGTACACAATTTTATACTGATGATGTTTTAAAGGTAAAGAAGATTAGTTCAGATCTATGTCATATTAAATGATTATATACTGAAGATTCATGAGCAAGATATTGTAAACATCTCGATAGACCATGATCACTACACTTTACATATTATGTTGGGTATAAATAAGCTTTTTGCGCGATGAGTTTTCCAACAGTCGACCAAAGTCGTGTTCGCAGAAAAACATTTCAAGAGTGGTTTGACTTATTTAAATACGATTTTGCTGAGTTTCCTCCGCATTTTATAACGGTAGATGAAACTTGGATTAACCATTACATGGTAGAGAAGAAGGAGCAGTCAAAATAGTGAATAAGAGCAAGTGAAAGTGCGTCAAAAAAGGAAAAGGAGGAATCCTGTATTTGCAGGAAAAGTCATAGATACGATTTTCTAGTTTCTGCTCATAAACTTCCTGGGAATAGGTCGAATCATCACTGTTACTTTGTTACTGGATCAATATAAAGGCGTTGTTTAGGAACAATGTTCACATTTGGTCAAACAAAAAGTGTCCTTTCGGGATCATTATTTATTCTTTACCTGGCCTAGAACTTTTCGAATGACTCTCGTACTTTGCAATTGGATGCGTTTTTTTTTGCCGATGGCCGAACAGTTGACTTCCCCCTTATGTATCGAAAATCTTGAATTATAAGAATGTTTAAAAGATTCTTTTAATATTCCAGCATTTTTGAAGGATTCTGTGATGTGTTGCTAGTGATCTCTACTAACGATAACTTTAATGATTTGGTAGGTGTTCCAGGCTGTTGCTTGTTATCATGTTGATTTTTTATTATTAAAGGCTAAAAGTAAATCTTGCAAATGCATTTTCTCATACGAAATAGTTGTACAGCTGTACTGACAGAGGGCTGCTTCATAGCTGTACTTAGTATTGACATGGTATCTATAGGGTTGATATATCTATATTGCGTCACACTTCTAAGATGCGACTTTACAACTATCACCTATTTGACCAACACTCGAATTTGAAGAATCCCAGCGATGCAACAAAATCAAAATAGTCAATTCTGCATCCTTCCAATTAAAAACCCTACCTTCTGATTAGAGCTATGATGCCCTAAAACCACTTTGAAAGTGCTGGGAAAGGTGCGAATTGAGAACTATCATCTGTTTGACATTTTCGTAGATAACATAGACCTACAAAAAAAAATTGGTGCCTAGGATTTTTGAACCGATTTTAATTATATCTGCTCTACTTTTTCAGATCAATTCAATTCAATTCAATACATTCAAGTATGGGTGTTCTAAAATTATTATACAACGATTAGTTCCTGTATATTTGCCCTATTGTTAGTCTGCCGTTGAGTTAGTTCCAGGAAAATCCACTAGATGGCATAAGCATTGCCTTTTTCGTAAGTAAAGTGACTTTCAGCACTTGAGGCAGAGTTGAGGTTAGTTTGTGAGTTTTCTAATCTTATGCAATACCTCCACCAATAAACATAGTTAGCATGGCTTTCCCTACAACCCATATAAAATGGTATAACAGTTACTCTAATATTTTCAGTTGTTTCCTTATGAACATCTGAAAGTTCTAACCAAGGATGGTTTTTATTCTGCCAAGCTTTCAATGTATCTTGAGGAATAAATGGAGGGTCTCCAGTTTGATTAGGTGTCAAAAATTTGTCAAATAATTCATGATGCAATGGAGGTTTTTCAGCAGTCACATAAGGAATTCTCAATGATACTGGTAGTACTTTCTGTCGTAAAGATGTACATATTAAATCCATTTTTCATTTTTGTTGGGCAGTTATTTTTTGGACCATTCTATATCTTAAAAAAAAAACACTGTTGATAAATTAATGAGGATTGTACGGCGAATTTATGGACTATTAGAATCGAAAAATGAAGATATTTAGGATTTTCTTGAATTTGACTGATGATAGTATTTATGACTATTATAATCATTGCTTCTAGAAGAAATTTTGCTAGACTAGCTGAAGTTGGTCGTCTTGAAACACCAAAAGTTGCTGGAAAATATGATACAGGTCAGTTAATTCTGCACAGAGTTTTTGGATATCGGGGAGTTGTATTATTCCCATGGCTTGCTAGGGTTTATGATCGAGATCTTCCACAATATAGGGAAGGAGATGAAGAACCTAATGTGGGAGTTGGTAGAGAAGTACGAGGAAGAACACATACTTTTTACCACGTATTGATTGACCAAAGGGATTGTCCATATATTAGAGCCCAAACTGAAGCTGTAACTTTTCTTGGTAATAAGGAATCATCAAGAAGTCTTTATGCTATACCAGGTTTAGACTATGTAGCTCATGAAGATATTATTCCTTATGTGAGTGCTGAAAAAACTCCATTGCATCATGAATTATTTGACTAGTTTGTGAGTTCTCGCCGTGCAGGTTAGATCGAAGTTGGCCTCGCGTGATATTTGTGTTTAGGAAACAGTTGTTATAAATTTAACCTAAAATGTACTGTGTTGTATTTGTATTGTTGAATAGACATAAAATGAGTTCAAGTAGAAAAAGTTGTGTAAATCATCCTGATGTGTTTTGCTACATATGTGGAGAATACACGTTAAAAGAATAAAAAAAACTGTTAGTAACTTTGTAAATAGAGTTTATCTTGGATACTTTGGTGTTAAGCTTGGTGATCAGGATAAAACCTGGGCAGCGAATCTGGTCTGTAAAACTTGTACAGAATATTTACGACAGTGGATTACTGCAAAAAGAAAAAGTTTAAAATTCGGCGTACCGGCGGTTTGGAGAGAACCCAAAAACCATTTCGATGACTGTTATTTCTGCCTAGTAAATATTACTGGAATCAATCGAAACAACTGTAGCAAGTGGACTTATTCTGATTTAGTGTCTGCAAGACATCCGTTTCCGCACTCAGGGATGTGCCGATACCAACGTTTGACCAGCTATTAGAACTCTGTGAGCTCTGTATGTATTGTCCCCAATCGACGACTATTTCCTCTATCTTTGTATAGGGCTTTTCAATTGGGACGGATCGATGTTGGCAGCCTGTGGCGGCCATGTTGTTTGAGCGGCGTTTGTCTAACCTGTTGTTTATTATTCAGTCACTGATGCCAAATAACCATGACAAGTTACACGGTTGAGCAGAATGTCCAAATGATAAAACTTTATTATCAAAATGAGTGTTTGTTCGTGCAAACATTGCGCGGGTTACGTCCGTGAAAGTGTGCAGAAGAACCCGAGGCTGTCAATTTCTCGCCGTGCATAAGAACTCGGCCTTTCGCAGACTTCAACTTGGCGAATTTTGCGTCGAGACTTGGGCTTGCACCTGTACAAGATTCAACTGACCCAGGAGCTCAAAGTTAATGACCATAGACAATGTCGTTTGTTCGCTGACTGGGCTTCGGAGCGTTTGAAAGAATATCCCAATTTTGGCCGAAAAATCATCTTCAGCAACGAGGCGTATTTTTGGAATGCCTATGTTAATAAGCATGATTGCCATATATTACTGTTTGGTGCGAATTTTGGGCCGGCGGCGTCATTACTTTTTCGATCCGTACTTTTTCGAAAACGACGTTGGTGAGGCCATCACCGTTAACTGCGAGGGCTACGGAACGATGATAACCGATTTCTTTTGGATCAAATTGAACGATATGGACGTGGACGCCACGATGGACACGCTGCATGAACGATTTGAAGGTATGGTTATATTTCGCAGAGGTGACGTGAATTGGCCACCAAGATCGTGCGATTTGACCCCGCTAGACTTTTTCTTGTTGTGTTTTCTGAAGTTGCAGGTCTATACCAATAAGCCGCAATCGATCGATGACCTTAAAGTCAACATAACCCAGGCCATCGCTCAAATTCAGCCGGATCTATGCGGTAGAGCCACTGAAAATTGAACCACTTGGATCAGTGCCACCAGGAGAAGCCGCGGCGGACATTTGAACGATATTAAATTCCACACGTAATGGCATATATGGGTGTTTTAAATAAAAAAGAATTTCGTTAATACCTTACACACAACTTGTTTTATTCCATTTCAACATCGACCCGCTCTTACTGAAAAAAATTATTTTATTTGTATAATATAATAATAAAAATTCCGTGTTTAGTTTATTTATTTGGTCCATGGGTTTAATTTAAAATAGTGTAACCTATATTTCACTAAAATGTTATATCTTAGAAATTTGCGCTTCTAGGTAAAAATTAATACTACATTTGAATTCAGGGCATCAAATTCGTATGAAATCAACTCGAATTACCCCGGCACCAAAACAACTGTTGGCCTGTGTAATATACAATCAATCTGTTTGGGGTAACTCAAAAAATGTAAAGTGATCATTGTATACAACATAAATCGGGTTTAAAAATTAATATATTATGTTAATACAAAATTTAAAGTTAACTTTACTCAATGTCATGCAACTGTGATTCTATGTTCTCAGAATCATTCAAGTGAATAAATGTAAACATAGTTTTCATATAAAGAGAATTTTTAAAAATAGTAAATCATTGTACATTATGTCAAATAAATATTAGGAATTGTTCAATAAAACATAAAATATCGGTGCGATATGCTTATACCAGTGAAAAATTCAGTTACAAAAATACTTTTTACATGTACAGGGTCCGGCAGGGAAGTATGGTGTTTTTGAAAAAATGTATTGCTTTTATACATTAGTTACATTTTTATACATTAGGTATATTGCCATTAAAGTATACATAACACAGACAAGTGCAAAAAATCCCATCAGTTAGGTGGCGTCCATTTTTGTCGAGGCATTCTTGTAGCGCAATTTTGCGCGTTATGGTTTCGGAAAGAGCTTCAAGAGTTCGGGGTTTGTCTATGTAAGCTTTAGATTTTAAGTAGTCCCATAAAAAGTAGTCAGAAGCTGAAAAGTCTGCTGACCGAGGTGACCATTCCACATTCCCACGCAACGAAATAAGGCGCCCAGGGAAATGTTCCCTTAAAAAGGCCATTGTTGCTCTTGACGTATGGCAAGTCGCCCCAAGTACAACCAAAGTGTATTGAGGTTAATGCGTCGTCTTCTTAGTTCTGGCAGAAAATAATCACGCAACACGGTAAGATAGCAATCTGTGTTAACAAACGCTTTCACGAAAAAAATACGGTCCAATAATACAAGTTCGAGATACTGCACACCAAACACTTATTCTCTCGGAGTGCAGGGTTTGATCATCATGATCAGTTCTGTTTGTTTATCATCTCCGATAAATAAACATGGGCCTCGTCACTCATGAACAAAACGATGTTGTCGTCCAGCAATTCCAATATTCCTTTCTGCGAACTTACACACTCTCACAAAGTCATTTTGTTGCAATTTTTGCACAACCATAATTTTATACGGATGGAAATGAAGATTCAAGTGTAATATTCTGCGAACTGACCTGTCTGATATTCTGTGATATTATGTGCCACAAACCACGGCTCCATCGCTACTGAGATGGCATCCCGGAACGAGTAGATATTAACCATCCTGAAAACATTCGTTCGACACTGCCGCGCGTAACAGTCATTTCAAAAACACCATACCTCTCTGTCGAACCCTGTACATTTCTATCTGGTCTTCAGCTCCTTCTGCAAGTTTTATGTTATAGTTCCAATAGACCCAGATGTTCTTCCATAAAGTGGTTATTTGAATTTAGGGAATAAAAGAAAATTACATGGAGCCATATTTGGCAAATACGGTGCTTTGATAATTACATTCGTCGAGTTCTTCGTCAAATATTAGTGTACCGGATTGAGCGTCTGGGACGGAGCATTATCGTAGATAATACTTGCAGATTTATTAGTAAAGTAACTTTTTTTAAGAATATTTTCTTTTAAAGGGCTTGTAACGCCCAGAAAATATTGTTTGGTGATTGTTTGCTCCTCCGTAAGGAATTCCGAGTGGACACATCAAGCTAGTCGAAGAAAACGGTCAATAAGACTTTCTCTAAAGTCACTTGGAAGCTTAATAGCTGGTTTGCATGTCATATTCATAAACCTACATCTGGTCTTATATACACTTACGTCACTTTTCGACATATACCCTTTGAATGCTTGGTACAACTTGTGTGTTTTCGATAAAGCTCACCGTAGGTACAACTCCAACTTTTTCAATGATTCAGCGCAAGAAATTTCGTAAGCAAAACAAAATTTTAGGTAAACTCTTTGTTCGATGTTTGTATCCCTTTTAAAAATCACTTCTAGGTCGACTAAATTAACTAACTGTTGTAAACAAACTGGCCGATAGATGACGCCAAAACTCTATGTGACAATTAGATACATTGGTACCAACTGAAAAATATGTTTTTGGCTTTTTAAGTAAATCATTCCAAGTATTTATTTGTCAGTATGTATTATTCAAGCAAATAACAACAATGCAAATAAAAAATCAAAATAAATTTGTAACAGTAAGTGGATTGTTTAAGAGTGCATCAACTTGTACGTGAAATAATAAATTGTGCAATAGGTGGTCAAAAAAGAAAAGAAAAGAAAAAATAAACAAGTAATATGTAATAAGAGTATAGAAGTGGTATTATTATGTACCTCACGTATACCCAACCGCAGGCAAAGTATACTTTGTAATCGCTGAAAAGACAACGAAGACAAATGGAGGAATGTTAAATTTGTGTATACAAACTAAGTAGAGTCGATGGACGAGAATGAATATTGATGAGACGTAGTATCGTTTAGAAAAATATTTGTGGTTGTTCTCCATATTAGATTTTTGAAAAATATATTGTTATTTAATATAATTTTTATAAGAAATGTTGTTAATATAAGAAACTGACAGTCAGTACAGTAATAATTATTGCCTAATAGGTTAACATTTAAATTTAAAGTACATATATATTTATATATATATATATATATATATATATATATATATATATATATATATATATATATATATATATATATATATATATATGAATATATACATACAAGATGTATCTCACGGAAAAAGGGACTCAAAAAAAAACAAATATTATTATTTCGGCAAAAACCATTACTTTTAGTCAAAATAGTCTCCTTGTGCGTTTATACGTTTTGCATGGTTAATTAGGTTGACGAATGAATCGACGCCTTTTGAATGGCTTCAATGTCGGCATAAGGCTGCCCTTTCATCGGTAAATGTTTTTTGTTCTTGAAAAAGTTTTTCGCAGAGGTAGAAGTTGTAGGAAGTTAAATCAGACGAGTATGATAAATGATTGATGGTTAAAATGCCGTTTTTGGTCAACAATCAGTGATGAGCGTCGAGCTATGGGACGGTGCATTATCGTGTAACAAGCGCTAGCTGCCTTGTTTACGGTATTGTTGCCGCACACGACGAATACGCGACAGAAGCTTCATGTTTAGAAGATAAACAGAAGTCCAAGATAAAAAACAAAATTAATTTGGGTTTGACCAGGTGGAATGAACTCCTTGTGCATAGTTCCTTCCGAATCGTAGAAACAAGTCGACGTTGTTTTGATTTTTGACTTCTCGAGAGGGCTTATCGTCGGATCGTGACTCGTCCGGGTGCGTTTGGCCCATATCGAAACGCTTGTTGTCTCGACCATATTGAAAGGACCACGTTTCATAACTAGTAACAATGCTGTACTTGAAGTTTTCATCCTTTTCGACTTTTTAATAAAATCTTTGCAATGTTGGATTCGGAGCAATTTTTGGTTGTCAGTTAATTTGGGTGGAACAAAGCATGTAGAAACCTTCCGAAGTCCCAAATGATCGGTCAAGATACGATGAATTCATTCTTTGGGTACGTTCAATTACATTTACAAGTATCGCAACGAAGATTTTGGTTGATTTTCTCTAAATTCACGCGCAATTACAATGTTATTTTGAGTAACCACGAAATTTTTGTGACCATGATGTTCGTCGTTCTTGATGTCCTCACGAATTCTTTGAATTATTTAAAGCACTCGTGGACTCCGCTACGAGATAAACAATCCTCATCCTCACAGGCTTGTTTCATTAATTGAAACGTTTCGGTAAATGTTTTACCAAGTTTAAAACAAAACATAATATTGGATGTTTGTTGTATTAGATATTAGTGACGATAATGTTATTGTTGGTGTATTTGTGGACTTCAAACGTGCCACTATCAACAGAGAAGACCTGATTACGAAGCTGCAGTGGTACGGCGTGACATCTTGTATTAAAAAGTGGCTTAAACATTATTTGAGTGGCCGCTTTCATCGAACAAAAGTAAATGGCGCTATATCAGGAATTTTGGAAAATGATATTGGTATCCCACAAGGGAACGTATGGAGCCTTTTTTTCCTATATGCATCAATGACCCACATATATTTTTTTTTAAATTAAACTTAAATTTCTTTGCAGACGCCCCTTTCAATAATGGGACAGAACTATGACCAAATTGTGAAATATTTTAATTTAGAACTCTCTGTATTAGAAAATTGGCTATGTGTGAATAAATTAAAATTAGATTCTGAGAAAACAAAATATATGATTTTGGAGAAAAGGGGTATTTGCAAGTCATTTATAGATAAAAATTATAATATTTATATCGGGAAGAACAACATTTAAATCTTTGATCAAATTAAATATGTAGGGGAATTCTTGATTCTCAATTGAAGTTTTGTGCTCATGTAAATTACATGACAAACATACATAAAATACGTACATACAAACGCACATACATGCAAACATACATACATACATTTACATAAAAAAAGTAGATAAAAAATAGGGTTCTTTCATAGAATATCACATAACTTAAGTAATTGCTAACACCAGTGGATTTGATCTTGCGCTCTTTGGGATGGCACTCTGTATATACTTTTCCGATATTTGGCTATGATATCTCATTCCTTTCTAGAAACGCTCTATCAATTTCAAGCCGATTCATTTAGTTTCAACAGGTGGTTTGGTTTGGTTTGATGATATTGGTTAGTGATACGGCAAGTGATATTCACATTCCTGATATTTACAGTTACAAACATCGTCGTTTTGATGTGTCTTCTGCCCATATTTTGCGTAATAAAAACGATTCGTTTTTCGAACGAATTGTGACGGGGGATGAAAAGTGGATTTTTTACGACAATCGACTATGATCGGCTCAGTAGTTGGAGCTCGACTAAGCTTCTCTACACTTCTCAAAGCTGAAAATACACCAAAATAAGGTCATGGTGATTGTTTGGTGGTCTGCGGACTGGTCTGATTCATCACAGCTTTCTGAACCCGGGCAATACGATTACAGCGGAGAAGTATTGCCAGCAAATCCACGAAATAAGCCAAAAATTGCGGCGCATGTGCTCGGCATTGGTCAACAGAAAGGAACTAATTCTCTTCCATGACAACGCTCGGTTACACGTCTCAATGATCACGTGATAAAAGCTGCATGAGTTGGGCCACGAAACTCTCGACCATCCGCCATATTCGGGCCTCTCGCCTACCAAATACCACTTTTACAAACATTTCGGCAACTTCCTGTGCTGTGCGAGAAATGTTTTAAAAATCAAGAAGATGCAAAACCCACCTTCAACGACTTCGTCACCTCGAGGACTGGTTTTTAACATGCTTTTATTGGCTTCACCTGTATCTATCTATGTAACGGAATCTTTGAACGTCCTTTTCACCTACTTTAAAACGTCAGATTAAATTGAAATTTTGCATACTTATCAAGGACCCATGACAATACAATAATTTAATAATTTCGTTCCATTATCCTGAACACGATCGTCGGGATCAAGGATTTGCTTTCGGAGAGGGAGTCTGAGATACGGTTACAACGCCCAAGGAAGGCAGTAGGCGCGCAAATTATCCACTCCCGCCACGGGTAGGTAGTGATGAAAAATAAATAATAGTTTAAAAACCTAAAAAAACGCTTTTATAGCTGATCGAACTAAAGAATTAAAAATAAATTATAGTGTATAACAACTAAAAAACACGCTTTAATGGTAAACCGAACTAAAAAGTAAAAAATAATCTTTAGTATAAGAATAAAGTGATGAACGAGAAAATTAATGTGTCATTGTAAAAAAGCGTGGGGTGATTTGTACCATATTAACTGTAACTCTACCATAGAAACGGTACTGATGGAAAATTTACAATTGACATCGAGCACCCCACGTTTTTATCATAATGACGCTTATATTCATAATTCTTATACTAAAAATGATTTTTTCTTTTTAGTTCGGTTTACCATTAAAGCGTGTTTTTTAGTTTTTTTTAACTATAATTTATTATTTCGAGCAAGAGTGTATTGATTGTAATGGTTTGAACTGAGATATGTGCATTTCGATTTAATGGTTAAAAACCGCAATAACTTTCTTAACAACATAATAGAAAAAAAGGATTTTTTCATCTATTTCCATCAGTGGAAAATATTTTGAACGGTATGTTTAATAACTTTTTTATACGTCATAATAAAATGCTAAAAATAAAAATTCCTCAAAAATATTGGATGAGAATTTTATTTCAATTCTCTACATGTAGGCTGTAAAAAGGTGGATCAGATTTCTCAGAAAAAGACATATTACATAAATATTTTACAACATTATGTTGAAAAATAATATTGTTTCAAACGAATTAAAAACTATTTCGCGACTTCTTGTTGTATATTTTGAAATATATATTCAATGAGGTTTAAGAATTATTTAGTTCTCTTTCAGAGTTTTAAACTAATATAGCCGGTCGCGGTGGTCTGGTGGGTTAGTCGCCTGCCTGGCAATCCAAAGGTAGCTGGTTCGATTCCAGCGCTCGGATGGGTGTTTTTCTTTAATTCTTCTGTCCGTCTTACTTCCTACCCTACATAAACACTTATATACACTCACATATACACACACACGCCCACACATATCCACACCTAAATGTCTATGACTGTTTCTAGGCAAGAGTGTAAAATCCGACAACGAATTACCCCTCAGTCATGGCAGTTAAAGGCTGGGTAAGGCCGGATGCCTTCTGAGAAGTGTTCTACGTTGGTCACTCGCCAGTCGGTAGGCTTCCTGATAGACTTATGGGTAGGCACATAACCAAGGGTTGATAGCCTTAGGAGGGTGCTGGCCTGGGTTTGTCGGTAGCTGTTGACCGTGGTTCGGAACCCACGTTATGCTGTAGGTCCAGTTGCTAAATAGCCTTAGATGCTGATGCGCCTCCAACCGTAAATCCTTTTCTTTCCTTTTTAAACTAATATAGGGTGGTCCGCGGGGAATGGTTGTTTTTGGTATGAGTAGTACTCGGATAGCAGAAGGAGGGAGGCCTGCAGTAAGTATTAATGTATTCTTCCTACTATGCTGTTTAGTAGAAATGGGCATAACTGTTATTTTTAAGTAACAGTTGGAAGGTTTCTGTTATTTTAAAAATATTGTTACATTTCGCCGACATTAGCTATTGAAACAGACATTTTGCAACCATATTTACGCGCTATATGCCACATTACAATAATTACTAAAAAAACAGCTTTAGGTCGTTTCGATAAACTTTTAAATCAAAGGCATAACAGAAAATACCTTCGTAAAATATACGCACATAACAGATTTATTATATGAAAAAGGAAGGTGTAAAGCGGCAATACAAAAATCGTTAGATAATAGATATTTGACTTGATATTTGACAACTTGACTTTAGTAATAATTGTGTTTTAAATGCAATATTATGATAATTTGAACAGTGAACATATATTACAAAAATGTAATTTTATTGCGATTTTTAATATTTCTATTTTCTCTATATTTACTTTTAGTTTGACTTACTTTGAATACATCTAAATAATCTAGTGTATATTACTAACAGTAACTAGTAGGTATTGTAATAATATAAATTTTATTTTGAAGATTGTTCTAGTACAAATAATTTTGAAGTAGACCATTAAAATGTTATTAATGTATAAATGTGAAATGTTCAGACTGTAGTTGCTCGTATCTAATGTTGTCTAGTCATTTTATAGTTTAAACTTTGGCAATGGACTATGCGGGGGTTCCGCTTATTACTTTGTAGGTGGAGTCAAAATATTATTATAATAAATGGTTGATTTTAGGTTTAAATTTTTACATGCCAGTAACTAAATAAGTAAATAACTTAGATATTCTATATAAATAATATATATGTAAATGTCCAAACGTATTAACGTTATTAAAACAAAGAGTTTATTAACAATATAAAACTGCACCTATTCCTAATGTTCTTCTCGAAATAGCGACTCACTCAACTTTATCAATAACGCTACCCAATGTTGATCGCTGACACCTCACTCCTTTAATAAAAGGAGGAGGAGGTAGCCGCCTTTAGCAATCTTAGAAAATATTCTAAGATTGCTAAAGGCGGCTACAGCGAACAACGACAAAATTACGACCGCGACTCTTATGTCTATCGGTTATTAAATGCACTGCCTATTATTTGTCTGATGAGGAGTTATTTGTTATTTCGTTTAGAAGCGGGGACGCGGAAATAGCGACTACGAAACTCCATATGGTATTAACAATATATCTACCTGTTATTTCTTGATTTCCATAACAGTTGTTAAAATTTTATGTGAAATAATAGTTATAAAATACCAGATCGTTAAATAACGACCCACCTCTACTATTTAGTATGACTTATGCCACTGTGGACTCGATAGGACAGCGTATTTCCTTACGTTGAAATTGTGTTTTTATGTTTGTCAGCGCCTTATATTTGCTCAAATAATGTTTGGCATGATTGATGAAAACGAAGATTTTACCTTCATCGTGGGCGATAAAACTCAGTTAATAAACAAAGTTTCCTATTTTGGGCATCAGAAAATTTCCACGGATTTCATCAGAGGCCACTACACAGTACAAAACTAAACTTTCGCGAACGGCTCCAAAAGAGAGTTTGCGTAAATGGTTAATTTCAATTCTATTATTTTCCATCCTTAATCGTTAAAGATGACATGTTACACTGATTATTTTTATGTTATTTTTTTTAGAAAAAACTAACGTAGTCATATTTATTTAAAAAATGTCCGTTTTATGCAGACCACCTTGTATAAACATTTAATTCTAGTGTAAAATACTGTCAGTAACTCATATAAACAAAAAAAATACAGTTAAAAGAAAATCAGCATAGCCAATCGTATTTAAAGAATCTTGAAAAATATCAGAGACACCACATATGAGAATGCAAAGCAATAATAAATAAATAGCAATGGAAATGACAGATGGTGCAAAACAACAACTACACATTTTAGTTTTTCTCCAAGAAAAAGCGATTTGCCTTCAATCGAGTGGTCATGTAAAACTTCAAGTTACTTACGTGCTTTCAGAAGGCACTATTTGTTCCCCAACAAGTCTTTGTGGAATTGGTGGAGGTGGGTATGGTTGAATAAGGGGTTGGGTATGATATAATCCTGAAAAAAAAACGGGTTATTAATTTTACACACAAACAAATTTTGGTGTACCTGGCAGTAGCTCTTCGCTTGTATCCAATCTAAACGGACATGTTATCCCAGTGGAGCACATCTGAGTTGATTCAGGTCTGGATTTCACATCACATAGGTTACTGATTTGATCGCTGGAATCCCTACATTCTACGCCCCTTGTTTGGATACCTTCTCCACATGATACGGAGCACTGGAAATATAAAATATTCTCTTCATTATTCATAATAGAGATATACTGGAGAACAATAAAGTGCATAAGCCATTGTCAGTCACTGTAACATATCCCTTTTGTTCGTTTAACTTTAAGTCTCAATATGCAATTTCAGGAAATGTAGCAAAGTAAATGATTAAAAAAAATGCAGCACGTTGTTTCGGCGTTCATCCGAGTTTGTTAAGGGGCTATTTTGTATAAAATATATAGGTTTTGTTTGTAAAATAGCGTGATGAATGGTTTCTACAGTTATGAGGACATGTTTAAGATATTTGAGGATCAGAGTTATCGGTAGTAGTTATCAGAGTAAAGGGTGGCGGACTTCTTGCAGTACGAAATAGATGTTTGAAGCTAAATGGAACCCGAAGATGAAGCTAAATATCTGAGTATATACCTGGACAAACGACTTAGTTGGCAAAAGCACACGTTTGCCAAAAGAAAGCAACTTGGGCTTTAAACTTCGGCAAACAATAGGTGTTTCGGTTAATAATGTTGATTTTGCTAAGAGATGGCGTTACTAATATATTTGTTGGTAAAGACTAATAACGTCTATGTCGTTTTGGAGGGTAAATATATACCATCAAAAGCCAGTTCGCTTTGAACATGTCGAATTATGTACAAGAAAAAAACGTTTTACGGGAAAGTTTAACAATATTCTTTCATTTGTAGAAAACGGTGGCTGAAGTTATCGATTGTTGGTTGAAGCTTATGGTGAATATGCTGTAACCTAAAAAACTTGTGAATGACGGTTTAAATGCTTTAAAAGTGTTTATAGTGATGTGGGATATAAAACCGATAACTGATCGGCTAGCGGCACAACACAAGCGTCAACCTCGCGTCAACTAATTGGTTTACTCCACACAATGTACGCCGCATGTTGAGAAGTGACTTACACATGTTTCCTTATAAAATTCAAATTGTTGGAGACCTGTTGTCTGCAGACATTAAGAAATAATTGGAATACTGTAATAATCAGATCTGCTGATTTGATGGCCCTGGATTATTTTTATGAGGAGTTTTACATAAATAAGCTCCAAACCATATATCAACTGAAGGACCTGAAGGAAACCATATATTAACTGAAGGACCTGATATATCAACTGAAGGACACTTGTGCTGAAAACGCTGTATTATAATATCAGATATGTCGAAAACAGTTAGGAAAAATGTGTTATAAAGGAAATAAAGTTACACTGATGCTAGTGACTCACATATGATTGACATTATGTTCAAAAAATAATTAACACAACATTTAAGGACGAAATTAACATATTACTGAAATAAAAATTCGGTCGTTTCTTCTAAGAGTAACAAATAACTTAAATAGCAGCGTGATACCTGCCCAACACTCTTGAAAAAAAAACTGTTTAGTTTTAATAAGTGGCAGTTGACCCTAAAAAATTAAAAAATGAAGTGAAAAAAATTATTTCAGGTTTTATATTAATTTAATCTCTGTTCTGTCTATGATCACGCTTCTCGCGACTTCTATAGTCTAACATCCATAATGTCATTTGCGGTAATGAAATAGATCGCGGGTTGCTGAAGCACACCGATTAAAAAACACGTGCTTTGGGCACAGATAAGTTTGTGCCGCTATTGTTTTCTTTGCTATCACAGGCGAAAAACAAAGACAGCAATGCATCGCTATACTAGTAATCCGGAGATTAAACGCATTTATACCGTCATATCTTGGGCGCTGATCCATTCTCAATAGTCAGTTGTTTACAATAGTGAAGATGAATTGAGTGTAATATATGAATAGAAATAATGTCATATTAACATTTGATGACCGAATTTGTCATAAAAAATCACCAATTAAATCTAATAATTGAAAGATGTTGTACAATAGAAAAAGGTGTAAAGTTGTATTTGCAAATTTGTCTGTATTTCTCGCTTTTCTCGATCATCGAAAAGGACAACTGTTCTGGATAACGTCGTGAAAAAGCGTCTACCCCGTAAGGCCTCTACCAAATGGAATTTTACGTCTAAATGTGTGAATACTGTTTACGTTTACAAAGAAGAATTGCAAACATGCTTTGAAGAAATTATGGACGCCGGGGGGGATAAAAATTCTATTAATCAAGCTCAGGGGTTAATAAATTATTTGGTGGATGATAATTGTTTTTCTTCAATAAAATAATGCCTTACTGAAACATTGTCTTTGATCAACTGCAAAGCAGGCAACTAGATACAATTAACGTTAAGAAGAATTTGGTAATTTTTAAGGTAAGTTTTTCATCACCCATTCAAAGAGGCAATATAGAAATATAAATTAATTAAGAATTTGGTAACTTAACTGGTGAAGAATCTACAAGGATCATAGAGAATCGCAAAAAGAAACGGAAATTTACTGACAAGGAGAACCCCAATTTGAATGTCAGGATATGGAAGAAAATCTGTGATACCTTAACCATACGGGTTCAGGAACGTTTTAGTTCCGATGAATACCTAACTGTTGCAAATTTATTTGAAACTGAAAAATTTGGTGAATATCGAGCCGTCTTTCCAAATGCAGCCATTAAAATTGTGTGTAACCTGTTTGCAAATGTAAATTATTTAAAATTAAAAAATTAACTCTCGGTAATGTACGCACGGGACGATTTTATGAAACACAGTTGGGCTGTTCCGCTGTTACAAATGTTTATCCAAAACTGTGGAATTGCTGACTGTTTTGACTTGTGAAGTCAATTTCAAATTTTAATGATCAAGTCATCGACTACTTTGCTGCTCAGAAATTTAGGAGGATGAACTTCAACTACAAACAGATTTAATGGCCATGGTGAGTTTAGCAAAATTTTATTATCTAGGTAACTATTTGAAAATTTGAAGTCTGATACACAGTTTACACACTGTCTACACAGCAAAGTGTGTGTATGATACTAGGAAATGTAACATTTTTGTTTGCGATGCACTTCCCCAGTCCCATTCCAAAATTTGGTTATACGTGCCCCACTTGTTTTTTTCCCCCACGAACTGCCGCTGGTTTTAATAATTGTAGCATGTAGAATGTAAAAATATGACATTTCCATGTTCCATTCGGCCACTTGCCTCTTGCAATACGCACTACCCTGTTATTTACCATCCATCCTATGTGCTGATCCTATTCAACTTTTCTTCCCTTTATCCACTGGTTGATGTTTTCTACGTTACATGTGCCCATTATGCCCTTCTCTGTCTCTCAGTGTCTTGTTTGCTGCTCACCTTAAGATTCTCATTTCTCATGTCTTGTTTCAGCTGGGTATGTCATTACTGTTCGTACTAGCTTTTATATATTCTAGCTTTGGCCTCAACTAAGAGGAATCTATTTCTAAATATAGTATCATTGAAACATCCTGCTATCCTGTTCCTCCTATCCTGTATCCATATTAGATTCTCACTTCTTTGCTGTCTTATGAATCTCCACATCTGCTTTTGCTGGCCATAGAAGCCTCATTCTAACGTTGTTTATATATTCTTCCGAATAATCGGTTTTTGTTTTTCTACTAGTTCATAGGTTTCTGTTCTACGTCGCTTATATTCTTGATAAGCTTCATCTGTCCTGATTGGCCTATACTGAAGATATGGATTTTTTATGACAGCATTTTTGTTTAATCTCATCCTCAAATTAATAAGACCAATTAATTCTAATTATATGGTAAAGTGGGATTAATATATGAAAACTTAGGTTATGATATTCGACTTACCCCTGACCACTTGTTTGTGATCCACAACGGACAATCCATTTGATTGCAAGCTTCTTGAAACCATGGTTTATGCCCTCCGCATTTCGATTCGTCGACCTATAAAATAAAATTTTATGTCACTAATTTGTTCGTCTAGTCCGACCTATATTCTGACAAAGCGGTTAGAGTGTCGTAACCACGTTTTATATGGGATAACGAAGACATTCTCTAAGAAAGACCCAGCAAGATCGTGAATTTCTTTACTTTATTGGATAATATAGTCGTTGATTAGATTTGGTAAGGTGTTGAAACGAATTCTGACTGTTAATTATCTAAATGGAAAATATTGGGAATATTCATAAAGTTCGGGAATAGGAATGGACTAAGATTAACAACGCCCTGTCTAATATCTATGTTTACTAGATATTTTTCTATTAATTCACCTTAAGTTTTATTTTGGTACACTTGTTTGAACTGAGTTTATCAATAATTCTTGTGATTTTAAACGGGATGTTCTTTCTTAGGTCCTTAATTTAATTCTCGGCCTTTTTTGACTATCTTTGATAATTATTTATAAAAAAAGTAATACAAACTTAATCTTCAAAGTATTTTCCCATACTTTTTATATACTTTTACCACCTTTCAGGAAACTAGTGGTAAAGTCATTGAGGTTTTTTCGGATTCCTCAAAGATGTGAAGAGATCCCTAAGAGATATGAATTAATCAGGTGATATTGCAAGGATGGGAAGACATGAAAATCCGAAAGGGCCAAGTCTGACGTTGCTATTGGATCCTTCGGTGTGAAATACTAAACTCGAAGATATTTACCGCAAAACATCAAATCACTCTTTTAAACTTCTCGAATCATGTTAGCATCATTAAGATATTACATCGTTTTCTAATGATGCTAACGATGGTTAGCGAAATGTGCATAGATAAGTTTAAAATAGTGATTTGGTGTTTAGTAGTGTGGTTTATAATCTTTTTGTGCTCGTGTATCTTTTATGAGTGTTGGTTTATTCATTCTTCTCTCATATAACACTAAGTCGTGATCTGAGTTTATGTTTGCTGATGTAAACACTCTAATGTCTAACATGTTCTTACGGTTTAGGATTTTTAGGGTTGTTATGGTTTAGCTTTGTTTACTATTATATGATCTATTGTAAAATTTACGCCTCCTTGTGTTAGACGATGTGTATTTGTATTGAGGTTTGTTCATCAGAAGTTAATGGCTCATTAAATAAGGCTATTATATAAAATCGAAGAAATATTTTAAATACTAACGACTTACCGTAATTGTTTATTTTCAACAATCAGAATATACTTTTGATTATAAGAACACACCTAGTATTTATTATTTCACATATTCGAGTATTATTCACACTTCTACACTACATTGACATATTCTATTGTATGTCTCTTCTAGATGAATAACACTGTCGTTTTTTTTTAATTCCGATCCTGCAATTATTCACTTTTTGCTTTGAGAAACATTATATTAAGTTAAATATTAATGAAAAATATTTCTTCTCCTTGCAATTTTTAATTAGGTCAGTCAAAAATAAAACTCCAAAGGGGAAGAAATGAAAAGATCTGAAATATGACCCATCACATTTTATGTTTATTTAGATCGAATAGAAGTTCGTCTGTTTCTGTAAATAATGCCAGAGAAACGAAAAAATTAGCCTAATAAAAAGGACGATAAATATTTGCACTCCCCTTTTGTTTGCGACGAGATTTAATAACAATTTGAAAAAAATGAGGTTTTTATGAAATTTTAAAAAACTCTGTTTAATTTTTTTTTCTTTAATAAAAAGTCATTTTTTAGGAATGTAATAATAGCCTAATGTTGATTTGAACATAAATATATATTCAAACAATGCCTTATACAATGTGTAACACTGCTCTTCTGGTTACATCTGATAATACGGTTGGCTTCCCCTTTGGACGGACCCATATTAACATCTGATGCATCTTCGGTGAGAGTTTGAACTCCCTAGAGCCTCTTGGTGGTCCGTAGTCATTCTTTCCTTGGACCGGATTTTTCTATTGCGTTCTGCAAATGAGTGAAAACAATTTCGAGCAACAGTGCTCTGTCAAGTTTTGTTTTAGACTTTGGCACAGTGCAACATAAACATTTACAAAACTTTAACAGGCCTATAGAAACAGTGTTTTGTCAAGGGCCCAGGATTTCAGGTGGTTTAAGGTATTCTTAAAAGATCAAGTTTCGATTGAAGATGGACTTCGCAGCAGAAGGCCTTTGATTACTAGGAGCGAATACGGGATCTTGTGCGTTCTGCCAGATACATAAAGGTAGGTTGTGCTCATCCTCCTCAGCTTGTTTAATAAGTCACTGGGTGAGAGGCAAGTCATCGTCCTCATCGAACTCGCAAAAGGAGGGCCATGCCTGTTTGAAATAATTCTTAATTGTTTTTTGGAAAACCTGTTGCCAAGCTTTAGAAATCATTTCAATAGCATCGAGCATATTCATTGCTATTAGTGTGTAATTTTCAATGCACTTAAGATTATTGATCTTAAGCTGTCGTCGATACTAACTTTTAAATTGTGAATAACACCTTGATCCATTGGTTGCAGAACGGACGTAAAATTTGGTGGGAAAAAATCCAGTTAAATGTTTTTTAGATTCGTTAGATGCGGATGAGCAGGGCAGTTCTCAACAAGTAATAATCTGTGCCTATTTTCTCTTATCAGTTGTTTGTTCCATGGTCTTAATTTACTTTCGAAAATTTTGCCGTTTGCTGTATAATTAACTGGTCGTTTTTTTAGGTTTCAAAACACCTGGTTTTGTTAAATTTGTCAATAAAAAAAAGTTTTGCGTTTTTCAGTTCCATTTGCGCAGACAAGAATAATATCATAAATGTGGAACTAATCTTGATTTAACCCAATCCATCCCATTTTTCGGGTTTACACTCGCAGCTTCTCTATGTATTTTACTAGAACTTATATTGTAGCTAAATAACTACTATCTAAAATCACTGTATCTCACTGGTTTAGTGAATTTAATCGTAGACTTCGTTCGCTCATGGATGAATTTAAAGAAGGTCGTGCAAAATCGGTTGTTTTGCAAATATCATTGCAAAAAAAGCTATATCGTCATGTGACATACTGTGAGGTTGAGACATCCTTGGGCATTAGAATGACAAGCATACACAATATTTTACATGAACATTTAGTCGCATTCCGCATAATCTGACAATAGCTCAAAAAAAGACTGATTTCGATTGGTGTAAAGAAATGCTAAAAAAATGCAATTGTGGTGCGTCAAAAGCTGTGTATAACATCTACATAGGTGACGAATTTTGGATCTATGCGTATGAGACCGAAAGTAAACAGCAGTCGACTGTATGGGTCCTTCAAAATGATTCAAACCCAACCAAAATTGTTCGAGTAAAAAGCACTTACTTACTAGATAAGCATATGAATAAACAAAAAAAATATTTATAGTAAATATATTTAAATAGTTTAAGTACCCGATATAGTTTAATATTGTCTTGAATATCTTATAAAGTAAAAGATTTTTTAACTAGCAATTTAGAAAATGTAGTTGGCTCATGTTTTACTAAATGCCCGTAAATATAAGAGTGCACACGATCTAAGAGGTCTTTAATTTTCTTAACGCTCATAGTGCTTTCGAGTGATAGAATGACTGCTCGAAAACGCTTTTGGAACGAGTAAAAATGCATTTTAAGCAAGTTTAAAGCACCGAGATGGGAAGCGAAATGGGCCACTCCTTAAGAAAAGGAGGAAAATAATGTGGACTAGTTTGTCGTTTTATGGTTTTACGTTTAATTATCACACATGTTGTAAAACATTTATTGTCTAAGCAGAAACTTTTGGATTTTTACCGAGATATAAAGATTTTTTGTTATATAAGTTTTATTTTTGATTAGATTTATAAGTGTATGTGCGTCAACTGCGCTAGGTTATTAGCCTATTCAGAAGCTTAACAATTATTGCGTTATGTAAGAATATTTAAATCTACAGAACTACTACAATTATTACAATTTAAAACTACAGAACAATGGTGTTAGCTTGACAAAAAAACTTTTTGTTATGCTACAATATTCATTAGGATTGATATGGTTTGGTTGGTTCAAAGTTATGTATATATATATATATATATATATATATATATATATATATATATATATATATATATATATATATATATATATATAGTATAAAATGAATGTATGTAACAAAAAAATCTTTATATCTTTATGTTTATATGTTCTCACGAATGTTTTCACGCGGCTGTGAAATGTAACGATAGTTTCTGGGGTATCCCGTGTGAGCTGAATGTGCATTAGTGGATGGTTTCGCGGGAATCTCACCCATCTATTTCAAAGCGTCACGACTATGCTAGCATTAGTCGGCGAGACGTCGTCGAGTAAATGCTTTGAAAAAGATGGATGAGATACCATCGAAACGTCAGCGAAACCATCCATCAGTGGACATTCAGCTCAACCCGAGACCTATCGTTACATATATATATATATATATATATATATATATATATATATATATATATATATATATATATATATATATATATATATATATATATAAAAGTATACGTAAAAAAATATACGTACAAAAAAAATGGAACCATTTTTACTTTGGATCCTTTATGCTACGCCCCTGATT
Source organism: Cosmopolites sordidus (assembly GCA_031761425.1). Lineage (NCBI taxonomy): Eukaryota > Metazoa > Arthropoda > Insecta > Coleoptera > Curculionidae > Cosmopolites > Cosmopolites sordidus. Next base: position 120,003 of record JARFXV010001916.1, read on the forward strand.
GAAATTTAGAAATTTGAAATACACAGTTCGCTTCGGAGCCTAAAATTTACAATACTCAAATTTCATAATTTTATTGTAAACATTCACAAAATGTTTTTGAAAACCCGTCTATAGGATGTTCCATTTGGAGGGCGGGGGATGGTGGACCATTTGGAACATCCTGTATATCCAGAGTATAAGGAAGATAACTTTCGTAAATATAACCAATGAACCTTTACATCATTTAAAAAAAATCTTTACAACAAGGGTCAAAAAATTAAAGGATTCTGTGAAAAAAAATTGTTTTTTAGTTAGTTATTAAATCACCAATCGAAAAGCTACGATAACAATTATGATTTAAAACATATATATGTTAAAGCATATTTAGTAAATATTATTTGGCTATTAATTAACAAATAAAATAACGAACATTGTTAAAACAATTTTTAAAATATTAAGAATCACGCTGTACATCAACCAAAATGAAGGTTTGGTTGAACATTGACTAATTGAGATGATTCCCACGATAAAGGGTGTTGGAGACAAAAATTACTTCAGTGCGTGTATTTAAAATCCATTTAAAACCAAACTTGCATTGTAGACGCAAATATCACGATATGAATTTTATTTACGGAGAAGTTGCTGCCAGCCAGATTAGAAATATACTAGAATTTTTTCAAGGTGTGAGTTAAAAAGATGCCAGACTTGCACGGACTTAAATGGGGGACATTTTGAATAATTAATTAAATAAATCAACTAATCATGTGTTTCCTAATGAGACGTGAATCATTTAAAACGTGTATAAAAATGTAACGGTGTAAAGAATTTGTACTAGTAATTTCAACTTTGAAATTAAAAGACAATAATATTTAAGTTTTTTTTGTAAGAAAACAAATGAAATTTGGGGGAATAAATTATATAAAAAATTAATATTTTTTAATTCTTTTTCTTGTTATAGGGGGCCTGTTATTTTTTTCAACCATTAACTATATCTTCGTGAGTGTGGTTTGCCATTACGTGATTTTTTGCCAATTTGTTAGGTGCATTCGTTCCATCTTCTTCTTCATGTCCCCTCTCCGGTCCGGAGTTTGGCAATCATGTTAGCTATTTTGATCTTGGACACTGCCGCTCGGAACAGTTGGTTGGAGTTGCAGTTGTACCATTCTCTCAAATTACGTAACCAAGACATCCTTCTTCTACCGATGCTTCTCCTGCCCTGGATTTTTCCTTGCATAATTATTTGTATCAGTTGGTACTTCTCTCCGCGCATGACGTGACCCAGATATTGTAGTTTACGTCGCTTCACGTCTGCCAGCAGCTCATTTTCTTCCTTATTCACGCGATTCAGAACTTCCTTGTTTGTTACTTTCTTGGTCCAGGCGATTCTTAAGACCCTTCTGTACATCCACACTTCAAAGGATAGCAGTTTATTCTGTGTATATTTGTTTAATGTCCATGCCTCCATTCCATAGAGGAGTACAGAGCAGACGTAGCATTTTATTAGTCTTAGTTTAAGAGTCAGCGACAAATCTTTGCTACATAAGACGCCTCTCAATCTTACGAAAGTACTTCTTGCCTGTTCTATTCTAGCAATAATTTCCGGTGTATTGTCGTTGTTGTCATTTATTGTTGTGCCCAAATACCGGTATTTTTTTACTCGTTCTATTTGCTCCCCCTGAATACGCAATTCTGCATTATTGATGTTTTTCTTTGTAATGACCATGAACTTTGTCTTTTTCGTGTTCAAGCTTAATCCGAGGTCTTCGCTTGCCTTTCTTACTTTTTCCATTACTCTGTTCAGGTCCTCCATTGATTCTGTCATTACAATGCTGTCATCAGCATATCTGATGTTATTGATTGGTATTCCGTTCACTATTATGCCGGCTGTTTCATCCTCAAGTGCTTCATTCATAATGTTTTCAGAATATAAATTGAACAATGTTGGAGACATTATACATCCTTGTCTTACGCCTTTCATAATCTCAATTTCCTCTTAGTTGTAGTTGTCAATGCTTACCACTGCCTTCTGATTGTAGTATAAGTTATAGATTATTCTTATATCTCGCGTGTCTACACCTTTGTCTTTCAGCAATTTTATCATGATGTCATGTTTGACATTATCGAAAGCTTTGTTATAGTCGATAAGACATATGTATACATCTTTATTTACATCCAGGCTTCGTTGCATAAGTATATTGTATGCTACCAGGGCTTCACGCGTTCCTAGGCCCTTTCTAAAACCAAATTGCGTGTTGCCTATATGTTCCTCTAACTTTGAATATAATCTGTGGTGTATGATCTTCAAAAATAATTTCAATGTGTGTCCCATGAGACTAATTGTCCTGTAATCCTCACATTTATTAGCTTTGTTTCTCTTAGGGATGGTTATGAACGTGGAGACAAGCCACTCCTTTGGGATTTTACCAGTTCTGTATATTTCATTAAACAGTCTCTGTAACACTTTCAAATGTTCGTCCTCTAGGAGCTTGAGGAGTTCTGTTGGTAGATTATCTGGTCCTGTTGCCTTGCCCGTCTTCATATTTTGTAATGCATATTTTATTTCTGCAGTTGTTATTATTGGACCACTGTCTTCTTCAGCCGGTTCCTCTGACTGTCCTGATCGTGTGTCCGCGAAAAGGGATTTCGTGTAATTCCTCCATGTTAGAAGTTTATCCTTTATGTCTGTTATAATTAGACCCTTCTCATCCACTAAAAATGATCTTGTTCTTTTCCTTTGATACCCCGTTAAGTCCTTCACCTTCTTATGTAAATTGAACTGGTCGTGTTTTTTTCTGTAGGATCTCTATTTCTTCGCACTTCTGAGTAAACCATATTTCTTTGGCTTTTCTGACTTTCTGGCGAAGTTGTTTCTGTATGTTTTTATAGTTAGGCTGGTGTTTGCTTTCCCTACGTGTATTCATTAAGTTTAATATCTCATTTGTAATCCAACCTTGTTCTTTTTTAGGTTTGGGTCTCTTCAAGTATTTTTCTGTTGGTTCCATTAGTGCCGTTTTAAAGTCGTCCCAATTCTTATTGTTATCCTCCGACATATTTAAGTTGCTAAGATTGTTGTCTATCTCCGATTTTATTTTCTCTCTGATGGTTACGTCATTAAGACCGTTGAGATCAATTTGTTTTCGTCTCGACTTTTGAGCTGGTTTCTTTAGTTGTATATTCACCCTTGCCACTAGGGGGTTGTGGTTGGAATTTACGTCTGCACCTGGGTAGGTCTTTACTGACTTTACACTATTTCTGAATCTCTGATTAATCATCACATAATCTATCTGATTGCGTACTATATGATTTTCACTATCTTGCGGCGATGTCCAAGTGTATAGTCGTCTTGGTGGGAGATTGTAGAACGTATTAGCAACCACCAGATCTTTCTCTTGGCAAAACTGAATTAGCCGATGCCCTCTGTCATTGCGTATACCCAATCCGTAGCTACCCACTACCCTCTCTACTTTCCCTCTTCCGATCTTCGCGTTGAAGTCGCCCATAAGAATTGTTACATCTTTTCTTTTAGTCAGTTTGAGTGTGTCGTCTATTTCCTCATAGAACTGTTCTATTTGATGGTCATCTTTATCCGCTGTTGGAGCGTATACCTGTATTATGTTGATTGTTGCGTGATTTGACTTCATTTGTAGTAACGCAATTCGTTCGGATATTGGGACAAAGTTTAATACTGATTTATCCAGATCCTTTTTCAACATAAAAGCTACTCCATTTCTGTGCCGTGTGTCTTTGCTTCCAGAATAGTATATTATATGATGGTTCCCTATGTTGGTCATTCCCTCACTTGGCCATCGTGTCTCACTAATCCCCAAAATATCCACGTCCAATCTATTCATTTCCTGTGCTACATTGTGGGCTTTACCAGCCTCATACATACTGGTCACATTCCACGTACCTATTTTTAAGTTCTTTGTGTCTGTTGGTTCGTTCCATATGCTCATTCTATTATCTTCTCCAGTTTTTGTTGTATAGTTCTTATCGGGCAACTGAACGAGTAATTTGACTACGTTTTCAGCAGCACTATGAAACAATTTTTTGTTTGGCTGAAAGATTTTTCTTCTGGTAGATGCTTCACCAGAAGTTATATATAAGCTTTGCATATAGCAATTATACTAGTGTAATCATGTTTTTCATCACATGAATTTGATATTTAAATACATTATTTACAATAATTTGGAAAGAATTGAAAAAAGGAGAAATAGATAGAAGGACGATAGAAGTAATAAAAAAAATGTATAAATTTAACGGAAATGTATTACAAATGAACAATAAAGAATCAAAATAATATATAGCGAAACCAGATGTGAATCAAGAATACATTTTGAACCTTGTATTATTTTTAATAGTACTAGACGATGTCATAAAAGAAGCGAAATGAAACCCTTAAAGTTTGGATATTGGAAAATGAAAGAAATACAGGTGAGGGAATTAATTAATATTCGCAGACGATATGGCAATAATAGTTGATTCAGAAAAAGATTTAAAACATAATATAGAACTATTAGACAGAGCATTAGATAAATTAAATATAAATAAAAAAATAAAATAAGAAAATAAATGTAAACTGAACAAAAAACTTGATTATATCAAGAGAACGGAAAATACACAAAATAAGTCTTTGACCCACCACAGTCTTTGTGAGTGTGGTCGTGATTTTCATTGGTCGTGATTTCAGTTCATTGCTTTGCATAACTTATACCGTTCTAACAAACGCAGTAATACAGAGGATAGTACCATATATCCAAGAAAGAATAGGCGAATATCAGACAGGACTTAGAAGTGGACTCAACTATATATCAATTGTTCATAGTCAGTCAAATAATGGAGAAAATGACGGAATTGGATACTCCGTTATTCCAGATGTTCAGACATTTTATATAGGGCGATGTATTGGTGCCACTTCTGTTCTGTTTAATATATTATTGAACAAGTCATCAGTAAAACAGATATAGACGTAAATGAAAGAATAATAAAGAAAGAAGAACAGGTGTAGGATATGCAGATGACCTAGACGTATTAACACGGTCGAAACATTTATTAAGTGGGACATATGATGAAATAAAAGGGTTAAAAGAGCCAGTTTAGAAATCAATACAGACAAAACAAAAGTAATGAAAAAAAAGACCAATCTAAGAAGAGAACAGAACTGAACGATCGGCGATGGCAATATTGAAATTGTGAAGGAATTTACATATCAGGGAAGTAATTTTGACGAAAACAGCAACATAACAGGAGATAACCGAAATTGTATTGTGAAGGGTAACAAAGTTGCTTATTCCCTGCATTCTATTGCAATATTTAAATTTATTCAAAGGAAGATGAAGGTTAGGGTCTATAAAATAATCGGCCGCTAATCACTTATGAAGCGAAACGCGGATCTTCGCAAATAAAATAGAAGAGATGCTTGCAGTATTTTAAAGAAGAATTAAAATTAAATTTGGAGGATTAGCTATAAATTTGAACTCACAAGCAATCGTGCAATTATCTGCATATTGCAAACTATGTGAGAGTTCAGCGACTCAGATGGACGGGACATGTGGCGAGAATGTCAGAAAATCGGGTACCAAAGAAAATCAAGGAGAGAGAACAGAAAGATAAGTGGGCCAAAGATACGATGGCAGGACAATATAAGAAGATATGCTGAAGAATTATTGCACATCACAAATTGACGAGGGGCTGCTGGAGATTAATCCGGTTGGAGCTTAAGGCTCACTGATGGGCTGTAGCATTACAAGAAAAAGAAGAAGAAGAAGAAGACGAGCCGACAGTTGTCATTTTTTATTTTGTCAGTTTTTACCAGCAAGAAATGTTAGTAAGTGCGATGAAGAACTTTGAAGAGAGGCTTCGAGTGTCTATACATCAAGAATAAAGTCATCTTTCCTATATAATTTTCTGTGATTTAATAATCAATTAATACCTATCAAAACTGCATTTATTATATGTTGTTGATACGAGGGCTTTATGATAAGCATCTGGCCTAGGGTAGCGATGGCGCTGTTAGTATTTAAAAAGTGATATTTTTCGTAAATATAACCTTTCACAACAATAATGTTTATGGATTCCGCAGTTGGTTCCTTGTGAAACTTGTGTATCCTTCAAAAACATTTTGAAAATACTAGGATTTTAAATGATACACTTGTAGCTTTTTAATGTTTCAAACGTTTATTATAGATTTTGCTCTACATATGGTCCGCCTTGTTATTGCTTTCTCAAGAGTAGCTTGAACTAATACTAATAGTCAAACCTGTAGTCCTAAATATCGGCTGGTAAAAACTAGGCTATTCAATTACAATATAATCTTATCTATTAGCGGGGTATTTTGGAAATTTAGCTGGTTATTCGTGGTTATTACTTAACTATTTCTTAAGGGTTTTTTTATTTCCAATATTTCTAGTAGGTCTAATTTTTTACCTTTCTTTTCTGAGTGTAATAATTTACCATTGTTTATATCTATAAAATGATTGTTTTCAATACAATGTGTAGACATTCCGGTGCTTTTTATATTATTTAGGATATCTTTTTATGTTCTTTTATTCCACAACGTATACTTCTATCACTTTGATTGATATATACCACTTCACAATCCTTACAGTTAATTTTATATACACCTGATTTATCTAAAGTATCCGTTTTATCCTTATTATTAACTCACACTCTACCTACATTAAGTTTATTTACACAAATAGTCTTACAACCTAGTTACTAAGTTTGGAAGTGTAATTAATAAATTTAAACGATTTATCTTTTTACTTTTTAATGTTATAGAATTCCTTTAAATTCAACTGTCTTTGTTTATTTTTTTAACAATTTGTCAATTAATCTTTCTTTGTAGCCGTTGTTTTTTGCTATCTGTTTAATAGTATAGAGCCGTTTATTAAAATTATCTTTGTTTAGTGGAAAATTATTATTAACTTATGTATTAGACTATGAAAAGGAGATAGTTTGATGTACCAAGATTGTTTAGAACTAAAGTGTATAACCATGTCTCTTGTAGTCGGTTTTTTGTAAATATAAAATTTCATCATTAAGTCCAATCTCCATAATGAATTGAATATTTTTGTTTATGTAATTCAAATGACCTAAAAACGTGTGTAAATTTATTTCCGTACCATTCCAAATGCAAAAAACATCGTCCACGTAGATATCTTAAAAAGAGATATCTTAAATAATATAAAAAGCAACGGAATGTCTACACATTGTATTGAAAACAATAATTTTTACATAAATAATATTAAATGCTGATAAATAATGTTAAATTTTATACTCAAAAAAGAAAAGTAAAAAATTAGACCAACTAGAAATGTTGGAAATAAAAAAATCCTTAAGAAATAGTCATATAATAACCACGAATGACCAGCTACATTTCTAAAACACCCCAGTAACAGATAATATCATATTTTAATTGATTAGCCTGGTTTTTACCAGCCGATATTTAGGATAATTAGACTAGACGTTAATAACAAAAAAGGAAATAATTTTACCTGTATACTTGGAAACACTGTGTTTGACCATTAGTATTACTTCAAACTACTCAAAAAGCCCTAACAAAGCAAAACAAGTAAAATAACAAAGCGAAACAAGTAAAAACAAGCAAAATCTATAATAAACGTTTGAAACATTAAAAAGCTACAAGTGTATCATTTAAAATCCTAGTAATTTCACAATAATACTGTTAAACTGTCAAGCCGCTGAGTGGCTTAGTTTGTGAATGGTAGCCATTTAAATAGTGATGAACTTTTGTGATTTTACAACAATGGAAAAAATTTAATATCGAGCAGTGATAAAATATTTGTTTTTGGAAAAGAAAATAAAATAAATGATGAGGTTAAAAAAGAGCTCAGCGAAGTTTATCTGTACCTTCGTTATGAACTACAAAATATTTGAATTCAAACGTGGCTGTACAATCATTTTTGATAAAGACGCCCAGGTCGTCCAAATGACATTACCACTTCAGAAATGATTGAAAAAATCCTCGATGTCGTGATAAATGATTAAATAGGGAAAGTGCGTGAGATTGCTGAGACTGTGGGCATTTCAATTGAACGGGTGCAGGATATTTTAACAACTCATTTGGATATGAAAAACCTTTCCGCAAGATGGGTGCCGCGATTACTCACAATTGACAATAAACACACACGTTTGTCAACTTTAATAGAACGTTTAGCGATGTTAAAACGCAATCGGAATGATTTTTGGTATCGGTTCATAACTGTTGACGAAACATGGATTCATCACAGCAGACCAGAAACCAAAGAACAGTCACGAACAGTGAACGAACAGTTATTTTGAAGTGTTGGAGCAATCGTATTTTTTAGAAAGGATACAAAAGATAGAAAAACGTTGGTGATTACGTTGAAAAGTTAAATAAATTTTATACATAAAAGTGTTATTTCTTGTCAAAGTCGGGTATTTATCGTACAACCCTCGTACGATTTTTTTAATTAAAAGCGAAGAAACTCACACTTAGTTGAAAAATATTCGTTGCTTTTGCATCACCCCGTATATATATGAATGTTATTGAGAAGTACGTACGTGATATGATCCAATTGTTCAAAACGTGAATAAACAGTGCAAAGACTTCTCTACCTGATATAAATTTATAAAGAGTCCCGTTTAGTAGTTGTAGCTAAAAATTCTCTACAAAATTAAATATTTTCGGACTGTAAAAGTCTCGAATCGCGACGGTAATTCTGTAAAAGCGACGCTAATTGAAAAAACCGATCCTTTTAGCCGGCGCCGACGTCCGTTGCGACGAAAAGTTTTATTGGGACTCTTGTTAAAAGCGAAAATAATTGACATCTAATTAAAGTTTTCCTTTTTCCATTCTCGTCTCTTTGCAGCCTGTTTCCTGCTTTGACAGTTTGATCGGACGGGCAACAGGAATACATTAAATCGAATTGCTGCTGCACTTAATGGAACATTATTTAATTATTCGATAGGTTTTTGATTAAGATTAAAACTAATTTACAGCATGTTAACAAATAAGGGTTGGTGTTTTCTTTATTGTTAAATTTTTCTTTTAAATGCACTTTAGCGTTTTTTTATGAAGGATGCTTCTATAGATCTTTGGTATAGTCCGTTTCAAGATATTTCATTGCCTTACGGTAAAATGTTAATTGCCTCAATAAATCTCAATAAAAATATTCCTAGTTTCTTAAAAAGCGCTAGAGCCGGAGTGGTTTAACTTGAATATTTATACTGAAAAATTTTGTTAAAAATAAAATATTGTTAAATTATGATTGAATTATTATTATTATTTCTTTCTTTTCGTCCTTTTTCCCAGCCAAGCTGGATTTTAAATAAAGTTCGAGCCGTAGCCAAAACAACTTCATTCTTCCAAAAATTTTCGGGCGGTATGAGTGCTATTAAGGATTATCGCCCTCTGCATTATTTTAAACAGATTTTCTTCTAGTCCCAGAAATTTGATGTTATTTTTCAGATTCTTGTCAGTTGTTGAAATTATCAATGGCACAATTTGGACCTGGTTCAACTTCCATATCCGTTTAATTTCTAACTTGAGGTCTGTATATTTTTGCACTTTTTCTTCAGCCGTCTTTTGAATGTTGTGTGTGTTTGGAATATCTATGTCGATTAGGAATGCTGTTTTCTTCTTTTTGTCCACCAATATAATATCTGGCCTATTACCGTGAACGGTTTTGTCAGTTATTATTGTTCGGTCGTAATATAACCTGAAATCGGCTGAATCTAGTACCGTCTCCGGGGTGTATTTATAATAAGGAACTCGCTCTGTTATAAGGTTATTATCACTTGCAAACTCCTGGTAGACTAAACTGGCCACCTGGTTATGACGGTGGAGATAGTCCGTCTGGGAGAGTTTTCCAAATGCCCCTACAATATGTTGGATAGTCTCGGGCTTTTCGTGGCATTTTCTACACGTGTCATTTGATACTCGTGCATCCTTAACGATATAATTTTGGTAGTTCTTAGTGTGCACCACCTGATCGTGAATTGCACACATAAAGCGTCAGTCTCCGGAAAAAGACCTCCCCATGTCAACCAGGCGTTCGACGTCGACGATACTCTTGTCGATACTCTTGACTTCATGACTGTCAAGATCATGGGGGTGTCTACCATGTAGAGGGATATTTTTCCACTCTTGTATAATTGTTCCAGTTGTCTGAATGCTCTCATTTTGTCGTTCCATTTATTTAAAATTCAGAGGCATATACTTATCATAAGCTAAACACACGCTGGTATATAACGGCTATTCGACCATTCTTCGATGGAAATATGTTCTTAATCTGGTTATTTGTTTTTCGTGTAGATTACATATATTTATAATTCCTCTCCCTCCTTCAATTCTCGATAATATAAGTCACGTTTTACTACTGTGCGGGTGGTGGTTCCTATATTTCGTTAGTGTAGTTCTAATTATTCGTTGTAGCCTTTCGATATCTGTGTTTGACCAAGATATAATTCCAAATGAATATGTCAAGGCTGGTATAGCAAAAGTGTTTATAGCTCTTACTATATTTCTACTGTCTAGGTCAGACCTACATGTACTCTCAAGTCTGGACGTGAATTCTTTAGTTAGTGTTTCCTTAATGAGTTTATGCTCAACTCTCTTGGACTGTTCTATTCCCAGATATTTATATACTTCGCCTTCCTGCATTGGCTCTATATATTCTTGTTCCTGCAGTGACAAACCCTGTCATCTCTAACTTAGATCCTCTCTTTATGTTAATGGTTCTGCATTTATTTAATCCAAAGTGCATGTTAATATCAGCTGTAAATTTCTCCACAACCTGAATGAGTTTTTGCAATTTCGGTGACAATGATGCTTACAATTTTAAATCATCCATGCACAGCAGGTGCACATGGATGATTTAACCACGCAAAACCATAGAGGACTCAGCGAGTCCCCCTGAAATATGCCGCTTGTCACCCTGATTTCCTCAGTCCTGGTCTTACTTCCATATTGCTAGAAATGAATAGTGGTGCGCCCCTCTTTTATCAGTTCTTGAAGTGTGTTTATTAAAGCTGGTTGAACTTTGTTTAATGTTAATATCTTAATTAGCCAAGAGTGTGGAATCGAGTCGAAGGCCTTCTGATAATCAATATAATAGCATGATAAATTTCGATTTTTCTTATGAGCGTGTTTCATTATAACTAATCTATAATAAATTGTTCTTTACTCCCCTGCTTTCGCTTTCTACAACCCTTTTGCTTTTTATTTAGTAAATCATGTTTGTCTATATGTCCTGTGAATAGTAATGTGAAACATGATGTTAGTAGTTTATATATTGTTTGAAGGCAGGTAATTGGCCGGTATTTCGCTGGGTTATTAGAGGCGGTTCCTTTGAGGAGTAAATATGTTTTGCCTTATGGAATTTCTTTTGGTTATCTTATAAACTCATTGAAATATACTATGAAAGGTTGAATATATGTGAGCTTTTTATACCAGTAATTATGGATGTTATCAGTTCCAGCGCCCTTTCAATTATGCAGGTTGCTTGTTATGTTCTGTAGTACAGTTATGGTAATTTCAGGATAAGGCATTTGTTCAATTGCATTCGTATTTGTTTCTTCCTCACGCAGCCAGCTGGCATGACTGTTATATTGGCCGTTATTTGACCAAGTCGAAGACCAAAATGTCTGTATATCTTGGCTGGATAGTGTACTAGAACTCCCCACAAGATTATTTTTATTACTTCTACCTATTAGGTTTCTATAAAATTTCCGCTCGTCTTTTCTAAAAAGTTTTATTACTTACGCCTCATCCCTTTTTTATATCGATCTAGGTGGGAACTATAGACTTTAGGTTTTTATTTAGGGTATCGATGCTGATGCTTTAACATGTTGATTCATTTTGTCATATTTAGCATTGATTATTATTCTGCTCATCCCTGCTATAGCATCTCAGCTCATGCTGGTCGATATTTTAATGCCAAGATGAAAAAGCAATTCAGTCCTCTCACCCTCAAAGAGTATTTTACGAGCAATGTGACACGCCTGCAAGAGCACGGCACATTGTCCCACTATTGCAATCGATTTCGAGATACCCAGGCTCTCGAGGTTCTTTGAAAATCTTTTACTTATCAGGCCTTCGGCCGATATAACGAAGGGCACTTCATCACCTTACTTAATTTCCATTGGTTCTTCAAGTCGTATACCAGATTTTCATATTTTCTGGATTTTTTCATTTCGGGTTTTCTAATGTTCTGGGAGAGCGGCAGTGCGATGTCAATTATAAAAGCTCTTTTCTCGTTTTTGTTGATCAGAACAATATCTGGCCAGTTATAATCAACCGTTCGATCAGTAGTGATTGGTCTGTTCCAGTAAATAATAGTATCGGATGATTCAAGTACACGGGAAGGCGAGTACTTATAATATAGAGGTGTGCTTTCTAATAGCGAGTATTTTAGTGCAATTTACTGATGTATGATTTTTGCCAGCTGATCCTTGATTCCTTCTTCTTGTTACCCTATCTTGAATAGATATCGCGAAACCTTCTGTTTCTGGGTACAATAGTCCATTGGTCAGCCAGTTTAGAGACAATTGATCGTCAATGGTGTCATCTTCGAGAGACTTAGGAAAACTTCCATGTAATGTTCGTCCTTTCCATTCTCGAACGCAATCCGTGAGTGTTGTTCTGCAATCAATACGGTTTTGTTTATTTAGGTTGAGTGGGGTGAAACCCCGGTCCTTATTTGCAACCAATTTCATTAGAGCACTGTTTGAATCAATGAAGTGTTTTCTCACCCTATTTTCTTGATTGTGACTTTTTACATTCACAAGGCCTCTGCCCCCCCAACTTTCTTGGGATCTATAGTCTTCTTGTCGATGAGTTTGGATACAGGCATCGGAATTTTGGTAATGTTAGACGTATCAACCTATTTAGTTCATCAAGGTCAGTTTCTGACCATTTAACAATGGCAAAAGAATATGTCAGAGTCGGCACTGCCCAACAGTGGAAAAGTCCTTCTTTAATTGGTTGTGATCAAGTTTTTGCTTTTGAGGTATTCCTAAATATTTGTATGATTCTTTTGGTGCCAGTTGTTGTATATTACAGAATGTTGAATTTGACTGTACCTTTCCCTTCTGTATGCTAATGGTAGAACATTTGTCTGGTCCGAATGACATTCTGATATCCCTACTAAATGTTTCGACCACTTATCAAGTAGTTTAATTTGTCTCTAGATTCTCCATATAGTTAAGGTCATCTATATATAGTAGGTAAGAGAGCTTTCTTGGATTCCTCATATTAAGTTTATATCCAATATTGCTGTTATTGAGTAGTGTGGACAAAGGGTTCAATGCTAGACAGAATCAAATTGAAGAAAGGGAATCTCCCTGGAAAGTTCCTTTCTCGATATTTGTAGTACCAATGCATTGTTGATCGACAAAAAGATTTGTTTTCCACTTCCCCATCAGGCACTTTAATGAGTTAATAATCTGCAGGCTAATTTTATAGAAATTCAGAACTTCAACCAATCAATCGTGCGGGACACTATCAAATGCTTTCTTGTAGTCTATGTAGCAGATATTTAAGTTGAGTTTTCTTTTTCACGCTTGCTCAAGAACTACAGCATAGATCGTCTACTGCTCTTTGTATCCCATACTTGCTCTTATACATCCTTTCTGTTCTTCTTCAAATATGTTGTTTTTATCACAATGTTGGTAGATTTTTTCATTGAGTAAAGCTGAAAACAGTTTATACTGACAGACATGTTATTGGTCTGTAGTTATTGGGCTGCCTGACATCCCCTTTTTGCACAGTAGATATGTATTGCCCTCCATTAGGAAGTTGGGAAAAGTGTCTGGATTTATTAAAACTTCCTTAAATGCATTTGCAAGTACATGATAAGCGACTGTAAAGCTATTAATTCAAAAGTTATGCAATCGATCTGGTCCAGGCGCCTTCCAGTTGTGAGCGTTCCTAACAACCGTGCAGATATCAAGCTCTGTGAAATCATTACACTCCATATCTGGAAGAGCATTTGTCTGCTCTTGAATGGTTTTAACCCAAGAAGTCGTATTTTTCGTAGCCATCGGATTTATTCTCTTCTGGCTTCATCTGGCTTATCTCCGCACTGGCTTACGTAGTAATAGGCATGCATTACATCAATATTCATTTGGTGTGTCCATCTGATACGTGCAGTGCGTTCGGTTCTAGTGACAACCCTCCTTATTGGGGACGAGCCAGCAAGTACCGGTGAATCGATCTTCTATTCCATTATTAATTTCCGTTCTATGTTAATTTTGTGGTATGGTCTTTGGTGTTGCTAGACTTAGATGATCTAATTGTTGTTCGAGTGTCTTTTTCGTTGCCATTCTTGTGATGCCATTGAGTTGGGAACCGCCACTTGCTCTAGATTCACCAACCCCGGACAAATCCTCCCGACGATTCCGAAGGGTTCTTGTCCGCAAAACCCTACCCTCAAGACCTTGGGATCAATTTGATCTACATTAATAATAAGTGGTTCTATATTATTAGTACACAGGAATCTTCTATTTTAATAACATGGTTAATCGAATTTATCCAACTTTCTTTGGGAATACTATCTACAACCTCCATAATTAATGTTGCAGCACTTGCACTTGGAGTCGGGGGAATGTTTTTTGCTCTAATATTGGATTTTACCTAATGCCACATATGCTTAATATGATTAAAAATACAGCAATACAGAAGTCGTAAAACCGTATGTCCCGTATCGACAGCAATGTTATCACATACATATTCCTTTTTAATATTAAATGTCTTTAATATTTCTAGATCACATTTTTGCATTAGGAACTTCATTTTTTTGGCGGTTATGATAGCTAGCATTGTTCATTACAATTACGCTTTCCTTAGGCACATTTGGTAAAAGGCTATTTATAAACCAATCTTCAAATAATTCTGCTGTGGTGTCATCATGGTAGTTCAAAGATGAATATTTAAATTTTTGGAGGACAACCGTAAACAATTTGGAACCCATCTATCCTCGGAACCAGTATGTAAAATTGTAATTCTTTTTCCCTTGTTCTCTGGGGCTTTGGTTTAGCATTTTCTTGATGTATCTACCCATTCTTTTGCTAACGTCTCATGTGTATCGAACCATGTTTCATCAAGGTAGATAATGGGACGGTTTTCTAATCTGTATTTTTTATTGAGTTCAAGTAGTCAAACTGCCATCGTCGCAATCGTTGTGATTCCATTAATATTTGCTTTTTGTTAATGGTCCGATATGTAAAACCCATTTGAGATAATATTCTCCGGATGCTAGTTCTGTTGCAAAGAATGTTGGTTTTATATTTCCTTAGTTGCTGTTGGAATGTAGGCACAGTTAGGTCTTCATACATAGCATACATTTCACTTCGAATTAAGTCTTTGTCGCTTTCGTCAACGCATTTACTTTTACCAGAATCACTACGGATTTTTTTGGCTTTGAAATTGGCTTCGTCATAATATCTTTAACTGTAGACAACGGAGTTTTTGTTAATGAAGATGTTTCTGCTGCGGCTGTATTTACATTAAACCCCCTATTCAATAAAGAAACATACACATTTTTAACAATTTGCTTAGCATCGGGCGATAAATGTTTTCTTTTAAAATTAGCTCTACCAGAGGCACAATGATCTTTATCTTGCCAAGAACACCACATTTTAGCACGTTTCGAATAACAAAAAATACGAAAGAAATTATTGAACTGCACTGTTTAAGAAAATAATGCGAACTAAACTAAAATATTTCGAAACTACTTAACCAGGTATAAAATGAATGTTATCTTTTTATCTGTTATTTTATAAGATCTGGCCCTGTTTATGTCTCTTGCAACTTTGCCGGATTTCGTCACGGCAGGGGTTGTTAAGAGTTTATTGCAGCCAATCGGTCAACGATATATCTTGAAACGCATTATACCTACCATTCCTATGCCGTGTAAATGCCCGATAATGGTAATGTGGGATACTCCTAATTCCCATGAAAGCTTCCAAGTGCTTGTTCTAGAATCTGCAGCAACAGATGTTCTTAAAACGGCGGCATCGAGAAGCCGTGGTTGATCTGATCTCCTATCTTAAGACTAATGTCTCTCTCCGGGAACTTTTTGGACCTGATATGAGCCATCCGAGTTGATACGGGACCTTCCCCCTCTAGTACGCAAATCTCACGAGGGGCGTAAGTCATTTTAAAGTCTCTTTTATAATAATATCTTAAAATTCCTGGTATTTCGCTCGCTTTAATGTTTTTGTTAAAAATAGTCGACTGAATATTTTGCAGTGGAATCACTTTATAATTAAAGTAGGAATTAGTCGGAGCAAAAAATTGAAATTGGATTAAAACTAGAGGAGATGGCGTAATGTGAAGGTAGTTGGATAGGCTTGGTACCATGTGCCAGTATTTTCCATTTGTTAAACTATATCTGTAATTGTACCACGTATAGCGCTTAATAAATCTTAATTTCTTTAAGAGATGGCGCTGGACACAAGGCTCGGTTCACAGTCTAATCTCTTATGTCATTTTGTTTTTATGACAGTGCCTTTCAAAACGCCAATAATGTTTCGAAAATGATTTCGAGTTAGAATCATATTTTTTTGTGTGGTAAACATGGCAAGTGTCGAACCAAATAAAGAGCATTTGCACACGTACTGCTGTTAAATCACACGAAAACGCGAGTGAAAGCCGTCGTATACTTGTGGAAACTTACAATGGCAACGTCCCAATGCAAGACGCTTGTAGGCGTTGGTTTAGACGATTCAAAAGTGAAGGTTTTGACTTGAAAGACAAAGAACGCCCAGGTCAACCGAAAAAATGTGAAGATGCCAAATTACAAGCATTGTGGGGGGTAAATGTTGGTCGCTGAACCATTTGTGATCGTCTACATGCCATGGGAAAGTTCTAGAAGGCAGGAAAACGGGTGCCACATCAGCTGAACGACAGACAGATGGAAACGCGAAAAATGGTGTCCATAGTTTTGCTTTCTCGGCATGAAAGAAATACTTTTTTGCATCGAAACGTGACTGGAGATGAAAAACGAATGTATTTCGAGAACCTAAAATGCAGAAAATTATGTGTTGACCCAGGACAACAATCAACATCGACCGCAAGACCGAATCGCTTTGAAAAGAAGGCAATGCTGTGCATTTAATGGGATCAGAAGGGTTTCGTGTACCATGAGTTTCTGAAACCAGGAAAAACAGTTAATACCGTTCGCTAGCGTCAATGAATGATCAATTTGAATCATGCATTAATCGAAAAGCGATCAGAATTGGCTACAAGACACGAAAAAGTGATTTTATAGCACGACGACGCCCCATCACACACAGGGAAAGCGGTTAGAGATACCATTTCTAGCTAGGAACTCTTGCCCCACCCGCCGTACTCACCAGACTTGGGCTCTTTCGACCAGCACTTGTTTTCATCAATGTCTCACGCACTTTCCATTAAACACTTCAACAATTTAAATAAACACTTTAAATAAAGTTAAAAAAATGCTTTTTTTAAGAAAAAATTAAGAATTATTAATCGCCACACCTGGTATTGAAGCAGCAATCAGATCCTCATCTGTGTTCAATGGACCCAGTACGCTACCTTGCGGAGGTCTCCTATTAGGTCAGATCTACCTGTTAGGTCACATCTTAATACTATAGATATTGCGGGGCAAGTATCCCAGATTTTGTTTTGACGTGAATTATTTTTCGTGATATTTGTGACAGTTTAAGTTTGGTTTTTGTCTAGTGCAGACGCGCAAAGTTTATTAATATCAGCCAAGATTTATTGTGGCCGCCTAGCCACAGATTTATCGTGGCAACTAATGCAAACTGAAATGATGCCAAAAGATAATATTTTGAAAAACAACAAAGCCTTTATAAACTTTTTAATAAACCCTGTGCTAAAGAACCATTTGCCTATGTACTTAACTTTAACATGAAATCTATTTTGAAAGCAAACATTATATACATTCAAAATAAATAACAAATTTGAAATAATGAGTTTCGTTTAAATAGTGCCCGAAAGCATGTAGGTTGAAACTGAAAATAATTTTCTTATTTCAACTTATCTTATTTTTTTTTTAATTTCAAACGATGTTACTCAGGCAAATATTGAAATCTTAACAAGAACCCTAACTATAACAATTCTTGTTAAAAGCAAAAATAATTGGCATCTAATTAACGTGTCATTTTCCTCGTTTTTGCCTTTTTATTTCCTGTTTTACGAGAACAATATTACGTTTTATTACGAAGGATAATCTGTATTTGAACTGACTCAGAATAAAATGTCACTTTTAATGGTATATCACGCCATTTACTTTTCGGGGAACTGCGAAATAAAGCGTCTCATTTTGAACTTTTAATATGTGTTTTCTACCGAATGGAGTCATATCAGGATATTGTAAAGTAAGAATGCAACATACAGGGTAGGAAAAGTGTGAAAAAACAGATGTTTTTCTATAATATGTTTATTTCGTCTCTACATATAGTGTTAATTTATTAATGACAATTATGATATTTTGACAATGTGTTTAATAGGGCATGTGTGTGCCCTTTTGTGGTCGGGATTCTCCATTACTCAGAAATTACTATTTTGTTATTTACTTGACCACTTCGATGAAAATGTTGCTTGAAAATAAATTATGAAAAGTGATTAGCATTATGGTATTCTAATTGCTAATTATTGTCTGTAGGGAAACAGGTCTTGAAAAATTTTAATCATATAGAGGAACATGTACAAGTCACATTTCAAAATTCGGTGTAATCACTTTTCTGGAAACTCCTCAACACTTCATTTACGCTTGTTAAAATTGTAAATAATAATAGAGCTTTGGACGTATATGAAAGCATTCAAACAGCAAAACGTAAAAAAAAACCATGGACCGGACTAAAGGACCCATTTCATTCAACAAACTTTCATTAGGTATGGTTGTCACATAAATAAACCATAGTTTAGTTTTAGAATTAGATTGAAACATCTCCTGGTGATGCTCACATGGTTAGCAAAACTCGCATTAATAATTTAAATAAAGTGATTTCGTGTTTAGTGGTAAATCTCTTCGAGTACATATATACTATTTATAGTATAGGGTTTTCCATTAAGGGCGTTTGAACTTTAAATGTAAATAAAACAAGTTGTGTATGAGATATTAATATATATTTTATAAGATTATTCGATTACATTATGTATAGAATATGATATCGGCCAAATGGCCGCCGCGGCTTCGCTGGCATATATCGGAGAAGTCCAATTTTCGATGACTAGACCGTATAAATCGGGCTCGATATCATTGATGGCATTGGTTATGTTGACTTTTAAGGTATGACTTGTCTGCGGCTTATTCGCATAGATCCGTGATTTAACGTAACCCCACAAGAAAAAGTCTAATGACGTTAAATCACACGATCTGAGTGACTAGCTGACATCGACGAAACACGAGATAATCATGCCGTCGAATTTCTCGTAGAGAAGATCCATTGTTGTATGCGCGATACGTAGCGCCGTCTTGTTGGAATTGTGGTTCCGTTAAGATCAATTTCTTGTACCTGTACGTTCGCCGGTGACAGTTATGGCGGCGCCAGCTTCAATTTGGAAGAAGTACGGGCCAATGTCTCCGGGGGACCAAAATCTGGCGGAGTGAGTCCAAAGGGACTTTTCCTGGATGCATTTGCAACTGATGAGACTCATATGGATTGTTATCTCCCCAAATTCGAAAATTTTGCTCGTTGGCATAGTCATTCATCCAAAAATGGGCCTTGTCTCTGAAGACGATTTTCCGTCCGAAATCAGGGTCTTTTTGTAACTACTCCAGAGCTTAGTCAGTTAATGCTCGACGTTGTCTGCGGCCGTTTACCTTCAGCTCCTGAGTCAATTTAATTATGTACGGGTGAGGGCCCAAGTCCCGATGCAAAGTTCGTCAAGTTAAGATCTGCGAAAGTTCTTGGGTGGGACGAGGAATTGACTGCCTCAGGATATTCTGCACATTCTCGTTCATTGCAGCAAGGTTTTCTGCTGATATCACGTTTCGATGAAGTACGGCTATTGTTTGATGGTACTGAACCAGTTGATTCGAATTTGTCCGCCAAATGACGAATACTTGTCTCACAGGACGATTGTGTACACTGTAAAAATCACGCATGGGAATATATATATATATATATATATATATATATATATATATATATATATATATATATATATATATATATATATATATATATATATATATTGGGGTTAGAGGCGCATCAGCAACTGAGAAGGCTATTTAGCGACTGGACCTACACCTTAACGTGGATTCCGAACCATCAGCCGATCATCAGCTATCATCCGGTCATCAGCTACCGAAAACCCCCGGTCAGCACCCCCCTCAAGCTATCAACCCTTTGTTTTGTGCTTAACCGAAAGTATCTCGAGAAGCCTACCGACTGGCGAGTGACCAACGTAGAAAACCTCTCAGAAGGCATCCGGCCTTACCCAGCCTCAAACTGGCGTGACTGAGGGGTGATTCCTTGTCAGATTTTACACTCTTACCTAGAAACATTCACAAGAATTTTAGAAAAACTTTTTTGCCTAGTACGGGATTTGAGCCCGCTCCACATTAACTGCCGTAACGTAAGGCTGACGCCTTAGACACCCAGCTAATGTGGCTCTCTCTCTCTCTCTCTCTCTCTCTCTCTCTCTCTCTCTCTCTCTTTATATATATATATGCAGTTTTTTGATTGTTATTTTGAGACAGCAGTAGTCAAGAGTTATACATCTCCGACCGTTGGGTTCCACAATCTCATGTGGAACGCACAACAACCTGCGACTCTGCCAAATATATATATGGTTATATGGTTATGACAGGCATCAATTAAAAAGACATATTGAGAAAGTTCAGCCAACCAGTCATATGCACCAATCCACTAGAGAATTATCCCAAAACCCCAAAGTTTTTCTGCCTATATCAAGGGAGTTACCGATACAATTTGCTACATATTCAAAGACTGTAAAATTGAAATAATATTTACAACAGAAAAAAATATATCCAGTTTCCTTAGATCTTGTCTATGTTCTGGCTGCTTCAAATCGTGTATCGGCCAAACCAATAGACGTATACAAAATTGCATATACTAGCATTCTCTCGCCGTCTCAAAATCGGATCTCTTCTCAACTCTAGCAGAACATCATATCCAAACGCATCACAAAATAGATTTCGAAAAGGCCAAAGAAATCGCACCTATATATTCTTTCAAACCCCGCATAATTCTTGAAGCAATTGAGATTGAAGAACGCCCAGACTGCCTAAACAATAAGAACGAAGGTCTTAGAGTTCCAAGTACTTGAAAACCCATTATTTCTAAATTGCCCATCCGAAACTCTTCCAATCAAATGCCTTCTCTCACTCCCAGCCCTTAGCAGAACTCCCCACCCACAACCTAACCTTAATGAAGAGGTCGAGTCAATCACGTCCTTTTCGAGTTGTGAGCCAGATAGGCAGACTGAAACCCCTGAGCAAAGTAACAATATTCTATTTATTCACGAAAAAAACTAAACCATAATATATTCACGCATATTGCACGTGATCGTTACAGAACCGCATTAAGAACTGCCCTTTTTTTGGGCGGGGTATAGCTAATATCGACAACTTCATCAGCTGTGCCCGAATCAGATATTTTATGGAAACAAAATACAATTATTAATAAATCGAATGCAATTCAATAAATGAAAAAAACTCACGGCAGTGTATGAGATACTGCCGCCAACCCTGTATTTCTGTTGAACGGCAACCTGCCTATAATCTGAAGGAGATTCATTGGTGGCTTCAATCAGCTCGACCGATTTCCGCCAATAGCAGGGGCGCTCAGCGTTTTTGACTAAAATATCACGTGCTGCTCACGCGTTGGTTATTGTTTATGTCGACAGTCTTTCTTCGGTAAATAGACTTTAGATTCTCTTGAATTCTCTTAATAGCTTTAAAGTGGAAAGCGAAACGTAAGGTATTTTATAGATCTAAAATGCGGTTGTACCCGAAAACCTAATAATTCTAACATGCCATGCTGAGTTGTTGTGGTAAAGAATTATATTATCATTTATTTGGAACGGCATTTCGACATTTTTCTGTCTTTTTCAAGTTCTATAACTAATAGCTTAATGTTTGTGTGATTATAAAGTTGTGAGTTAACTTACAATGGAGCATATTATTTTATAAATTTTACACTTACTTCATATTGACACGCATCTTTCGATTTTAACGACACAAGTTAAAAACAATTCTAATATAAAGTGGGTGTATTGTACCACTTTTTTTTGTTCCTCAGTATATATTAACCTTTTATCAGATGATGAAAAATAAAATTCATCTTGTAAGAACTTGTAAACTTTGGTGACAATATATACGTGAAGTTAAAAGGTGTTACTAGATATTTTTTAATTTAGTAGCTCATTTTAGTGAAAATGAGAGAAATTAGTATAGTAGCTTATTTAATGAGAAAGACTGCATTTTAGTGATATTGATTTCTGATATCTATTTTATTATAAGTATTATTTATATTAAGGTTTTTTAAAAGTAAACAATAATAATATGTATGAAATTTAGTTGACAAAATACGATTAGTAATATATGTGAGGATTTTGTTTTCTTTCGATAAACCGTAAATGTCTATTTCCCCATAGCACACTCTTAATTCTCCCAACCAATCGACAGGAAAATGACTGTACTAATCCTAGAACCCTCGCCATTTTGCTAAGTAAGAGCTCTTAAAACTTTCTAGACAATTTACGGATAGATTCTGATGGAAGTTGACGAGGGAACTTAGACGACTTGCTAGTCTCAGGCAATTCACAAGAAAAATACCTAAAAATAACGTTGTTAAACTTAAGCCATTCTTGAGGATATAGGATAGGCTCAGGCCGGGACGACTTTCGATTGATCAGAAGTGTGTTTTTTATCACTTTTCTTTTGTTTGCCAATTGATTGGAATTAACTGGGTGTTGGTAAAGGAATTATGTCAATGTGTTATTGATCTGATCTTATTTGTAGCATTAGTTATTTGTATTTTTATAATATTATTGAAGTATTGATGTTATTAGCATTTTATTAATGGGTATGTTTCTATATTGGCTATATACAAGGTGTCCCATAAGAATGTTACTATTTCATTGTCTCACTGCGCAAACACAACAATCGGGAGGGGTGCAGGGCGAATGCCAATCGATAGCCCCATGTTTAGGAATTTAGTTAGTATGGAGTGTTCCTCCAGAACAGACCGTGCGTTGTGTGTGCGAGAATTTTACAACATTTTCATCCGAACGCTCCTTTTCATCTCAACATTTATGTAAATCAGCAGAACTGTTGTTACTGGAGTGCAACGAACCCGAAACACAAGCATCAAAAACCCATATATTCGCCTAAAGTTACTGTATGGGCTGCAATGTCAGCACGAGGAATAATCAGCCCATACATTTTTGAAGACGGCAGGGGACGCGCTGTTATAGTTATCCAGAGCATTATGTGGAAATGCAGGACAATTTTCTGGTACGTAAACTGCAAAACGTTGCTGGTTACCACCAAAGAACATGATTTTAGCAGGACTGCCACCAGTTCGTAAAATTTTTCCAAACAAATTGATCTCCAGGAGAGGTGACATAAATTGGCCTCTACTTAGTCCTGATTTGAGCCTTATGGACTTTTTCTTGTGGGGCTATCTAAAGTCGAAAGTTTATGCCTATAAACAGGGTTCTTTGGTGCAAATAGCTGCCATTTCACAGATTATGTGAATTATGTGTATTATGTCCTAAGGAATTTTCCTGTTGAGTGCCGTGGTTTTACATAGGTATATCAGAAAGAAATATAATTTATTATATTACCTATTTATTATATTATATATATAATTTATAACATTAAAGAATTAATATACTTATAAAAAAAAAATAAATTGAATATATCAATTTCCGAGTGTTTTTGGTTGAAGTTCGCTTCGATAGTTGTAAACGACGATATTCTGATTACCAGGTTGTACTGCTATATCTTTAGGTAAGAATATCCCCGTTTGGCGATATCATATACCATTTAGGTATGGGATACCAAACTATTTGGAAATGAATATATTTTATTTATTTTCTTTTTGACATGTATTCATTACAAGTACATTACGTATTCATTACAAGTACATTCATTCTTTAATGCTATGTCATTTTTATATTTTCTAAAGAAATTAGATAATTAGAGTCATTGTATGCTTTTCCAATTAAAATATAATTTTTAGAACAAGTAGTTTATATATTTAGTGTCCTTACCCTTATTCGTGTATTGTTATTTTCTTCCACACAGTCTACTTGTCTTAATTTTGAACCACCACCACACGAAACAGAACAAGTACCCCATTCGGATGTATGCCATCTGTAAAAAAAACAGCGAATTATTTATTGAAATATTGAAAATTTATTAATCCACAATTACGTCTGTATATCTATCTATCTTACTAATACAAATGTGGGAGTATGTTTGTTTGGATGTTTGTCCTTCACTCACTCTCGAACGGATGGATGGATGGATAAGGAAATTTGCCATATAAATCGATTATGTCGTGAAATAGGTCATAAGATACTTTTTATAACGCTATGTAGTTTCGTCGAGGATTTACATTGATATATATATATATATATATATATATATATATATATATATATATATATATATATATATATATATATATATATATATATATATATATCTATATATATATCAAAGACATGTACAAGAGCTGCAAAGGGCTAGAGAAGCAGGTCATGTTCAATAAATTTGCCGAGGACAGAAGGATTTCTATTTTAGGAATGGATTTGGAAGTTGTGGATCACTATATATATATATATATATATATATATATATATATATATATATATATATATATATATATATATATATATATATATCTTGGGCATAGGGTTTCAATGGAAGAGGATACCCTCCGGGAGGTGAAATGACGCGTTAAATGTGGCTGGCAGGCATTTGGCAGGCTCAACATAGTGTTTAATAACAAACTACCACTTTGCCTGAAAAGAAAAGTTTTTGATCAGTGTGTCCTGCCCGTTATGACATACGGAAGTGAAACCTGGACACTCATTACTATCAGTTTAAAAATTTCGCAATATATATATATATATATATATATATATATATATATATATATATATATATATATATATATATATATATATATATATATATATATATATATGAAAATATTGTTGACACAAATAAACTGACTCCTAATAAAATATTCAATGTTGATGAAAGTGGATTTCAAACAGTGCAGAAGAAAACTTAAAAAGTTATAAGTGACAAAGGGAAAAAAACAAGTGGGTGCTTTAACTAGCGGTGAATGAGGTGTAAATACCACAAAGCTGTGCTTGCTCCAATGATAATTTTTATGCGAATGAATGAACAGTTAAAGGAGGGAGCTAGGGGAGATCCATCTTTCATCTCATCGCCTCGCTACAAGGCCTGCCCACCTACATTTTAACTGCTTTATTCTTCCAATGATGTCACTCACCCTCGTTTGTTCTCTGATCCATGTGCAGGTCTTCCTATCCCGTTTAGTAATGACAAGCATACATCTTTCCATTCCCCTCTGTGCTACCCGAAATTTTTAAACTGATAGTAATGAGTGTCCAGGTTTCACTTCCGTATGTCATAACGGGCAGGACACACTGATCAATAATTTTTCTTTTCAGGCAAAGTGGTAGTTTGTTATTAAACACTATGTTGAGCCTGCCAAATGCCTGCCAGCCACATTTAACGCGTCATTTCACCTCCCGGAGGGTATCCTCTTCCATTGAAACCCTATGCCCCAAGATATATATATATATATATATATATATATATATATATATATATATATATATATATATATATATATATATATATATATATATATATATATATATAGTGATCCACAACTTCCAAATCCATACCTAAAATAGAAATCCTTCTGTCCTCGGCAAATTTATTGAACATGACCTGACTCTTCTTCTAAACTCTTCTTACTCTTCTAGACTCTTCTTACTAAACGGGATAGGAAGACCTGCACATGGATCAGAGAACAAACGAGGGTGAGTGACATCATTGGAAGAATAAGGCAGTTGAAATATAGGTGGGCAGGCCTTGTAGCGAGGCGATGAGATGAAAGATGGATCTCCCCTAGCTCCCTCCTTTAACTGTTCATTCATTCGCATAAAAATTATCATTGGCGCAAGTACAGCTTTGTGGTATTTACACCTCATTCACCGCTAGTTAAAGCACCCACTTGTTTTTTCCCTTTGTCACCTATAACTTTTTAAGTTTTCTTCTGCACTGTTTGAAATCCACTTTCATCAACATTGAATATTTTATTAGGAGTCAGTTTATTTGTGTCAACAATATTTTCATATATATATATATATATATATATATATATATATATATATATATATATATATATATATATATATATATATATATATATATATATATATATCTCAAAAAAGTGATTCAAATTTTTCCTGTTAAATCCTTTGGCTCTGTGTAAGGAGGTAGCTTCAGGATGTGGAAAGCTTAAGTTGTTTTTATACCTTTTCAACAAAGCATAGTTTCATCGTTTGCCTTTATTTTTTTTGTGCGATTGAATGTGTACGCTATATTATTCCTCAACGATTTCAAAGGCCAGTCTTCTAACATCGTTGATTGCCAATCCGAACATGCATTGTTCTAACTTCAGAATATGATTTACTAGAATATCTTCAAACTCATTGCTAAATATAGTCGGCCTTCCTTTTATTTCTATGGACTCATTTGAATCACCATATCTAAATGTCTCTTTAAAGCGGTTTAGAAATCGTATGCAATCTTGCGCAGTTATTTAGACCAATCCCTTCATTTTTGTAATCATGTATGGAATTTTGCAAATCTTCTTGTGACCATTTCTAATACCTTTTATGAGTTATCTGTAATAAGAAGAAATAGGTGCGACATTGGACGGTACTGGACGGTATTGGACGGTACGGTAAACAGTGTGAATACGTCATAAAAACAAATCTAATACGATATAACAAATGCCGACAATCGTTTCGCGTATTTTGACTATAGATAAATTACGCTTCTAAACTACAAATTACAAACACTGTATCGTTACTTTTAACTTAACTACACTTTTAGCATGCATCCATGGAATTTACATTAAAAATATCAAAAATAGATTTTTCAAAACAAAAGACAGACGTTCAATGCTACAACAAAAACAATATGGCCGATATGCAATGAAGTTAGATACATATTGCTTGGTGTTGCCAATATTGAAATTGAAAAAATACGTTTTTGAGATATAAGAGTGATCCAATTTAGTTGCCAGTCCAATATATCAGACTTTCCCCTACATCTCATTATTTACATTAACTTAAATATATTCAAAAGCAGAGTAGGTAGGAAGAACTTGAACTTGGAATCAATTCAGTTTAAAAGAAAATAATTTATATGAAATAATGTGAATAACATATAGACTTTGGACCCAAATATGTAGACAGTGATGGCGTATAAATTGATGTATCCTCGCTAGAATGTTTTTGTGTGTCTGCGACGAACGAACTACTATTAATCCATTGGAAGATGCATCTTACAGGCATCAACAAAAGGCAAATGATTTTGAAGTACAGCAACTTTGAATCCCGTGTAGCAAAAAAAGATGAATATGCCTTCAGTGGATCAAAACCATTTCTTTCGCTGCTTGATATTGCTGACCTGATATTTATTCTTAACGGTTTTAATTATTTGTTCAAAATATATATTAAAACCAATTGAAAATAATGAAGAATAGAGTTTTGAATATTAAATGCGTATTGTTTTTGTAAGTTCATTTTGAATTTAATAAAAAAAAAACAATTTTTATACATATTTTACATTTTTTTCGCGAGAGATCGATTTTTTCTATTCAACAAATTAAAATTATCATGTACTTCTGCTATTTTATGGCCACAAAAAACTTCCACTTTGATATGTTCTCCCCTAATCCTTGCTATATACCCTCATTTGCCCGCATATTCACTTCCAAAATACGCGGATGCTATAAACAAAAAAAAAGGAAAACGACGTAAGGGATGAAACGGACATAGTCCTTGTTACTATTTAGATTAACGAGCCAAAGAATTTTTTTTATCTCCTTCAAAAAGAAGATCGGGGAATTAAGAAAACTCGTTGGAAAATTAAAGGTGAGATTAATGGGAAAAAGTTTCTTTTAGATTTATTGCCGCGTCAATATAGCGAGTTATGAAGATAGATAGGTTTTTATTAATTTTCTATAAATGTAGTATACCAGAGGTGTATGTATGTATATATATATATATATATATATATATATATATATATATATATATATATATATATATATATATATAGTGTGCTGATACGATCAAAAGTAAGGTTTGGTTTGGACTTTTGTTTTGAAAATTCGGTATCACTTTTACCTATCGATGCAATGATTTATTTTTTAAGTTGCTATAACTGTCATTGTCATTTGACAAAAGTTTTATATTATATCGTTTGTTACGTTAGAAATTATAACGTATTTTGTAATTGGGTTTTTGAATAAAAAATAATTATCGATTTTTTTTATTTTAATACTTTATCATAAATAATATTAATAACCGAAGCAAAAAAACTTAAAAAATTGTTTCCAATTAATTATAAATAAATTAAAATTTATAATAATTTAAATAAAATCACGTAATTACGAAAACTGCCATGTTTGTGACGTCATTATGTTAAAGTGTTTTCACGTAAGTATTGTCAACAGCTGCTTTTACCTGTGTACATCCTGTAAAAATTCAAGTTTAAAAAAATATTGTTGATTATTAATTTAATAAGTAATGTGTGAACAAAGGGTTCATAAAGACCAATTTTAATAATATACTTGGTGTGGATATTTTTATGGTCACCCTGGGCATTAGTATGACAAGCATACACAAAATTTTACATGAACATTTAGCCGTGGAAAAAGATTTGTGCGCGTTAAATTTCGTATAATTTGGCAACCGCTCAAAAAAGCTTGTGTCGATTGGTGCAATAAAATGTTCAAAAAATATAATCATGGTGCATCAAAAGCCATGCACAACATCTACAGAGGTGACAAATCTTGGATCTATGTATATGAGCCTGAAGATAAAATGTAGTCGACTGTATGGGTCTCATACAGTCGAACCCAACATAAGTTGTTCGCGCAAAAAACACTTCGAAGCAAATGGTCGCCTGTTTTATTGAGATAAATGGGTATATGGCTACAGTGGTACTAGAGAATCGTAGAATAGGTAATTCCGAATGGTACACAACCATTTGTTTGTCAGAAGTTTTTGAAGAACTAAGAAAAAACAATCAGCGACGCAGAATCATTCTTCACCATGACAACGCGAGCTTTCACACATCGGACCGAACAACTCAATATTTGATCGGTCAAAACATCGAATTGATGGGTCATCCGCTGTATAGATTTGACACCCAATGATTTCTTTTTGTTCCTGTCCGTGAAGAATAAACTACGCAGTCAACAATTTTCGATGCAAGAAGAAGCGGTTGATGTGTTCAAAATGCATGTTTTGAAGATACCTGAATCGGAATGGCAAAAGTGCTATTAAACTTGGTTTAAACGTATGCAAAAGTATATCGATCACCCCGGAGGGTATTTTGAAACACATTATAAACATTTTCAATGATAAATATTTGTTTTTATTTATTATTCCGGATACATAATTAGCAACCCTCGTACACAGCCTTCATTTAATCCTGCAACCCACATGACTAGTGATTTATTTAAATTTAGAATCGTTCATTTTTTATGCTGAATTAGATATCATTTACATACGTATGCACCATTCATATAATTATGGATCATCTGTCACCAAAAATATTACTAAAATTTCCCCTGGATCTGTCATCAAGATTCTAGATATTCAATTCATTGAGGTTTCTATACTTCCTAAGCAGCAAAGGATATTTTATAAACACCTTTTAAACTCATTTGATTATGTAAATGAAATAATTTTCGTTGTTTATATTTCATCAACAACAAATTTCATTAAAAGTCTACACGCTCTTCTCTTCTTGTTTTTTTCCTTCCGTGCCATTTGCTCCGATGGAGTTATTTTAACATTTATTTTACTTTAGGTTCAAAATAATGTAGAAATGGTCACGTGTTATGTTTATTTTGGTTATTTGTGCTAAACTGTGTATATAATTTAAAGAAAAAGTTTTGTAAGAGTTTATAATGTTATTTCGCATTTCGCGTTTGCGACAAACACCAGTGAATATTGGCAGGTTAGGTTAAGGAAAGTGTTTAGTAGTTGTTGCTTTAAGGTAGTTCCAGCGTGGTATAATATAATCAGAGCATTTATTATTGTCAGAAATGCGAGGCCACGGCAATCAGATATTCACGCACATCAACAAAGTTTTTTGGTTATGATGATCTGGCAACGTTGCTGTCAGCATATATATATATATATATATATATATATATATATATATATATATATATATATATATATATATATATATATATATACTCATGCGATCGCGTTATTTATAAAAATTGTTAATGTTAATTTAAAAAATGCCTGAGAAGTTACGCCATAAAGGACAATTTATAAAAGAAAAAAAATATCTAAAAAATCAAATTCTTTCTTCTTCTTTAAAATGTTTTAAATGTAAACAAGTTTTATGCTTAGAAAATTTAGAAAAAGAAAAAATTTTGGGCTTCAATTCCAAATTGTGGGTTAGATGGAAAAATTGTTCTTATGATACTCAAGTTATGACAGGTAAAATACATCGAGATAAAAAATTACAGCTTTCGATGTAAATTCTAAAGCTGTTCTCGGTAAGTTTGTGTTAATATAACACAGCTGTAGGCACAGCGTTGCCAGATCACTGCTAACCAAATTACTAATTTACTAAATGCAAAATTACTAATTTTTTCAATTGTTATATCCCGTAAACAAAAAAAGTACAGTTCGGCAAAATGCTACTTTTTAAAATTTATTTCAAAAAAATTTCTCTTTACTCTCCCATTTTTTTAAAATTCTTTTGAGAGGTTTTTTAATACAACAGAAAATAGTTGAGTGCAAAGGAAGTTTGACATGCTTTAATTGTTTGACATGCTTGTAAACGTTATTCTTAATCTGTGACAAAAAATGGGCAAAAATCTGTCGAAAAAGAGTTTCACGCTGGAACTACCTTAAGAATAAAATTGTTGTTTTTTTTTTAATTTATGAAACCATCCTTACAACTTCAGAAATGGGATTAAGGATTCATTTAAGAGTTAACGTGGGAAAATTCGCTTTGTGCTCAAACGAAAGGTATGTTTAGTGAGGAAAACTTTGTGAACCCTTCTGCTAATGGAGGTGCCAGCGGAAACCCTCAATTTATGAATTTAGTAAGCACGATGTTGCAACAAAATACACAGATGCTGCAGATGCTTCAGATTCAACAAAAAAAAATTTTTATTGTTTAACATTCATACAACAATATTGTTAACTTCAATTAAGAAATTATTGTATCATTTATGATATCTTTCTTAAGAAACTCTTGTCTTATGTTATTACTTATATATCTATTATGGCTATTGCTTATGATTTTAATTATGTCTGATTTCTAGTTATTAGATTGATGAGAGGTATTATGTGAGCCTTTATGTGAACTTATTTTATGCAAGAAATTACGACTTTATATTGTACAAGACAATTTGTTTAAGTAGGTATTTATGTTGGTTAAGTAGGTATTAACGTGTGGTTAAGAGTCTATACTTTTATTTAGAATGTGTTGAACGAGGGCGCTCTTGGTGTCAGGAATGGCCGAGTTGTAAGAGTTTATAATGTTATTTTGTATTTCGCGCTTGTAGCAAACGCCATTTAATGTTGGCAGGTTAGATTAAGTAAAGAACAAGAAAGTTAAGTATTTTGTAATTGCAAATACTTTAACCCTCAAGAGAAGCACTGGATATGGGATACCCAGGGGTGAATTAAAAGTGTTGTTCCCTTATAAATGATCACGTTGATGGCATGACTTTGAGTGGGGGAAAAATTTTACTATCCCTACTACAAATCCCCCACCATAGCCATCTTAAAATGTGAATACTAACAAAAATATAAGCGACCGTATAGGCCACCCAGAGCTGTTGTTGTGTCAGTGTTTTTTGTTTGTTTTTATATTTAAATAACCTTTTTTACAAATTGTGTGCTTTTGTTCTATCTTGACACAGTTTGTGCTGAGTAAATAATAAATATTATATTTTCTATTGTATTTTTATTGATTTTGTATTTATTGTATTTAACATTGATTTATCAGTTTCTTTCATTTTCTATTTAGCTGAAAATGAATACGCGTTCTCGTACTCGCTATGCGTCTGAAGTAGAAGAGTTATATGAGGCAGCTGATATTTTCGACGACAACGAGAGTGAAAACGACCGAATCGGTTTTTGAAGAGCATCCTACCAGTTAACTATACCTAACTAAATAAATAAATTTTTAAAAATAAAGTTAAATTATATAAGTATCTGAAAGTATATTAAGTCCTCTTTTAAATACCGTCGGAAGAAAGTTTTTATCTATTAACTTTGCCTAAATATGATAGTTTAAATAGAACACCTTATTTTAACATTTTTTAAATTTTTTTCGTTGGTATTAGGAATACTATTACTTTTAATATTAAATTGGATAATTTAATTCAAAGATATTAATAGTCAAAGACATACGGGTAGAGCACACGGGTATGGCATACCCATGTTCCCAATCGGGAAGCTCAAGAGTGCTTCTCCTGAGGATTAAGAATAAAATTGTTGTATTTTTTTTGGGTAAAACAGCTGTTTTTTTTTAATTTATAAAGCCATCCTTACACTTTATACAACAGTACTAATGTGTATTGGCTATTCACATTTATAGGTCACGTGGGTCTCGGGATTAAATGAAGGCTCAGTATATTTTAAACTTAAATTGTATTATTGACAAATACTTGCGTTACTGAATTGCAGGGAACCAATTTCTCGCAGCAAATTTAAAGAACAATCCCGTAGAACTTGTTGTGCTAAACTAAATTAACTGTATATTAGTTTGATAACAAATAATACCGACAAACTTAACGAACTAATTCGCGTACCAGTGTAATTTTAGTTGCCTACCTCTTAATTATGGAAGTCTGTTTGAAAACGTCCTAACTTCCTCTCCCATCCTGTTTACTTACAAACCAGAGAGAATTTATAACAGACCGCACATCTAGTAACCCGCTACGTCACACTTGCTATTTAGTCGACTCCGGTCGGCATTTGTTTCGGCGACCGTTTCCAGTCATCCTCTTGGGATTTGTCACAAATTTGCCACCCCAACTTTCGAGCCGTAAAATGGGCTGGTTTGTGTGTCCGAATAATCTCATCAGGAAACGTAAAAAAATCACTTTTGTCTCCTAGAAAATTGATCAGATTTACTGGGGATTTGTAAATGAACCTAGTGTAGATCAAGACCGAAAGATTATCGGGTTGTTTGGAAAGTTCTGGGATTTTTTAAGAGAGAGAGAAAATTAAATAGTTTATGCAAATATTTATTTAGTTTATTATGTAATCACCATTGTTATTTGCTTCTGCCACTTTTTGTTAATGAAGTGCTAGATCTATAATGCCTTTTGCCAAAAATTAGCATTTCCGTGCAAAACATTCCAATTGATGCTTAATAATATTTGCCGTTGCCTAATTGAAATACGTCGTACATTGCCATGATGAAACACGATGCCTTCATTATTTGCTATTTCTGGCCGTTTTTCTTCAATGGCTGCCTTCGTTGATCTAAATGTGAATGGCAGAGGTCAGTGTTGATGAGTTGGTGGCATGGACGAAGCTCAAAGTGTATGGGTCCTTCCGATCCCATCAAATGGGAAACATAATTTTCGTCTGATGAGGACTGTCGGTTGCCGTACTTAAAACCGCTGATCCTGGCAACCCCTATGATTTTTTTCATTGCACATAGTGGTACACAATCCACTAGTCATCACTATTTACCACCCTCTGCAAAAATGGAATCTTAGATTTTTTTTCAATAAAAGATCGCAAGTCTTTAGTTTCGAGTAGGTTTCTATTACTAAGTTCGTGAGGAACCCACACATTGTCTCGGCAGATAAACTCATTTTTCGTTGGATGGTTAAAAACGGTCGATTTGTCTGCTATCTTACGGACCATGGTACGTAGATCTTCAGGTATAATAGCCTTCATTTCCTCGACATCAGTGCTTGAAACGGCACAAATTTTGTTTTTTTATTTGGATAGTGTTCTTACTATTTTTTAAATAAAAATCATACGAGGTGTGACTACTAAATAACGAGATTGACGCTGTAAGACATTTTATTTTGATTTCATACATATATACTTTTTATCACCTTCAATATACACCCCTTCCCTATCCCTACAAAGTACCATGCTAATCTTCCATTGTTCGAAACACTGCTGGAAGTATTCTTCGGTCAGCTCCTTCAGAACCTGTGCCGCTTTCCCTTTCACAGCTTCAACGGACTCAAATCATGTACCTTTTAATGCAGATTTCAGATTAGCAAACAAATAGATATCGCACGGCGCAAGATTGGGCGAATAAGGGGGATGGTTGGATGGATGCTGTACTTGGCTAGGAACCTCTTGGCAGACAATACGGAATGAGCCGGCGTAGTATTATAAGTAGTTTAACCTTCAGAAACCTAGTGAAGGTACACAATCCCATGAATATCGAAAAAACAATCATCATTGCTTTGAATTTTGATTTACTCGTTCGAGCTTTTTTGGCTCTCGGTGAATTTAGGCTCTTCCAGTGCATGGATTGGTGCTTCGTTTCAGGATCATAAGTAAAAAACCACGATTCGTCACATATTATTATTATTTCTAATAAGTTTGGGTTATTTTCAATGGCATTCAAAGTGTTAGTACAAACATTTTTGAGAGCTTCTTGTTGTTCAAACGTGAGAATTTTAGGCACCATTTTGGCACACACTTTTTGTATGTTAAAATTGTTATGTAAAATTTGTCGTACCCATTCTTTGTCAATTCTTACAGTTTCAGCAATCGGACGAATACTTAATCGACTGTCAGATCGAACCAGATTGCCGATTTTTTCGATATTGTCATCCGTTTTTGACGTGGAAGGGCGACTCGGACATGGAAACCCGGACGTTACAAACGCTTAAATCACTCAAAAACACGTACACGCGATAAAGAATCATTGCCATACACTTCTTTCAATAGATTATAAGTTTCAGTAACGATTTTTCCGAGTTTTAAGTGAAATTTCACAACAATTCGTTGCACTATTGTTACAATTAACATTTTTTCCGTGTTGTGCGGGCTGTATGTGTTGAATGTAGTGTGCCTGTACGGAAATGTAGATACTATGGCACACAAAGTCACACACAAATATTGTCGCCTCACAGCACGCACACGAACCATAATTCAAACAGATTGTTCCAGTAAATTCAAAGTAATGTCTGAATGATTCATATATTTCATATATTTTTTCATATATTTTTCATGTTCATATATTTTTTCTCCTTTAAAACATTTATATATATATTATTACAATTATATTATTATTATTATTATTACAATTATATTATTATTAATTACAATTATAATATTATTATTACAATTATATATATATATATATATATATATATATATATATATATATATATATACATATATATATATATATATATATATATACATATATATATATATATATATATATATATATATATATATATATATATATATATATATATATATATATATATATATATATTGGTAGTATATCACTGTCATGAAAATCCATTGTTGTCAATGTAAGTATCGTTGACATACAAAAAAAAATATATTTACTTTCACTCGTTACTTTATATATTACAAATTAATATAATTTATTTTTTAGTTCAGTTTGGAAAACGGGGGGAGATTACCCTCCGAAACGTTAACGTTAAAAGTTTGTAAATTTTTTTATAACATTTTTATATCTTTAAAATTTTGTTCGTTAGGCAAGTTTATTACAAAAAAGAATCACTGAGAAATTTGTCTCCGTTTGGTTTTTTGTTTTTACCCAGTGATTCTTTCTTTAAATAAGAACAGGTATTTTTGATATTTTTTGAGTTTTAGACAGTGGCGAAAAACCCAGATAAAGGAGAAAAAATACCAGTAAATTCAACACACACGCAAAATTTTACTGGTGTGGACTCAGTTTAATGCGAACGAAGACTACAGTTATACGGATTTGTTTCCAGAAGCGAGAGATACTGCATTCGAAAGAGAAGGCTTCATGCTAAACAGCTGTTGGTCGCTGGCGTTTGGCGCATGCGTACTTTTTCTGTAGCAGCGTAACTCTCGTTATTTAATAGCCACTCCTCGTAATGTGGAGTAAATACAAGTTATCGACCGACATTTTCAATTTGAATCAACTTGACTAACTGAAGGCAAATCAAAGCAAATCTGAAGCATTGTAAATAATCCATGAATTAATAATATATAAATAAACATTACTAATTCAACACGGAATTTTGTTCTAATTACAACTAATGGAAAATTTCTACAAGTTTTCCAAACTATTTTCTACTTATCTTATCAAGACGTAAGGTGGCTTTTCCTTTAAAAATTAGCGTACTTTACGTATCGATAAAATCATCTGTTTTTAATTTGATATGACTATCCTTGATATTATACGGTGTTTTATGCAATGGTTAGACATTTTTGTTGCCCATTTTTTAAAATGGTTGTATTTATCAAGCAAAGAATTTGCATAAAATTCTGTTTAAGAAAACGTTACAGCGATGAAGCTACATCAACAAAAACGTTTTCAAGTGATACAAAGACTTTGGGAACACAAATGTGTTATCCGGCTCGTAGGACCAAACAATGTGCCACAATGTGGACTGTATTTAAATTGAAAAACAATACCTGTTCTTAAAACACCTTATCACAGAAATAGCTTGCCACGTCCCATTTTCAAGTGCCTGCTTCTCCTTTATATCATAGGCTAGATCTATAAAATCTAGATTTCATAGATCATTCGTTTGGAAGTCAAAAAAACCTATCTTTAATATTTTAAGTGCCAAATTGGAGATCAAGATAAAAGTTGGGCTCCTCATGTTTTCTATGTGAGTTGTTACGTAAATTTAGTGCAGTGGATGGAATGGATGAAAAGAAATTGCCAGGTTCGCAGTGTTTTGTAATTATAGTAAAAGGATTTCTGGAAGAAAAGATGAAAACTACCAAACCTCATAGATGAACTCTTGAAAGCTTATGAAATACTAGAGTGTCGCATGTCCTTAAAATGCATTTTTTACACTCCCATTTGGATTTTTTTGGAAAATTTGGATGCTGTAACGACGAAGAAGGAGAGATGTTTCAACAGGACATCAGGACAATGGAAGCAAGATACCAGGGACGCTGTAACTCATCTATGCTGAGCGGTTACTGCTGGTTTTTAAAAAGAGATGATGCTACAGAACACAAGATGAGAAAGTGAAAGTTTTTGTCGCTGTATGATATCTCATGTAATATATTTTTGATTCGCATAATCCTCAGTACTGCCTTTGTATAGATTTAACAGATTTTACATGTTTTGTATTAAATAATTATTAGATTGTAAAAATATGTCGCCTTCTTTTTTTCCCCACACCGATATATTATTAATAATTGATACATAGGAATCTTCTATTTTAATAACATGGTTAATCGAATGTATCCAACTTTCTTTGGGAATACTATTTACAACCTTCCTAATTAATATTGCAGCACTTGCACTTAGAGTCGGATAAATGTTTTGTGTTCTAACATTGGATTTTACCTGATGCCACATATGCTCAATTGGATTAAAAATACGAGGGAAGGCGTTAAACCGTTTGTCCCATATCGGCAGCAATGCAGCAATGCCACATCCATATTCTTTTTTAATATTAAATGTCTAATATTTCTAGATCACATTTTTTTACGTATTTTCGAAATATATATCATTTTTTTAACATATAGTTCAGAATTTCCAATTTAGTGTTATTTGCATTAGGAACTTTATTTTTTTGGCGGTTATGATAACTAGCATTGTCCATTACAATTACGCTTTCCTTAGGCACATTGGACAAAAGGCTATTTATAAACCAATCTTCAAAAAGTTCTCTTGTGGGTTCGTCATGGTAGTCCAAAGATGAATGTTTAATATTTTTGGAGGACAACCGTAAACAATTTGGAACCCATCCATTCTCGGAACCAGCATGTAAAATTGTAATTCTTTTTCCCTTGTTTGCGGGGACTTTGGTTTGGCATTTTCTCGATGTATCTACCCATCCTTTTGCTAGCGTCTCATGTATATCGAACCATGTTTCATCAAGGTAGATAATGGGGCGATTTTCTAATCTGTATTTTTTTTTATAGAGTTTAAGTAGTCAAACCCCTATCGTCGCAGTCATTGTGATTCCATTAATATTTGTCTTTTATTAATGGTCCGATATGCAAAACCCATTAAAGATAATATTCTCCGGAGGCTAGTTCTGCTGCAAAGAATGTTAGTTTCATCTTATCTTAGTCGCTGTTGCAATGAACGGCACAGTTTGCTCTTCATACATAGCATAAATTTTGCTTCGAATTAAGTCTTTGTCGCTTTCACCATCACATTTCCTTTTATCAGAATTACTACGAACTTTTTTGGCTTTAATTGGCTTCGTCACAATATCTTTAACTGTAGACAACGGCGTTTTTGTTAATGAAGACGTTTCTACTGCGGCTACATTTACATTAAGTCGCCTATTCAATAAAGTAACATACACATTTTTAACAATTTGCTTAACATCGGAAGATAAATGTTTTCTTTTAAAATTAGCACTACCGGAGGCACAATGATCATTATCTTGCCAAGAACGCCACATTTTTAACACATTTGGAATAATAAAAATACGATCGAAATTATAGAACCGCACTATTTAAGAAAATCAGGCGAACTAAACTAAAATATTTCGACACTACTAAACCAGATATTAAATTAATTTTATCTTTTTACTTATTATTTGATTAGGCCCGGCTCTGTTTCCGTTTTTTGCAACTTTGCCGAGTTGGGGTCGTTAAAAATTTATTACAGTCATTCGGTCGGTATATCTTGAACCGAACTATAATACACTATAATAAATTAGGACTGTACGGTGGATGACCCATCAATTCGATGTTTTCAGTCAGTCATATATTCAGTTGATCGGTCCGATGTGTGAGAGCTCGCGTTGTCATGGCTAAGATGATCTTAGCCATGGTTCGCTGGTTGTTTTTTAAATTTTTTCAAATACTTCTTGCAAACAAATGGTTGTATACCATTCAGAATTGATCGTTCTATGATTGTCTAGTGGCACTGTGGCCACATGCCCATTTATCCCAAAAAATTAGGCGACCATTTGCTTCTAAGTGTTTCTAGCGCGAACAACTTTTGTTTGGTTTAGGTCATTTGAAAGACCCATACAATCGACTGCTGTTTACTATCGGGCTCATACACATATATCCAAGATTCGTTAGCTATGTAGATATTATACACGGCTTTTGACGCACCACGATTGTATTTTTTGAGCGATTGTTAAATTAGATGGAATCCAACGCACATAAATCTTTTTCACGGCTAAATGTTCATGTACAATCTTGCGTATGGTTGCCATACTAATACCCCTCAATGTCACAGTATGTCACATGATGATCTTGATTTATCAGTTCGCGCACAGTATCGATGTTTTCTGGTACAACAAGCGATTTTGGACGACCTTCTTTAAATTCGTCCGTTAACGAACGACGGCCGCAATTGAATTCACTAAATCAGTAAGATACAGTGATTTTAGATGGTGTTTCATCACCAAAATTCGAAGTGAGTTGATCGATGCAATGTTGTTAATGTAACCCCCGTCAAAAGTCGTAGTACATCATCGCACGAAAATGTTCATGAGTTAATTCCATGTTACGACTGACATGAAATTTTCGAGTCACTAAACAACACAAATAGCGTTCGTATGACAAAACGTTCTGAGTATGTATACAGTCAACAATGTCAAACTTTACGATATATATGTTAGATGGCGCCTAGCAACACATTTACATAAACAGCAATCCTCGTATCAGTGGCGGCTCGTGGGTTTTTAAAGTGGCGAGGCGTAGAAGAAAATAGTGGTGCTGAAGATTTTTTTGCTTTCCCCTTCCCCCTTTTTACTTTTCGTGCTATTGAAACTCTATACAGGAAGTGAATCAGTAAAATGAGTTAAAGGTAAGAAACTGAACGGAAATACGGTGTTTTGCCTGAAAAATTGTTTACTGTGATAAATGCTGGAGGGGCGGCGCCCCAACTTCCTCACGCCCTTCCTCACGAGCCGCCACTGCCCCGTATTCATTGACTTTGAGAGGTCATTCGAAAGCTTAGTTCACACTGCCACATGAAAAGTTTTAAAACAAAAAAGATTATTCAAAAAAATTATACGCCTTATTTCGGAAATGTATAGGAATGCTCAGTGCTGTGCAGCCCATGGTGAATATAGAAGCGAGGAATTTGATTTTTTTTACCGGTTTGAGGCATGGGTGTATCTTGTCTCCTCCTTCTCTTTAGTAGTGTTCTGCTAGATTATGTCTTTAAAAATATCAACTAAGGTCAATTCGGCATCCAGTAGACTCTCAATTCCAACTTGATGGACATCGAATACACGGATGACATAGACCTTATGTCGCATAATACAACAATATGGTCCATATGGTAAAAAGACTTGCAACGGAAGCCCAGAAAGCAAACCTGGAAATTAATAGATCAAGTCGCTGAGAATCAACACTAGAAATTTTTCCCCTTTCGTCCTAAATGTCCTCATGGAAGATGTGGAGAGCTTTACATACTTGGAGAGCATTCTCACCAAAATTGGAGGTACAGATCATGAAGTTATAAGTAAAATACAAAAAATTCCAGGAGCTTTTGGAGTTCTAGCATATGTATGGAGATGAACACAATATTCAACGCAAACAGAACTCCGTTTATTTAATATATCCTATCCCTGTGAAACGTGGAATATAACGAAAGCAATAGCAAATAAACTTCATATCTTCACAAATAAATGTTTACAAAAAATACTCCGCATATTCTGACCAGACAAGATTCGAAATGAAAACGTGCTCCTGATCTTGCAAATAAAAAAAAATTAACACGAGATAGCACTTCGTAAGTATGATTGGGTTGGGCACACAATCAGAAAGCAAAACAATTGTATAGTCAAAATAGTATTGGACTGAAATCCGTAAGGTAAAAGAGGCGCAGAATCAGAGAAGAACTGTACAGAATGAATTGAAAAGAGTGAACATGTCCTGGCAAGAAGCCAAGGATCTGACCCAAAATGAAACAGATGGCGTGCTTTTATTGAAACCCTATGCCCAGCGTAGGAGTTAACGGACTGGTATATATTATGGTTAATATCATTATTTTGTAATATTACAGCAAACGCATACTGTACAACGTTACTGATGATATGATGTTGCAAATACAGTGAAGGCAATCGATAATCCTACATGGGAGATGGACAGGAAATTTGATGTAGAATATAGCGTCTCACTGGTGCACCCGTTAAAAAAAGAAAATGCCGATGTTTTTTCTAATTCAAAACATATTTTGCAATTATGTTTCTTTTAAACATTCTAAACAGTATCGCTTTTAAATTAATTCGGATACAATACCATTTTCATCCATCAACAATTCGCATTTTATCCCGCGATTATTTCCTGTATCCCGTCGGAAATCCTGCACGACCGCACGAAAATCTCCAACAACCGTTTCTCTCGGATTGTTCGTCGTATTCCTAAAAGTGGCTGTATTGTAAGGGAATAAGAAATGAGGCTTTTTAAGTAGTAATGGCGCAGACTTAACTTTTATCCAATTAGGAAACTTTAAAATTTCGCTCTGCTTGTTTGCCAAACTGGGTCAATTTCCGATTTCATTAAAAAACTTTTTACCTCGTCGCTTATTTTCTACTTTTCCTCCCTCGTCTCGAAGAGTCTATAAAGAATAAAAAAAGTAATGTGAAAGTGACACTGCCGGTTTTTCCTACCTGCCTCGTGAAACGAAAGCTTTTTTTTTATTAAATTCAAATTTAATGGAAAACTTTTTAAGGCACTTCGTTTAAAAAATAATGTATCCGTTCTATATATGATTAGAGTATAATGAAAGATGTGATACACATTTTTTATAAAAATAAAATAGATGCGGTTGATCATCTACACTTCTTCAACTGTCCTCAACCTGGATATTAACCACTTAGTTTACGGACTAAAACTTTATGGTTGTATCTGGTATTTAACGTTACTGGACGCTGTTTAAGATAATTTACTCAATTTCAAAGACACCCTTCTGCAATTTTTTATTGCTTATTTATCCCCATATATACATATATATATATATATATATATATATATATATATATATATATATATATATATATATATATATATATATATATATATATATATATATAATATAATATAATAATAATATAATAATAATATTCAGCTCTACAGGCCTAATATATATATATATATATATATATATATATATATATATATATATATATATATATATATATATATATATATATATATATATATATATATATATATCCACGGAAGAACAATATATAATACCAGATATCCTAGTGGAGGAAGTAACAAATGTTATAGAATTGATGAAGAACGGCAAGGCTCTAGGAAAGGATAGTGTAACTGTCGAAATGCTAAAAGCTGGTGGTCGGACGTTACATAAAACACTAGCAAAATTATACTCAAAATGCCTCAAAGAACAAAAAGTACCTGACTTATGGAAAAATGCAGAAGTGATCCTTTTACATAAAAAAGGAGCACAGGAAGATTTAAAGAACTACCGTCCAATAAGCCTCCTATCAGTGATGTACAAAGTTTTCACTAAGATAATTTCTAAAAGAATATTAAAAAAACTGAATGACGCACAACCAAGAGAACAAGCAGGATTCAGAAGTGGATTCAGTACAATGGATCACATCCAGGTTGTACAGCAGGTCATAGAAAGCCACAACGAATACACCATGCCACTGTGCTTGGCTTTTATCGACTACGAAAAAGCATTTGATTCCATCTCAAAGCATGCGATAATGGATGCACTGCTTAGCCAAGGTGTAGAGAGAGCCTATGTAAACCTATTAGAATCGATATATGATGGAGCTACAAACACAATTCACCTTGATGATCTTGAAGTGGGAATTAATATAGAACGAGGTGTACGGTAGGGTGACGCAATATCGCCTATTCTTTTCTCGGCTGGCCTTGAAGAAGTATTCCGTAAACTGGATTGGGAACAGGATGGGGTAAACATCAATGGTGCAAACTTAAACCATCTTAGATTTGCAGATGATATTATTCTCATTTCACAAGACCCAGAGGAGCTGCAAAGACGCATACAAGAACTGCA
This sequence comes from Cosmopolites sordidus, assembly GCA_031761425.1. Taxonomy (NCBI): domain Eukaryota; kingdom Metazoa; phylum Arthropoda; class Insecta; order Coleoptera; family Curculionidae; genus Cosmopolites; species Cosmopolites sordidus. The sequence continues at coordinate 163,424 of JARFXV010001916.1, forward strand.
AAGGGCTGGCGAACCATTTGGCTTGAAAATAAACCTGAAAAAGAGTCAGGTTATGTTCAATAACTTCGCTCAGGACAGAAGAATTTCAGTTTTAGGAAGGGATTTAGAGATTGTGGACAGCTTTGTATATCTTGGGCAGAGGATTTCCATGGAGGGGAATACCGCCCGGGAGGTGGAACGGCGTGTTAAATGTGGCTGGCAGGCATTTGGTAGGCTCAACATAGTGTTTAAGAGCAGACTCCCACTTTGCCTGAAAAGAAAAGTATTCGATCAGTGGGTTCTACCCGTTATGACATACGGAAGTGAAACCTGGACACTCACATCGCAATCAATTCAAAAACTTCGGGTGGCACAGAGGGGAATGGAAAGATGTATGCTTGGCATTACAAGACGAGATAGAAAGTCCTGCGCATGGATCAGGGAACAAACAAAAGTCTGTGACATCATTGGAAGAGTAAAACAGTTGAAATGGAGATGGGCAGGCCATATAGCGAGGCGATGGGACGACAGATGGACCAAGGCAATCCTGGAGTGGATACCGCTTGATCGCAAACGTCCGCGAAGAAGACCGAAAGCACGATGGACTGATGACATCGTTAAGTATATTGGACCCGAGTGGCAGAGGAAAGCCCAGGACCGTGAAGGTTGGAAGCATGCTGAAGAGGCCTTCATCCTGCAGTGGATCGATACGGGCTGATGATGATGGTAATGATGTATATATATATATATATATATATATATATATATATATATATATATATATATATATATATATATATATATATATATATATATATATATATATATATATAAAGTTTTGTTTTAGTTTTTGATTTCCTCATTTTTTGGATATTTTTTTGTACCATATGAAAAATCTTTTCAGATCAATTTTCAGATTTTTTATTCTATAAACCGTTCAAAAGGTTTCAATTTTTGAAAAAAATGGCGCTTGTTTTGGTGTTTTGTCCATAACTTGGACCAAGATAGACCTTTTTTTTTCCAATATTTTCGTTTTTCTATCTACTTTTTAGAAAAAAAAAATCAAAAAGATTATTCAAAGTTTTAATTTTTTTTTAAACTGAGTGTATGATTTTTTCGATTTTTTTTTACCTTGCACTTCTTCTATTTAACAATATTTACTATTTCTTTTTTAATTTTTGAAAACTTGAGAAATTTTAATATAATCAAAAAATCATTCATTATTAACTTTAAAAATAGCCGCACAACTTATATATTTTCCCGCTATTGATATATATTACGCATGTTTATAACTTTTTTCACATTATTTAGTATTGGAATTTTAGCTTAGTCAGTTGTGTACTTTTTATTTTAGTGCTTTTTTATAAATATTTAATTATGTAATCTCAACAGTGGTTTGATCTGTGTTGTAACCCATTTAAGTTAACATCCATCAAAAAAGAGTGTAAGACGAGCTTCTATACAATTTCAAGAGTCATGGAATTTTATTTTGTAATATGTTCTAATTTAGCAGCATTAACTTATCATCTGACAGCGCCTTTAATGCGTCAATATAGTGATTGCATTAAAATAATATTATGCCCAATTACATGAACCGATTGTTATGTAAAAAAATGTGAGAAGTGGCCAGGAATCGATGTTCGATTTATTAGACCCCTTATTTGATGAAAATGCTGTAGATGATATCACATAAAAAAATTGTAGTAACAACAATTCAAGAATTATATAAATGGGCATTCCATTCGAATAGTGTACCAAATATTGCTGTGAAATTAGTTTACTTAGAAAATTAGAAAATAGTTTATATTAGCGATACACTACTGCAAAATCAATTACGTTACACAAAAATTGCATTCAATCATTCCAATTTGAAATGGAAACATACTTGTTAAAGAGTATCCTCGTTCGAATGATAGTCGAGTATGTAAAATTTTCGAAAGAGCGAGGCGCAATTAAATAAAAACCTTTATTATTATTGTATTTAAATTAACTAAAACACTGATTATTTACCTTATATACCTATTATTGACGGACATGTTTGAAAACTAATTCAAAATAACTAAAAAATCAGTACTTAACAACAAAAATTGGTTTTAATTATGATTTATAGAGGAAAAGAAACTTTTCAAATTTTTGATCTGGCAATCTTGTTCTGAGCATATTAAATTGTGTTTCTGCCATGCAGAAAGCAAAAGAAAAAAAAGCCAAATCAATAGAAAAAATGAAAGTGTCAATTCTAACTGCCTGGAAAGGCAAAAAATGCCTGGGAAGTTACGCCATAAAGGACAATTTATAAAAGAAAAAAAATATCTAAAAAATCAAATTCTTTCTTCTTCTTTAAAATGTTTTAAATGTAAACAAGTTTTATGCTTAGAAAACTTAGAAAAAGAAAACATTTTGGGCCTCAATTCCAAACTGTGGGTTAGATGTAAAAATTGTTCTTGTGTTACTCAAGTTATGACAGGTAAAGTACATGAAGGAAACAAAAAATCACAGGTTTTCGATGTAAATTCTAAAGCTGTTCTCGTTAAGTTTGTATTAATATAAATTTATCTTTACTCTAATGTCTTAATTAACTTAATCTCTCTTTACTCTACACTATTCGAGACAGCTGTATGCACAAATAAGATTCAATGGAATTAATGTTTGAAAACAATTTCGGACAAATGTCCGCCGCGGCAATTTCTGACAAAACGCATTCTGTCAATCTTATTTCCGACCCCTTTTTCAAGCAATTGGGGTCGTATGTTCGCAATTGCCCGAGTAATCTTGGTTTCCAAGGCGACAATAGTTGCTGGTTTATCGGCATAGACTAAATATTTGATATAACCTCAAAGAAAATAATCTAAAGATTTAAATCACATGACCTTGGTGGCTCATTAACAGGTTCTTTCCTCAAAATAATTTTCCTCAATAAATCGATTGTTGCATTGACTTTGGATAGTTGCTCGCTCATTGATCGGCGCTATGCACCGATCCCCATTAACGGTAACGTGCTTTTCAGCTTGATTTTAAAATAAATGCGGCCCAATGACGCCACCGATGTGTAATCCGTTTCATACGGTACCTTTTTCTGAATACAACGGTAATTGTTAGATCATTTGCGGATTATTTGCACTCCAAATGTGACAACATTGTTTATTAACGTAACCATTTAGCAAAAAATGAGATCAGTCGCTGAACAAAATTTTGCGGTTAAATTCTAGGTCAAGTTGCAATTATTTTTGAGCCCATTTACCGAACGTACGACGCAAATGATGGTCTTGTGGCTTGAGTTCTTGCACAAGCTAGATCTTGTAAGGCACCAGATCAGGATCTTTACGCATGTAGTTAAATAACAAAACCCCACTTTTTGCGAACGGCGACGAATTGATAAATTTGGACCTTCATCAACACTGCAAGCAACAGCGGCGATTTTTTTTTTCGGAACGCACAATTTCTTTTCTTGGTTTTGTTTTAATATCAAACAGCAGGATATCCGTTCTGAATTTGTTCAGAATTCGGCGAGTTGGGTGATTATGTGTACCATAAAGTTCAGGAAATGCTCTATAAGTTTGGCGCAGAGAACATTGATTTCGATAATAAATTTCGACAATTTGCAAGCGTTGCTTTGATGTTAAACGTTCAATGATGATTTGCCAGGCTATACTGAATAATATTGACATTAGAGGCGCGCAGCTTACAATTCGTTTGACAGAAACCCTTATTGGAACTTCGAACGAAACATGGCTCATAAACCTAAGGGAGTCCGCGAAAAAAAATTGCAGTTTTTGAAAATTGAAAAGCAATGAATTTAAAATAGTGCGTAGAAATCAGTGGCGGCTCGTGGGTTTTTAAAGTGGGAAGGCGTAGAAGAAAATAGTGCTGCTGAAGATTTTTTTTTGCTTTCCCCTTCCTCCTTTTTACTTTTCCTGCTATTGAAACCCTATACTGGAGGTGAATCAGAAAAATGAGTTAAAGGAAAGAAACTGAACGGAAATAAAATATGGTGTTTTGCTCTGAAAAATTGTTTACTGTGATAAATGCAGGAGGGGCGGCGCCCCAACGCCCTCCATCACGAGCCGCCACTGGTAGAAATTATTTGTATCTACCATCAAAATACATGTTCAGATCGCTAGACTTTTCCGAGTGCTGCGTGAAATTAATGGTCCACATAATCAATTAACAATAACTGCAAGATTTTGGTGAAAATACTAAAGTAATTCAGTTACCTCTACATCCTCAGAAAATCATTGTTTAGGGCGGTTTTAGGGACGAAGGGTGAATAGTACTCCATTTTTTAAGGCGATGATGGAGATCGTGTTACAGTTAATGGTGAACGCTATAGAAATATTCTAACAGGATATCTTTGGCCTGAACTGATAAATGTGGATATAAACACTCTTTTCGTTCATAAAGACTGTGCGACTAATCACATTTCTTGCGAGACAATGGACTTACTGCAAGAAAAGTTTCTTAGATACGTTATTTTGCGAAATGGTAATGTCAACTGAAAACCAAGATCATGCGATCTCATACCCTTGGATTATATTTGTGAGGTTATGTTAAATATCTGGTTTACAAAAATAAACCCCGAACAATTATCGACTTTAAACGTCATATGTGTGAAAGAGTAATCAAAAATTGGGTTTCAAGAATGCATACCACAAAACGAAATCGAGAGGGACATTTGAACGACATTATTTTCAGAATATAATACCATTATTTGTTCTTCAAGATAAAATCAAAATAACTGGATAATCACATGTAAATATCATTGTGCCTCATTTTAAAGATCTGACACTCTTTATATTAGTGTCCGGAGTGGTTTAGCAATTGAAGCAAATGAAGCAATTACTAAATGAAGAGGACGGCTGAGCGATGGTTACGTTTTTTTCAAAAAACGATTTTATATTAGTAATTTTTATTCTGTGTTTCACTAGTGGATCATTATCCATTATCTGTTCCTTAACATTAATGTTTAGGTCGTTTGAAATATTGAGAAGTTTTTTATTCGTTTTATTTTAGCAGGCGTCACATTTTAAATAATAGCGAACTGAAAAAAGATCATGCGTATTTGTATGGAGTTTTATTAATAAAAATGAATTAAAAACACAATTAAAATAAACGTACAAAATAAAAATTGCTATTGCACTTTATCCTTAAATATTAAATCCGCAGTTGAACGCAATAAACTCGGAGCATGTAAATGACTAAAATTTAGTTTAATCGACAATTTTAACTGCAAATACACCAATTCACTATACACAAAGAACACGTTATTTAGTCATTTAACAAACTGTTTAATTATCATTATTTATTCGAAATTGTTTCCCAAAATTGGTTCATGCACTTTAAAGAGGCAAGCCGGTAAATATACCTCTGCAAATGTACGTTTCTATTTCGGATGAACTGTGCTGGCGAAACAGTTATGATAATATATCGACAACTATAATAAAGTTAGAAATAGCGTTGCAGTGACTATATGCATGCAACTTTTATGTTGTTGTTTACACTATAAACGAAAATGTAGATACCACTCGCTGCGACTTTTAGTATTTTCTCGGTTGAAATTATCGTCTCATGGATATTTTTTTGAATCGATATACATATAATATCAAAAAAGAAATAATCTCTAGAACTTTTATCGTAGAAAAAAAAAGTACAAGAAAAACTAAAATAACGACGGTCTCAATGCCATAAATATTATTGTTGGAAGTCATTTTTATAGGAATCTTAACAGTTACTTTGATACCCTTGAAAAGAATTATTGTTTACTAGCTCGCACGGCAGACGTTCTTCTGTCATTTCCGGTAGATGGCGCAATAAGTTTTTATAAATATGGAATTTGTTAATAACTTAACTACAGTGCCACCTGTCGGATCCTAGCATAGCTATGAACCATCATCTCCACAAAACAAATATATTGTGGAAATATGACCTCAATGGGTCAAGTCGTTCAGAAGTTGTACGAAATATGATACCGAAATATATATATATATATATATATATATATATATATATATATATATATATATATATATATATATATATATATATATATATATATATATATATATATACAATATATATGTATATATATACGTATGAGCATTCGGTAGTTGCTTGACCGGGAGGGAGTCCCACCCATCCCTTACATTGGAGGGCATATATTTTGTCTGTTGGTGGTTAGACTCATCAGGATACCGACATATGCTCTTTCGCCAAGAACAGGGAGTTACTACTCACGACTTCTCGTCGGAGGGCTTATTGATGCAGATTTTTTGATTTCTTAGGACTGCGTCCAATGAGACAACAGTAGTCAGGAGTTATATGGTCCCGATCGTTGGGTTCCACAATCCATATCCACATCCACATGGGATATGTATATATATATATATATATATATATATATATATATATATATATATATATATATATATATATATATATATATATATATATATATATATGCCGCCCGTGTCGATCCACTGCAGGATGAAATCCTCTTCAGGAGGTTTCCAACTTTCACGGTCCAGGGATTTCCTCTGCCACTCGGGTCCAATATACTTAACGATGTCATCAAACCATCGTGCTTTCGGTCTTCTTCGTGGACGTTTGCGATCAAGCGGTATCCACTCCAGGATTACCTTGGTCCATCTGTCGTCCCATCGCCTCGCTATATGTCCTGCCCATCTCCATTTCAATTGCTTTACTCTTCCAATGATGTCACAAAGTTTTGTTTGTTCCCTGATCCATGCGCAGGACTTTCTGTCTCGTCTTGTAATGCCAAGCATACATCTTTCCATTCCCCTCTGTGCCACCCGAAGTTTTTGAATTGATTGCGATGTGAGTGTCCGGTTTCACTTCCGTATGTCATAACGGGTAGAACGCACTGATCGAAGACTTTTCTTTTCAGGCAAAGTGGGAGTCTGCTCTTAAACACTATGTTGAGCCTACCAAATACCTGCCAGCCACATTTAACACGCCGTTCCACCTCCCGGGCGGTATTCCCCTCCATGAAAATCCTCTGCCCAAAATATGTAAAGCTGTCCACAATCTCCAAATCCCTTCCTAAAACTGAAATTCCTCTGTCCTGAGCGAAGTTATTGAACATAACCTGACTCTTTTTCAGGTTTATTTTGAAGCCAAATTGTTCGCCAGCCCTTTGCAGTTCTTGTATGCGTCTTTCCAGCTCCTCTGGGTCTTGTGAAATGAGAATAATATCATCTGCAAATCTAAGATGGTTTAAGTTGGCACCATTGATCTTTACACCATCCTGTTCCCAATCCAGTTTACGGAATACTTCTTCAAGGCCAGCCGAGAAAAGAATAGGAGATATTGCGTCATCCTGCCGTACACCTCGTTCTACATTAATTCCCACTTCAAGATCATCATATCATATATATATATATATATATATATATATATATATATATATATATATATATATATATATATATATATATATATATATATATATATATCACATTTCACAGACGGTGGATAGTGAAAGTTCCATTAGATATTAATAAACTGCTGCGAATATCTGAAAATAAGCTGCCCCAAACCAAGGCAAATACCTAAATCTATTTTGCGTCTGACTTGTATCATGCGGTTGAGTGGTCAGCGTCTGTTCACAAGTGGTGCGGCTGAGATTTAAATTCTGAAACTAACCCCTCCAGTCTTAACCCCTGAACCGTCATGGTTCAAACTTCTAATTTCAAGTACAAGATGAAGCGTTCTAGTAATTACAAAATTACCCCTGGAAGTAAACAATCCTCTGCCAGCGTTGCTGGTACACCCGGACTTTCGGATTCTGGGGTGTTCGGGCGTAAACGCAAAATCTTTCAGAGGGAGTCGAAGACCTCTGCCCAACGTCTCAAACCGAAATCAAAAACTTTCTTTGGAACGGTAAATATCAACACACTCCTGCGCCCAGGAAAACCACACGAATTGGGGCAAACATTAAATCAGCAAAAAATCCAAATTTTTTCGCTCTACAACAAACCAGGTTGATAGATGATAACACCTTGAACTTCGACAACTACAGACTTTTTAAAAGTAAAACGGACAAAAGAATACCCAAAAATACAACATATTTCGGTGTTGCTTTCGCTATCTCAAAAACTATTCGTGGTTCTATAACTAGTGGCCAGCCAGTAAATAATCGACTTATGACACTATCCGTCAAGTGTGCTAACAAAAACTATACATTAATTAATGCACACTTCCCAGTTAACGAAGAAAATAAATCTAATTCTGAAAAAGTAAATAAGTTCTGGGAAATTCTAGAAAATACTATTTCTAAAATTCCTTCTAACCATGTAAAAATCCTAGTGAGTGATTTTTACGCCCAACTAGTGAACTAAACTGTCCTCAGCCTTAAAACAGATTACCAACACTAAATCCTAAACTAACAAACCCAAATTCATTACATCTCAGAACTTTTTGATATTAAAACTGGAGTGAGACAAGGGGATGGACTCTCACCACTCTTATTTAACTGTGTTCTAGAAAACGTAATACAAAAGTAGCGTGTAAAAATCGGCCCTGAAAACAAATTGAAATCCTGAAAGAAACAGCAGAAAAGGTGCGAATCCAAATTTCATTTGCAAAGTCACAATACATGTCCTGCAATAGACTAAGAACACCATTTCTAAAAACAAAATATGGTAACATCTGACGCGTCTCCCAGTTTAAATATTTGGGTGAAATAATCATGGAAAACGGATTGGAAAAAGCGGCCAATAAGGGTAGATGTCAAAAAATGGAAATTGTATTGATACTTACACAAAATATTTACAACAAATATATTTATATTTTTTGTTGCATATTTAAAAATACAAAATTGAGATTTTACAACACTGTTATTAAGCCAGAATGTCTATATGGCGCAGAAACGCTCATTTTGAAAAGAAAGAAAAAAAATGATAAGAAAAATCTTAGGCCCCAAACAAACAAATAGCACAACATACCGACTTCGAGAAAACCAAGAAATCAAACAATACACAGATATACATAGCAATATGATAAAAAGAAGACTTAAGTTTTTTGTACACATGAAATGGATGAGCCCGAGTAGACTAACTAGACAAATAGTCGAAATTTATGAAAATGGGAGTAGAGCCAAAAAATAGAAACGATTAAATGGATTGCTGCAATTAAAGATGATCTAAGATCAGTAAATATTACACAAGGTGAAATTCAGGATCGAAACTATTTCAGACACAAGGTTAACGTTTGGGAGGTTAGCCAGAGAGAAAAATGTAGGAAGACCGGAACAACTTGGTCTGATGAAAGGGAAAAAGCTCATAATAAAGTATAAAAAATAAAGCTCATGTAAAGATATCTAAGATAACTTACAACAAATGGCAGAGAGGTAAAATGTTGGTCGCCAAACCATTTGTGATTTTTTATATGGCATGGGAAAGATATAGAATGCAGGAAAATAGGTACCACATCAGCTGAAAGAACGGCAGATGGAAAAGCGAAAAAAGGTGTGGTAAGTTTTGTTTTTTGGACATGAAAGAAATACTTTTTTGCATCGGATCGTGACTGGAGACGAAAAATTGATATACGAGAATCCAAAACGTAGAAGATCATGGATTACTCCAGGACAATCATCAACATCGGCCGCAAGACCGAATCGCTTTGGAAAAAAAAACAATGCTGTGCATTTGGTGGGATCAGAAGGGTGTCGTGTACCATGAGCTTCTGAAACTAGGTGAAACAGTTAATACCGTTTGCTATCGTCAACAAATTATCAAATTGGATCATACATTGATCGAAAAGCCATCATAATGGGTTATAAGACACGGAAAAGTGATTTTGCAGCACAATAATGGCCCATCACACACAGCGAGAGTGGTCAGAGATATCATTTCTGTACTGAGAACTCTTGCCTCACCCGCCGTACTCACCAGACTTGGCCCCTTTCGACTACCACTAGACCACCTCAAAAGATTTTCGGGGGGGGGCATCTACAAATTGCCAAAGCGATGGAAAGAATGTTTAGATAGCTACGGCGCATACTTTGAATAAATCATTTTTTACCTTTTTTACAAATTAAACGTGTTTTTTGTAAGACAAAATTAAGAATTATTAACCGCCATACTTGGTAATTATTCACTGTACAAAAATTCATAGCTGGAGATTATTTCTCCAAATTTAGTTCATTGTTTTCAATGACTTAAACTCAACCCATGCCAAAAAGAAAAAAAAATCTCAAATATTTTGGGCTTTCTTAGTCTGTCTGATATTTTTGAACACTGGTATACCTACGAAAATGAAACAGAAAAAAATTACGCTTTAAAATAAAACGACTAAAAAGACGAGGTGCTAATTCAGTGCAGAACGTTTTTTAAAATCTCCAACTGGGGAATTAAAAATTAGCCTGCGAACTCTAACAAACGATTTTGAAAACTCTCCTAATTAAAAGATTCGGAATGGGAGGAGTTTTTCCTCGCACCAGAACCGGTTATATATAAAAACAAATTACGATTCAAATTAATTAAAAGGAAAAGGAAATCGGGGATTAATAAAATATTCCCGCAAGACAAAACTCCGTCTTGTTTTATTCGACTTTAATTGCCTTAGTTAAAAATGTTGAAACAGTTTCGAACATTTTTTTCAGTGGTTTGTGACCGTTATTTTCAATTCTTTTAGGGGATTATTAAAGCTCTTGAGAATTTTGTGGGTTTGAAATTTTTATATAAGCAATCATATATATATTTATATATATATATATATATATATATATATATATATATATATATATATATATATATATATATATATATATATATATAATATATATATATATATATATATATATATATATATATATATATATATATATATATATATATATATATATATATATAATCATCATCATCATCATCATCATCAGCCCGCATCGATCCACTGCAGGATGAAGGCCTCTTCAGCATGCTTCCAACCTTCACGGTCCTGGGCTTTCCTCTGCCACTCGGGTCCAATATACTTAACGATGTCATCAATCCATCGTGCTTTCGGTCTTCTTCGCGGACGTTTGCGATCAAGTGGTATCCACTCCAGGATTGCCTTGGTCCATCTGTCGTCCCATCGCCTCGCTATATGGCCTGCCCATCTCCATTTCAACTGTTTTACTCTTCCAATGATGTCACAGACTTTTGTTTGTTCCCTGATCCATGCGCAGGACTTTCTGTCTCGTCTTGTAATGCCAAGCATACATCTTTCCATTCCCTTCTGTGCCACCCGAAGTTTTTGCGATGTGAGTGTCCAGGTTTCACTTCCGTATGTCATAACGGGTAGAACGCACTGATCGAATACTTTTCTTTTCAGGCAAAGTGGGAGTCTGCTCTTAAACACTATGTTGAGCCTACCAAATGCCTGCCAGCCACATTTTACACGCCGTTCCACCTCCCGGGCGGTATTCCCCTCCATGGAAATCCTCTGCCCAAGATATATAAAGCTGTCCACAATCTCTAAATCCCTTCCTAGAACTGAAATTCTTCTGTCCTGAGCGAAGTTATTGAACATAACCTGACTCTTTTTCAGGTTTATTTTCAAGCCAAATGGTTCGCCAGCCCTTTGCAGTTCTTGTATGCGTCTTTGCAGCTCCTCTGGGTCTTGTGAAATGAGAATAATATCATCTGCAAATCTAAGGTGGTTTAAGTTTGCACCATTGATCTTTACACCATCCTGTTCCCAATCCAGTTTACGGAATACTTCTTCAAGGCCAGCCGAGAAAAGAATAGGCGATATTGCGTCACCCTGCCGTACACCTTGTTCTATATTAATTCCCACTTCAAGATCATCAAGGTGAATTGTGGGCTGTAGCTCCATCATATATCGATTCTAATAGGTTTACATAGGCTCTCTCTACACCTTGGCTAAGCAGTGCATCCATAATCGCATGCTTTGAGATGGAATCAAATGCTTTTTCGTAGTCGATAAAAGCCAAGCACAGTGGCATGGTGTATTCGTTGTGCCTTTCTATGACCTGCTGTACAACCTGGATGTGATCCATTGTACTGAATCCACTTGTGAATCCTGCTTGTTAATATATATATATATATATATATATATATATATATATATATATATATATATATATATATATATATATATATATATAGATAGATAGATAGATAGATAGATAGATATATAGGTACATAATCCTGAGGGGTGATTTTAATGCCATAATTGGAACAACAAGAACTGCTGAAAATGGAACTGGTGAGCCAGACAATAGAGGTGACAGATTGATTTTGCTGAAGGACAAGAACTTTATATTATGAATTCGTTCTATAAGAAAAATAAGAAAAAATAAGAAATAAAAATAAGAAAAAGTCCATCTGGACTCACAAGTGAAATTGATTATATAATGACCAACGATAAAACAATAGTTTGCAATTGTACTGTCCTTAACAATTTTAATGTTGGAAGTGACCTCGAATGGTACGGGCGAAAATTTTGTTTCACTTTCAACACCCTGTATCTTTTTAATAACGAACATTTGCTAACACATTTATCTTACTAAATTCTCTTATTTTGATTTCTACTATTACCAGTTGCTCAATGGTGGAAAAATTATGGGATACCCTGTATAGACTTTGTCTGAAGAGAAAAGTCTTTGTTCAGTACATTCTGTTCGTAATTACATACGGAAATGAAACATAATGAAACAAAAACTTCGAGTGATTTACAGATTAAAGAAATTGAAATAAATAAATTGAATTGAATGGAAAATAATAAAGGAATTGAAATGGACATGGGCTATATTGAGAGGTGATGTGACGATACATGGACCAAAGCTGGAATGAATATCGCTTGATTATAGACGTCCACAAAGAAGACCGACTACACAATGGGGCGGATGACATTATCAAGAATATTGGACCCGAATGGTAGAGGGGAACTCAGAACCGCGCCAGTTGGAAGCATGCTGAAAAGGCCTTCATCCTGCAGTATAAGAGTTTATTAGTTAGGACAATACACACCATCATACATATCTGTATCGGAGCAAGAAACTTTTTGAACGATCCTCATATTTGCATGATGATTTTAAATTTTAATTCGTTAGTAACTTAGGTACAAAGTTAACTTACTTGGGTGGACAGGTATGAATATTGCATTCGACCACTGTGGTATCAGGTCTTTGAGAGTCGTTGCACAATTCTTCTTCAACTTCATCCCCAGTCAGTCTATTTTGGCATAAAGGTCGTGACATCTTGTAACCTAAAATGCAAAAAAAATATTTAGAAAACAAACAACATAATTGATTTAATCTGTTTCTAATAGTCATTCAGAAACATGACCAGGCAATAATAAAATAGTGTGAAACATGTGTGCTCAGTAAATATAGTAACTCGTTTTTATGAGAAGTTCGTGGAGTGGACAAGTGAGTTCGTGGAGAATATTAAAAATATTCAAAAACAAAAAAAATTACCAATTATTACGTTGGGAACGGAAAAAAAAAAGATTAACAATTCAAATATTAAAAAATCTTGTCGATGGTTTTTGAACGAAGCATTTTACATGTGCTGAATCTATCTAGAGGTACTAAATCGACGACACTTGCAAGACTCTCAACATTTATTATAATTTTGTTAGTTACTTTGTAATTTGCTTTTAATTTGGAGTTAATTATTTTAATTGTTTTTAAAGCTTAAATTCTAAAAATGATTCGCTAAAGTAAGGTTATGATGTTTAATCGAAATCTAGCAAAAGGGCAGTCAAAATGATGATCAAGTGCTTAATGACGTGCAACTGTTTTGATTTTGTACGAACTATAATTTTCTTCGCATGAAGACTGTCTTTCGCTATAAGTGATTTGATTAAGCAAATTTGGTCGCTAAGTTCGCCAGGGACCCACACATTGTTTCGGCAGGTTTACCAATTTTATTTTTGAAATGGTGAAAACCGGTCGATTTGCCAATATTAACTTATCTGCTATCTCACGGAGCGTGGTGCGCAAATCTTGGGTTATTATAGCCCTTATTTCCTCGATTAGTCTTTCAGGTCAAAATTTTTGTTTGGATAGTGTGCTTTTTGAAGCCATTTTTGTGTGCCATTTTTGAAGTAAAAAACATAATTTGGGGTAAATAGTTATTGACCGACATCAGTGGTGTCGTCATCAGTGGCGTCGATATCAGTGGCGACATCAACTCGTGGGTTTTTAAAGTGGAGGGCGTAGAAGAAAATAGTGCTGTCGAAGATTTTTTTTGCTTTCCCCTTCCTCCTTTTTACTTTTCGTGCGATTGAAACCCTATACAGAAGGTGAACCAGGAAAATGAGTTAAAGGAAAGAAATTGAACGGAAATAAAATATGGTGTTTTGTTATGAAAAATTGTGTACTATGATAAATGTCGTCCTTTACGAGCCGCCATTGAACGACATTTTCAATTTAAATCAACTTGACGAACTGAAGGCAATTCAAAACGAATCTGAACGTAAACATTGTAAATATCGCAAGAATTAATAATATATAAATAGACACTACTAATTTAACACATATATTTGTTTACAAGTGTTAAAAAGCTAATGGAAAATCCCTTCGTACTTTGTGAACAACCCGATAACATTACGATGGCCAAAATTAGTCTTAATTTTTTTAAACACAAAAAAATAATTTTATTATTGATTAAAACTAAGATAGAGACATCCAAAAACTGTTTGTAATGCAGCGCGACCTTTTATAAAGTTTAATAACCAGAAAACTTAACATATCTGTCGGAGATTGCCAGGAAAACGTTTTCCCTAACGTTCGACTTAATAGGAGTTTCTATCACAGCTGTTGTGCAAGCTGCATTACAAACACGGTTTATAATTGGAAAATGTAATGAAATCCCGGCGAACTAATTATGATGCTTTAAAACTTTGTTTTACCAAACGCGAAATGTTATTTTTGGTTTTGCTAAACAACGACACGCATAAATAAATAAAGTTCGGTTTGTGGGTTTGTCTATTTGTTTCGAAAACGTTAACTGACAACTTCAATATTTCAACGGAATAAATTATAATGAGGTCATGAAAAAAACATTATTAAATTTCTGCATTGAAATCTGCACATTGCCCAGATATAGTTAGTACCCGTTTTTATATTTTTTCGATCCGATTTGGAGCGATAATATGAGGGTTGTTCGAAAAGTTCCCAGCCTAACTTTGAGATGAATACAATTTTTATAGCCATTTATTCCATATTGTTCACATACATTTGATTTGTTTTGTTAGGTCCTGAAATTCCGAAATTAGGTCCTGATTAGGTTCTACCGGAAAGAAGATTATTATATACTAAAAAAATAAAGAAGATTTATATATACCTAATTTAAATATGAATATTAACTCGGTGTAAGATGCAACTGATTACCTAACCAATTTTTGAAAATTATATGATTTTATGACATAACATTCCAATTTCTTAATAACTTTTTGTCGTATTGGCGCCATAAAAAGCACTTTACTGTTTGAAAAAATAGACTTTTTTTATTTAATTTAAATGTTTACAGTAACGATAATTATACAATAATTTATTGTTTTAAATAATTGTAAACTTTTATCAGTTTCTTGTTTTTATTCATACTGCCCTACGCCACTGCCAAACCGGAAACAGTAGTCGGCCATACGCAGCTACCATTCCGGTCCCACTTACAGGATCATATGCTCCTTCCTGTAGATTTATATTCAATGATATTATTATATCTTTGAATATATAACAGGAAGGAGCCTTGGCTATCTTTATGCTTATATAACTGGAGACGGAAACGGCCATACTGAAATACCATAGATGACTCATTGCTTTGGAATTTTGGTAGTTGGTGTCAATAACTTAGAAGTTTAATAGTGAATTTGTGCAATTTTAGTGTGTTTTAATCAATAATAAGTGTACTGGAATAGTCTTTTTGTTTGTTCTAGTGTAAATACATATTAATACCTATTAGTATTATACCATATTAATACCTATAGTATAATACATATTAACACACAAAATATGGTTAGTTGTGCGTCTTGTTGTTGTTCCCTGATACGAAAAAATCAAAATTCAGGAGTAACATTACATAGGTAAGTACTTTTAATTTTAAATTTGCCAATTATTTATAAATAAAAATTTATTTTGTTTCAATGAAATTTTAAGGTTTTGAGCCAACAACTGGTATGCATAGGCGTAGTCAAATTAATTTAGGTAAAATAATATAATTATATTGTTATTCAAGATAGGGATTATCTTTTTTTAGAACTTGATTTTTTAACGTATGTTCTACAATATATTGTTTTCTGCCATACTGGGCCTTAAAAATTCAGATTATTTTTTAGTTTTCGTTTGATACATATAAAACATGTTACTTTACTATATAATCTATAAAATATAACCAATAATACAGTGTTACTTTTTTTATAATCCTTTTCAAAAATTATTATACTAATAAATGTAAATGTTACTTCCCTTTTGATTTGGATTTCATATTCTTAAATCAGTTTGTCGTTTTTCAAGATTTCCCAAAGATTGCAAATTTTTTTTGGTTGTTGTGAAAAATGTTTATGAGTATGAGTTTATATCTAACACTAGTTTATTTAGTGACTATTTACACTACAAGAATTAATTATATTTGCAAAAATGCTGTTGGAGATGAAACAATTTTTAGAACATTTACAAAGTTAATTTTGTTTAAGGGACATTAAACACTGAACAAGTAAGTACAGAAAGGATGTATGTATATATATATATATATATATATATATATATATATATATATATATATATATATATATATATATATATACCTAATTTAAATATGAACAATAACTCGGTGCAAGATGCAACTGATTACCTAAGCAATTTTTGAAAATATGATTTTATGACAGAAGATTCCAATTTCTTAATAACTTTTTGTCGTATTGGCCACATAAAAGACACTTTACTCTTTGAAAAAATAGCCTTTTTTTAATTAATTTAAATGTTTACATTTCTCTGCTATATCTAGTAAATCTTCATTAATTTAATACAGTAACGCTAATTATACAATAATTTATTGTTTTAAACAACTGTAAACTTTTATGAGTTTCTTGTTTTTTCAGATTAGATTAAATCATCTCCTGATGATGCTAACATGTTTAGCGAAACGGGCGTCGAGAAGTTTTCAAAAAGTGATTTGGTATTTAGTGGTAAATCTCTTCGAGAGTTTAGTGTTTCACACCGAAGGTTCCAATAGAAGAATCGACCAATACTTTGATTATTAAATAAATAAACGCTCAAATAAACGCTATATATATATATATATATATATATATATATATATATATATATATATTTATATATATATATATATATATATATATATATATATATATATATATATATATATATATATATATATATATATATATATATATATATATATATATATATATATTAGTACATATATTCTCTTGACCGTTTATTATTATTATTTTTTTATTTATTGGGTTTTTCGGTCAGTAATTAATTTTTAATTTTTTTATTAACGTTTCAGTTCAAACAAAGAACCATCCTCAGAATAATTCTACAATACATATAACTATTATAAAAAACACAAACAATATAAAAAAACTATTGGAAAATATAAAAACAATATAAAAAAAAAATTATGCCGGTCGCGTTGGTGCGGCGGTAAGAGCGTCTGCTTTGCCGAATCTGCGCTGGAGCGGTAGCTGGTTCGATTCCAGCGCTCGGATGGTTATTTTTCTTTCTTCTGTCCGTTTATCTTTCCTAAATGTTTGTGATTGTTTCTAGGCAAGAGTGTAAAATCCGACTAAGAATTACCCCTCAGTGACGCCAGTGAAAGGCTGGGTAAGGCCGGATGCCTTCTGAGAAGTGTTCTACGTAGGTCACTCGCCAGTCGGTAGGTTTCCTGATAGACTTATGGGTAGGCACATAACCAAGAGAGGGGGTCGCTCGAGGGGGGTGCTGGCCTGGGTTTGTCGGAAGCTAATGACCGTGGTCCGGAACCCACGTTAAGCTGTAGGTCCAGTCGCTAAATAGCCTAGTTGCTGATGCGCCTCTAACCCAAACACTTTACTTTACTTTTTTAAAAAATTATTGAAAAACAATATAAAAAAAGAAATATAAAAGAAATGATTTAAATAAAAAAAAACACACAATACCATTAATTTCAGAAATGATACAGATAATTTAAGTTGTATATATAATAACATTATTAAATAATATATTTTCATAATTTTTTATTTTTGCATCTAATATTCCACATAACAAATTCAAAACAATTAGGTTATAATAAAAAATAAAAATTTAAAGATGAAAGAATTGTTAATTATGTCAAAGTCAAACATGTCATCTAAAAAATTTTTTAAAAAAATTATCACATATTATTTACAAAAATTTAAAAATTAATAGTTTTTTTAAATATTGGTATGTTTTTAAATGTAAGTTTGTGTTTTTTATAACAGTTATATGTATTGTAGAATTATTCTGAGGATGGTTCTTTGTTTGAACCGAAACGTTAATAAAAAAATTAAAAATTAATTACTGACCGAAAAACCCAATAAAAAAAAAAATATATATTTGTATATATATATATATATATATCATTCCAAATCATTTCGGGTGTCGATCCGTAAAGAGTTGGACCCTTCAGTCGAAGCGGATGGCGAAACGTCGTGACTCTTCACAGAATCAATGGATTGACACCCGGAATGATTTAGAAACATTATCTACCATCCGTGAAAATATTAGATGTAACATGTATACATATATATATATATATATATATATATATATATATATATATATATATATATATATATATATATATATATATATATATATATATATCCTAAAGCTCCTGAAGCTCCAACCCTTCGTCCACGTCGCAGGAAGCGGACAACGGCTAAACCCGAACGTTTATTCCAGGAACAGACGGTTAACAGGCATAAAAAACCCAGGTCGCATCTGGCAACCACCGGCAACCTGGTCGGCGTCTGTTCACCCAGAGGGTGCGGCCGTATACTACGCTACAGGAACTAACAATCCCTGGTTCTAAACTCCCAGTTGAAATACTGGACCCATAAGCTTATAAGCAACCATGATTCGTGCAAGTAATTACAATGATAACCCAGGTGGAAATCAATCCACCTGTCGTCAGACGGCAACCGGGTGTTCGGATTCTGAGGAACGTGGGCTTTCACGATTTCAAAATAAGTCGGAGCTTTCCGGCAAATTTCCACATAAAACACCTAAATATATTGGCACCTTCAAGATCAACACGCTGATCCAACCAGGAAAACTTCACAACCTAACTTCAGAACTTGACAGCCAAAGGTATTTGTGCTTGCCCTACAAGAAACACGCATCACGGATGAGGACACGGTAGAATATGGAAACTATCGCATATTCAAAAGCAGGACAGACAAACGAGTCGCCAGGGGCGATCCGCTTCTGGGTATGGCCTCTGTGGTACATAAAGGGATAGTTAACTCTATTAAGGAAATCACGCCTATAAACAATAGACTAATGATAATGCGCATACAGTGTGCCAATAAAAAATACACCATGATCAATGTACATGCCCCCCAAACGGAGACAACAAGAAAAACCCCACATCTACAGAGAAATTCTGGGCAACACTGGAGAAGGTAAGAAGGTGTTGTGGGTAACAAAGAGAGATCCAAGATGTCCAAGTTCGCACGGGCGCGAACATTGACTCAGACCACTACCTAACACGAATCAAAGTCAAGTTCATCCCAAGGAGAATTCATCACAAAAAAGTACATCTACAGAAATTCGACACAAAAAAGATCAAGGAATGGGAAAAGGAACAAGCAGATACATGGAAAAAATTCCACAAAAAAATTACACAAAAAGCACAGGAACTGATCCCATTGAAAAAGAACACAAAACACCCTTGGTAGGACTCGGAATGCGAAAGTGCATTGCAGCGACGCAAACCAGCGTTTCAGGAGTACAACACTAAAAAATCTCCAGAAAGTCAACAGCTTTTTGACGTGACTAGAAAACAGACCGCAAAAGTTATCAGGCAAATTAAGAGGAAGTACATGAAGGAACAACTAGACTCTATAGAGGAGAATTTCCGCAATTATAACACGAGAGACTTTTATAGAACTTTTGCAAAAGAAATTCGTGGATACACACCACAAAATCTTTGCTTCAGGAAGCGGAATGGGAGATTAGCGCTAACCAATCAGGAGAATTATCAGGAGCTGGCACACTATTTCTCTGATCTCCTCAATTGCCCTGAACGCGACACAAGATCCCCAAGGAAAATTGTATCCATACCCACTCAAAATCACCACCACCAACACAGGAAGAAATCCACAAGCACGTACGCAAACTAAAGAATAACAGGTCATCCGGTGAAGATGGTATCACCGCGGAACTATTGAAAAACTTCGGACCAAATTCAAGAACTTACGCAAATTATCACGAACATTTGGCAAACAGAAAAATTACCAGATGATTGGAAATGTGCTCTTATCCATCCGCTGCGCAAGAAATAAGAAGGGAGACAGAACAGATGTGAACAACTACAGAGGAATCTCCTTACTGCAAGTCACCTACAAAATCCTCTCAGCATGCCTTCTCCAGAGAACACAAGAACAATTAGAACACAAAATTGGCGAGTACCAGGCAGGCTTTCGCCCTGGTTGCTCATGCACTGAACAAATATTTAACCTAAAAACTATACTGAAATACAAATCAGGAACGTCCCAATCATCTGCACGTTCGTTGACTTCAAGAAAGCATACGACTGCATCAACCGAAAATCTTTGTTCAACATCTTAGTAGAACAAGGACTCGAACCCAAAACACTACGATTAATCAAGCAGACACTGACTGACACAACCTCTAAAGTAAAATTTATGGGAGAAATTTTCGAACCCTTCCTGATTAAAACTGAAGTACACCAAGGAGATGGGTTATCCCAATTCCTCTTCAACCTGGTCCTGGACAAAGTCATAGGGGAATGGGAAAAAGAACTAAAAAATCAAGGACACTGGAAACCAATACGACTCGGACGATCCAAAAACAACATAGAATTATCATGCTTGGCTTTCGCAGACGACCTAGCCATACTCGCAGACAATGAAAAAAAAAGCAACAAAACAGATCGAGGTCCTCAAGGAATGTGCAGAGAAAATTGACTTACAAATCTCCTTTCAAAAAACCGAATTCTTCTGCTCAAAATTAGATGTACAAAAATTTGAACATCAAATACGCCAAAATAAATAGGGTCACTCACTTCAAATACCTGGGCGAGATCCTGGAACCCACAGGAGGAGAGAAGATAGCATAGAAGACTCGATTACAGAAGATGAAGAGGGCATACGGCAAGAGACACAATATCTACAATACGAAATGTGTATCCACACACGCAAAAATAAGACACTACAATACAGTAATCAAACCACAAGTACTATACGCAAGCGAGACACTTACACTTCATACAAAAAGCGGCATAGAAAACATACTAAAAGAAGAATGCAAAATTACGAGGAAAATTCTCGGTCCAAAACTGACAGAAAAAGGATACAGACTACATTCTCGAAAGACCACAGAGAGAATGTCCAACGTAGCGGTGGACATAAGAAAAAGAAGGTTGAAATTCTATGGACATATCAGTAGACTCCCACCGACAAGACTCACCAACAGAATTCTTACATACATACAAGGAGTCAGGTCAACAGTACCATGGATCACACAAGTCAGAGCTGATCTGGAAAAGGCACAAATGGGTCCGACATAGATTGAGGATAGAAGAACGTACAGAAACAAAATACATATGTGGAACGTTGCATCAGAGAGCGAAGTTTCGAGGAGATCGGGAGCAAAGTGGACGGAGGAAAGAAAGAGAATCCACGGAGAAAAGTTGAGAGAGGTGTGGAGGATCAGAAAGAACACTCGAAAATGAGTCAGAATGCTTTGCGTGATTCAACCGGATCTATACGCACCTAATAATAATAATATATATATATATATATATATATATATATATATATATATATATATATATATATATATATATATATATATATGTATATATATATATATATATATATATATATATATATATATATATATATATATATATATATATATATATAATTATATAATATATATTAAATTAAGCATTAAGATAATTAAACTTACCCCCACCGCAACTAGCCGAACATAACGATGTGTACGTTAAGGTCCAGTGGTAAAGGGGTTTGGCACAGGACGTGCCATCTCCTCCGCATACCCCACATTCATCCACTTGTTTCGTTGAACCTATCTTTAGATCGCAGCCCACTCTCTGAAAGAGATAAACATAATATATTATTTTCAACCTGTCCTGAATATATTCTTAAGAGAAATCAAGTTTATTATTGATGGAATGTAAAATAAAGAGAGAAGAAAATGATGTTGATATAAGAACATCATAATTTAAGGAATTTATTTTAGTCTTATGAAAATAATCTGTTTGTTGTAACTAATATATATTATTTGCTGTGTTATTCTTTACGAATGATGCACGCTTGTATTTTATTTTTGTCAACTCTACAAATCTTGGAAATCTAGGCTCGATAAGGTGATTTTCTGTTATTCTTTCTTATTTCCTGGTTACTTTTCCCGGTGTTGTATATTTTGTTTTTGTAAGTTTTTTTTCTACTTCCTGAATTAATTTTTTCCTTGGCCATTTTCTCTCCTAGCTATACCTTCCTTAAATATCTTTTTTGTTGCATCTACATACCTTACCCAACTTACTTTTTGAGTCATCAAGTTCTCGATTTGTTCTTTTTCAGTACTTTTCTCTCTCAATACATTCCTTTCCTGTACTCGAGCAGTTGTTCTTCACATCCTTGCCGTTCATTATCCACAACTCTAGTCTATATAATAGCATCAAATTATTTAAGATGATACAACTAAAATGACATAGCAATAAATAATAATGCTGACATAATAATAAACAAAGATAATACTTTCGGTCTTAGCCTGTTGGGTAAATTTTCTTTTTTAATATTTGATATCCTTCTATAAGAGATGTGAAGCGGCTATAAACCAGGCGATGTTGCAGAGATCGGAGGAGAATGCGACTCTTGCGATAAAATCTCCCGGCCTAACTCGGTGGCTGTTCTCAGATTCATTTTTGCTGCATGTGACAGTGCATTGTCTTGAAGCAAAATGACTTCCATTGTCGGTATAAGGCCTTTTTTCTTCTAAAGCGTCACTAATACGATTTAGTTGCTACTGATAACTGTCAGCAGAAACTGTTCTGGCGTGGATATTTAGTTTTGCGGTACTGGTTGATGGTCCACAAGGATTGATCCATGATTTTCACATCTTTGAATTTTCCTAGATCCACTTTTCGCCATAGATCACAATTTTATGCAGGAAGTTCTTTCGCTTGAATCTAGAGGGTAATGACACAACATCAAAGCGTCTATTCTTATTCTCTGCCAGTTCATAAGGGATCCAACGACTGTTCTTTTGAATTTTCTTTTTCTTACTGTACCTTGCCCGAGAAGAGTTTCTTCTAGCAGTGCTTCCAATTATTCATCCTCCCGGATATCATGCAAATAAAAAATTCTAGTTCGAAATTACTGGAATCACTTCTTACAGGTATTGTACGAAACAGCAATATCTCCTGAAACCGCAAATATTACGTCATGAGCTTACGACTTCGTATCTACAATTGATTATTCAGGTTATATTCACAGTAGGCCGGCACATTACACACTTAAAATCACATTTAAAATCACCATACCGCCAGGAAAAAAAATTGATTTGAATATGTTCTGCACTCGATAAAATGTAGAATGCTCTGTAGAAATGGAGAATGCTCTTTTTGCGTTTCATTTAGGTAGTTATTACAACACCTTTTCATAGAATTGGCCTAGCATTTCCCATTTTCAAGTACCTGCTTCTCCTTTATTTCATGGGGTTTTTGAAATTATTTCTACCTGACTTTGGACTGGATAATGTAGAAATTACCAGAAGACCGTAGAGAGGATATTTCCATAGTATTCTACGGACTTTTAAGGGTAGTTTTATTGTGTTCTATAGTTTAGGTTGTTTCTGTCACGTTTAAGTTCTGTTACTGATCTTTCTCGTGTTGAAGTGGATTTTATATAAAATGGCAAGTTCTAGTCGTCAACGTTGCAAAAATTTAGCGGATAAGTTTTGTTAAACATGCGGACTATTTTTGTGTGTCTATGGGATAGTAGGGCAACAAAAGATCATTACAGTAAGAAAGAATGGTTTCATAAAACTTCTTTTGAACCAGGTACATCAAACATAAAATTTGCCCCCCCCCTTATTACCCAAAAAAAGGCTTCTTCCACCTCTCCATATTAAACTTGGACTAATGAAAAACTTTGCCAAACCCATGGATAAAGAAGGTAATAGTTTCAAGAACCTAAAAGAAATATTTCCTCAATTAAATTAATCTATGTGATTTTCGTTTTGAACAAAAATTATATGAAAAGAAATTGGAATCACAGTAATTGGATTTTTTGGAAGTGTTTTGTAAGCGTAGTGAAAGGATTTCTGGGCAACAAGAAAGATGAAAACTATAAAAACCTTATAGATGAATTGAAGATTTGAAAGCCTATGAAATATTAGCGTGTCGCAGTAGCGTGTAGCTTAAAAAAGTTTAAATTTGTTGATCTCTCTATTTAGTAATAGTTATTTAATATCTCTGTAAGAGAATTTCATTTACATTTCATACTTCATATGAAAATGATATGAATCTATATCACTATCAATTATTAGTATTTCCTTGAAAATTATTTAGCACCCATCCAAAAAAACATCAAAATAAAGTATTTACCTCATTCTGTTTTCATGGTATATCTCAACAATAACCTGGTCCCAAACCGTTATCAAAAACCTTCATAAATGTCAGAGATACCTCCGCCCTTACATTCTCCCTCGTTTAATTTTAATAACGTACACTTAGCCGCAATGACCTCAATAAAACCCCACTTTTATTTTTATGCGTCCGGCATCATTTCAATGTTTCCCTTAAAAAAGAAATCGTCTCACTCTCAGATAACGTTCCGTCTATGTATGGAGGGGATGTTATGTAGCTCGCGATAAGTTCAGATCCACTATCTGTATGGTTTCTATTTTCTTGTGACGGTTGTGGGAAAAATCCGTTTCTTATCTACTTGTTGTTAAAGTTTTGATGAATTCATTTTTTTTTGGGGGGATATGAAAAGGTATTGAACATTATGATTTTGATTGTGGGCCTAAAAATCTCAAGATCAAGGACTTGCAGTTATTTACGTTTGCCACGTGTTGCTGTTAATAATTTCTATTTTTTTAAGAGATGGCGCTAGAAACAAAGGTCGATTAACAGTCTAATCTTTTATGTTATTTTCTTGCTACGGCAGTACGTTTCAAAACGCCATTGATGCTTTCAAAACGCAACGATTTCGAGTTAGTGTCATTTCGTGTGGCAAACATGTTGAATTTCGAACCAAATAAAGAGCATTTCCGGCACGTACTGCTTTTCTGGTTCAATCAAAAGAAAGATGGAAGTGAAAGCCGCCGTATATCTGGGGAAACCTCCTGTGACAACGTCCCAATGCAAGACGCTTGTGGGCATTGGTTTAGATGATTCAAAAAAGGTGATTTCGACTTGAAAGGCAGAGAACGCCCAAGTTAAGTGAAAAACTTTGAAGATGTCGAATTGCAAACATTGTTAGAAGAAAGCGACATGCAAACTCGAAAAACGAAAAGCAAAAACAAATGGTAGAGAGGTTAAATGTTGGTGGCTGAAGCAATTGTGATCGTGTGCATGCCATGGGAAAGATCCAGAAGGCAGGAAAATGTGTAGTTCATTAGCTGAACGACAGACAGAGGAAAAAAAAAAACGCGAAGCGATGCGCGAAGTTTTGCTGAAATGATATATTTCGAGAAACCAAAACGCAGAAAATCATGGGTTGATTCAGGACAATCATCAACATCAACAGACAATGCTGTGCATTTGGTGGGGTCAGAAGGGTGTCTTGTACCATGAGCTTCTAAAACCAGGTGAAACGGTTTAAACGGAAAAGGTGAAACGGTTAATACCGTTAGTTATCGTCAACAAATGATTTGAACAATTTGAACCACCGATTGATCGAAAAGCGACCAGAATGGGCTACAAGATACGGAAAAGTGATATTGCAATACGACAATGCCCCATCACATACAACGAAAGCGAAACCATTTCTGCCCTTGGTTGGGAACTCTTGTCCTACCCGCCGTACTCACCAGACTTGGCTCGACTTTCCGACTACCACTTATTTTCCTCGCTGTTTCACGCACTTTCCATAAAACACTTCAACAATTATGGTGTGAGATGTTGAAAAATAGCTTGATGACTGGACCACCTTCTACCAGAAAAAAATATGAATTATTATCCGCCATACCGGTATATTGGGTTGACATAAAAAAGTTCACCCCACTTTTTTTTAATGAAAAATTGATGAAAAACTTTATTTACTAAAAATTATATTTAATTAATATAGTGATTAATCATCAGATAACTTCTGAATATCTGTATAAAGAACTGACGCAGGTGATTTACAAAGTCTTCCTAGGAAGTAAAGTTTTTGCCATGTAAACTGTTTTGAAGCGATCTAAATTAATAGTAGTCGGATGGCGCTAGGTAACGAAAATACGCTGGATAAACCAAAATACCAGCCAAGTTGTAAAACTTTGTGTCGTATTACCAAAGACATGTGTAATCTAGCATTGTCTTGATGGAACGTAACGTCTTTTATGTTGGCTTATTCAGACTTCTTCTATCCGATTGTTCCCTTTAATTCACTTAGTTGTGAACCGTATTTCGTATTTTACCGAATTGATGATTTTCAGGTTCTCCTCCAGTTCTACCAAATGCATAGCAAAACCTTCTTCCGATGTAACCTAGTCGAATGGATATTTTCGTGCTTACATCATGATATCTCATGGTCAACATTATTATACAGAATCCATTCTTCATTATCTGTAACCATCTGGCTTAAAAATGGATTGTTTTCTTCTGCTTTGGTTGCCAACTGGTTTATTCCAAGAATTTGTTCGATCTCTCGAGTTGTTCTCTCCCAATCACTTTTAATTGGCGTATCACGTTTAATTGGCATATTTCGTCGCCATCAGTCTTGATCGGTCGTCCAGATCGCTAATATCAAAATTGTTTCACAAATCTTTTTGAACCATTTACGGATCGTGGAATCGTCAGTCAAATTCAGATTGTATTTTACGCTAAGTCCATCATTGGCAACAGAGTGTTAATATTGGTTTGCTCCAAGTCCACATCCAATAAAACTTCACATTTAAGTCATGTAATAAATTAATATTTACCGCTAAATTTTCAACAATTCAATTCAATATTTATTTTTTCAGGCTCAAAAAGGATAGGTGAAAAAGAAACATATAACGACGTAAAACTAAAACTGCAATGTAAAATCGAAAAACATAATTACAAAAACCTTATAAAAGGTAGAACTGCGAATATTTAATTTGATACACAAAATGTTTTTGCGATTCCTAAGACTAATGTTTCCAACTTCTCTTACAAATATGCAATGTATGGAGAATAAAAAGCTTACTGCACGATAAGGCATTAAATGACGGCAGGACGCGTTGGATGCCATATTGCCTGCACCTTAATAAAAATTCTAGATGGAATAGTCTACGCTAATCTAGACATAAAAAATCTTATTCTGTAGGTCTACAATATCTGGAACGACATTATGTTTTTTTCTTTAGCTTATTTCATGAAGCATCAGCCACAAATATTATCGATTGAATAAAAGTTTTCCGAAGCTAGATATGGTAAACTCTATTCATAAATTGCTGATTAAACTGAAACTTAGTCACTCCGAAATTTATATCCCTGTATCATTGATTAGATCTCATAAGGCGATTAAGGAGAAACTGGTTTTGATCCAAATGGAAGAAAACGATTTTTTGATTTTCAGAAATATCATACAACATTAATTTTTATACAACCAAGTACTCCCAAGTAAAAGCAAATTCAAGTACAATTGATTTCAATGCAATACGTATCTTACAGAAATAATTTTAAAGATGAGATTAAAACAGTCCACTTTCAGAACGAGTTAAGAGCTAAAAATATACCTAACGAAACTATGTAGGATGTATCAGATATAAAAATCAGCCTTATATCGCGAAAACCTGATATGGTCCAAGCAAAAGATAAGGACATTGTTTCTATATTAAAATATTTGCTGGAACAAGATACAATTTATATGAATTCTCTTTTGAAGTTAAAATTATTTTTTTTTGTAAAATGTAAATAGACTGGGTATAACTTTTGGACGAAGTGAAATTTTTTTGTTAGTTTTTTTACTTCTTTAAGTCAAGTCCAAACTAAATTTTTTAATATCTGAAGATATTTATTTTTTTCCTTAATGTATAATAATTTTCTTTAAACTGTCTGTAGTTAATGTGTAATACCGGAAACAAATAAAATATTATACAGGGTGTCCCGGAACCCGTCAAACGGGTATCAGGCGAAAGATTAGGTTATCGCAGTTCTGGCAAAAATAAGAAAAAAAATCCATGTCACCGTGTTAAGTGATAATAGGCATATTTTGAAAATCTTGGAATTCGACATCCTAGGCTATATCTTTATGTATTGTGATCAAAAATTTACGATTCCAGCGCTCGGATGGGTGTTTTTCTTTAATTCTTCTGTCCGTCTTACTTCTTACCCTACACACACATTTATATACACTCACATACACACACACACACACGCCCACACATATCCACACCTAAATGTCTGTAATTGTTTCTAGGCAAGAGTGTAAAATCCGACAACAAATTACCCCTCAGTCACTCCAGTTAAAGGCTGGGGAAGGCCTGATGCCTTCTGAGAAGTGTTCTACGTTGGTCACTCGCCAGTCGGTAGGCTTTCTGACTTATGGGTAGGTACATAACCAAGGATTGATAACCTGAGGGGGGTGCTGACCTAGGTTTGTCGGTAGCTGATGACCGTGGTTCGGAACCTGCGTTAAGCTGTAGGTCCAGTCGCTAAATAGCCTTAGATGCTGATGCGTCTCTAAGCGTAAATCCTTTTCTGTCCTTTATCAATCGCAGTCACAAATCGAACAATAAATGTTGTTAATTTAGTAAAGAAAGTTTGATTGAGTTGTAATTTTCAAAAATTATGTCAGCTATGTCAGCTTTGACACTTCATGTTTATAAAAAAATTATTACACTATCATTTGCAAGTTATTTCAAAAGATGGTCCATTTACTCAAGATTTCAAAATGGATCAGATTTCAAAAAACTCATAACATGATAAAAATACTTTTGTGTGCTCAAAAATGGACTTCACCAGTGTAAGTAAGATGAACAGATGTGATAGAGTGAGATAGATAGTGACACTGTTCGACGACGAATTAGAGGGAGACAAATTGACATTCAACTTTAAGATGGCCCATTTAGCGAAGATTTCAAAATGATATATAACAATTGGCAGTTTTCTTTCCACAAAAAGTATTATTGCCTTTTTTTTGCAAAAGAACTTTATTTCAAAACAACTCAACCCAAAGGCAGTGTGTGTGAGTCAAATTAATAATTGGTCTATTATTTTATTAAGTTAAAACTTAATCAAAATGAAATGAAAGGAATTATTCTAATACTTTTATTTATCACAACATTTTTCTTTAAAACTGAAGCAAATGCTCAAATTGTTTGCCTTCGGCGCGAATACATGCTTTGCATCGCCTCAGAAAAGATCTTTTCACCAGTCATTTATTCCTTCTGCTCTTTCAACAATATTGTGACGCGCTTGATTTTATATTAGTTTGGAATTCAGTTTGTCTTTTATGTAGCCCCAATAAAAGAAATCAAGGGGGCTTAGGTCCGGAGAACGACGAGGCCACTCAATTGAACCACGGCGCCTAACTCACCTTTCAGGATAGTCTCTGTTAAAATAATCCTTATCAAGGACCAGCATAATGCGCTGGGCAACTATCTTGTTGAAGCCATATTTCTCTGTAGATATTGAGTGGAACATCTTCTAACAAAGTTTTGGAGAAAATCTAAGTAGTTGGAGCCATTGAAAATATTTTTTATCATAGTATGAGTTTTTTTAAATGTGGTCCTTTCGCAAAAAAGTAAGCAATGATATTTTTTGCGGAAAGAAAAGTGCCAATTGTTGCACCACTTAAAATCTTGACTAAAATTGGCCATTTTTTTAAATAACTTGTCCAGGGTACTGTAATACATTCTTTTTAAAAGATGAAGTGTGTTAAATCACGAGTCAATAAAACTTTTTTGACTAAATTAACAACGTTCATTATTTGATTTGTGACTGTGATTAATAGCATGGTTAGTTAGAATCACGTTATAAAAAATAACACTGAAAAATTGGGAAATTTGTCATCACAGTACCTAAAGATTTTCGAATCGAATTTCAAGATTTTTAAAAATATGTCTATTATCACTTAACACACTGACATGGATTTTTTTTTCTTATTTTTGCCAGAACTGGTATAAGCTGGCCTTTCGCCCGGTACCCGCTTGATGTTGAGTTCCGGGACACTTAATTTAATTTTTAATTATCTCCCAAATATTTATAATCTATACAGAAATGTAAAAAGCAAATGTTTTAATATTTAGCTCTACTTCAAAGGCCTAACATGTATATGAACTTATGGTATATTATAGATTCGCTATAAACTAAAGTAATAGAATAACTAATTAACTTATTACTAAATGATTACAACGTTTCAATCTTTGAGTCATTTGGCTGTTATCCAAGAGGCGATAAGAAGAGGCTGTTATCCAAGTGGCTTATATTGACCGTGTATTCCTTAAAATGGGCCCTTTTTTGAAGGCGACAACATAAATATAGATGATTAAACCAATATTTGGTGTTTTATTGAACAATTTCCGGCATTTATGTAGCGGAAAGGAAAACTATAGTTTTTTAAGGTATATTGTTACTTAATTTGTGTTAGATTATTTAGATGCATTGGTTACTATGGTTATTAAAGTCGGATAGGCTACAAATTTTCATATCTGAACCAGGATTCTAATCCGATTCCATTGGATTGCCGGACGAGTGAGTATGCCATCTGACTACCGCGGCCGGTGTGATATATTATAATTTTGTTTCACAAATTATCTGTATAAAAACTAAAGTTTTCAATATATCCTCGTTAATATCAAGCGGTACTTCAGCGAGCCAATTATCAGGGGAAAATTTACGCAAAACAGTCATACGTATCCAGTTGGTAATTACATTGCATTGCAACCGTTTAAATAAGGAAAATATTGCGATATTTTCGTGCAATTTTCGGATATTAGATTGTCGGATTGCGGCCCCACTATCCGATAACCGGATGTTCTAATTGCCCGTTAAAAAGTTTTAATCGTAGCACCAGATGAACGGCTGCTACCACTTCCGGGTGGTAAAATTTTAATATTCGATGAGAACGCGTGAGAAAAAAAACTCATTAGAAAAATTGATTTGGAAACAATTTTCGCAGTAGCGGTGGTCTCGATAAACTGTTCTCGATAGACTACTGTCAATATACTATGATTATCTGAGAATTACTGAATCCAGAAACGATGTTTTTACAATTTTTCTATCACCCTTAGGTTTT
The DNA here is from genome assembly GCA_031761425.1 of Cosmopolites sordidus. Classification (NCBI taxonomy): domain Eukaryota; kingdom Metazoa; phylum Arthropoda; class Insecta; order Coleoptera; family Curculionidae; genus Cosmopolites; species Cosmopolites sordidus. The sequence goes on from JARFXV010001916.1 coordinate 195,017, forward strand.
CAAAGAATTTTCTTGTCTAATTTCCACTTTAATATATTTATATTTGACGCATTGCACAACACTGTAACTTCGTCGGAATGATGTTGACAAAAATCCTCAGTCTTCGCGTCAGAAACGCGTCAAATCTAAATATAATAAAGATGAAAATTTTTATTTTCCAAAACTGCAGATTATAAAATAACCTGCAGAGTCTAAAAGATTGCGACAAACTTCAACTGGAGTGAAATACTAGATTTCTTGAACAGTTTCCCATAATTGTTTGATATTTGATGTTTCTCTTAAAGTTATACGCATCTTCAAAATTGTCCACAAATTTTTTATAGAATTCATGTCCGCTGACAGATCGCTAAGATAAACAAACAATATTGTGGGTATCCAACCAAGTTTTCACACTTTTGGCGGTGTGTTTCGAATCATTGACATGCTGGAAATTCTACCGTAATGGCATACGTTCTTTGGCATAAGGCAATATAATATTCCCTAAGATGTTTAACCCATTCTGTCCCAATGGGTGTTATAAGTCCGAGAATGTGTTTAATGTAACCTACAGGGAAATACGCGTGTTGGATTTACGCAGGCCGATGGCCCACTGGTATATGCATTGTTTCTAATATCCCCACTCAAAAATGTTTATGTATTTTTCAATATGGCGGATTAGTGAATCTCTTTACTATACGTAGACCACGTGCTATATGTTTATATTGGTGTATTTGGAGTTTATTTAACTAGTTTATGAAAAAAATGTATAGGTAAGTGTGTTTATGTTTGTATATTACTTATAGAAAGTATTTTTGCGTGTAAATATTGCGCACACAGAACATTCATTTCAAAAATTTGTTGACGGGACATATTTGGGATTCCTCTGTGGTATAAAATTGTACCGGTGGTATTACTACAAGTAAAATCTGATTTTTCATTTCAGAAATAAACGATTTTCTGAGCGGGAACTCATGGAGTTGTCAGACAATATTTCCGATATAGAAGATGAACCGTTTATCGACAGTGGTTCAGAATATATTCAGTCATCCTCAGTGGGTTCATGTGATTAATTTTCGGGATCATCTACAACCAAAGTTAAACTAAATGAAAATTTATCGTCCACGCAACATTAATTTTCTGAATAAAGTGAGAGTGACAAAATGGTCGATCCGCCTACAATCATTTTGGAGCAATGGAAATCTGTAGATAATAATTATTTACCAAAATTACGTATCCCAACCGAAAAACCCTGTACAATTCTCGCAAAACTCGACAGGTTATCTACTGAGTTGGACGTTTTTTTTCAAACTGTTCCCCAAAAGCCTTTTTCTATGGATTTCTGGAAAAACCAACGAAAAATTGGAGATACTTCAAGCAAAAAATAAATTATCTATACTCAAAACTGATCAGCATGAAATAATGATTGTTATTGGATGTTTTCTCGTAATGTCCTATAACAAAGTGCCTGCACAACGACACTATCGATCTACTAATACTTCACTTGGTAACACAATGATCAAACAAACAATTTCTAGGAATAGATTCCAGTTATTGTCTTTCAAACTATATTTCAATTTCCCCAAAAGCCAGATGGAGCCCATAAAATATATTAGATGGAAGATGTGCTTTCGTGCTTGAAGCAAACTTTTTCACAAGCAAGAAGTGAGAGTACATTTTAGAGTATCGATGAGGCTATATCCAAGTTCAAGGGAAGAGGGTGCCTGAAACACTATCTTCCTCTAAAACCTACTAAAAGAGGCCTAAAATCATGGGTTAGATGTGATTGAAAAACTGGCTACACATACGATTTAAATATATATTCAGGAAGAGATGAAAATAGAAATCAAAATTCAACTCTAGAAGAACATGTCATGGAGTTAGCAGAAACTATTCGAGATACTGATGTTAGCCTATGTTTTGACATATTTTTAACTAGCACTCAACTTAAATTAACTTTTGTTGCAGTTGGTACATCAATGATTACCAGAAAAAAATATGTCTAAATTCGATATAGACAGAAAGCGTCAAAGAGGTGAAGCTCAGTTTTTATGCAATCTGTGTGGTACATGTGAAGGAGAATGTGTGTGCAGTGCATTTGCATGTTTCATAGAAGGATACCAAAGGTGTAACAATCCTTTCAAATTGTCATAGCGATGAAATGACTGTAACAAACAGAAAAGCGAAAGAAGAAAGCCGATCAGTAATTCCTTGCCCAAAAATATAGAGTTCTATAACAAATATATGGGGGGGGGGTGAGTAGATCTCTCAGATAAACTCGTTGGCCTTTTTTACGACATGAATAAAAGACCGGCAAATGGTGGAAAAAGTTTTATATCGGCTACTAATGACACCAGCGGTCAATTTCTGGATCATATTTACTGAACTGAAAGCTCGAGAAAAATATAAGAAGAGTTTCTTGGATTATGTGGTTCCGCTGACTGAATCTCTAATAAGTTATGGCCGACAACATGCAAAAAAGGTACGCAGAAGACAATATGGTAGGCCGTCATCAGGTTCCAGGTTACTGAATATAGGGAATATATCACTTACCCATCGAAGGGTCAACAAGATCAAGGTGTAATCGCTGTACCAAGAACAGACAAGAAATAAGAACAAAAACAATTTGTGTGGCTTGCAATCTATCACGCAAACACTGTTTTACTGCTTATAAAACCTAATATATGAAAAATAAAAATAAAAAAAATTAAATATTTCATTTTTTTATGTTTCCACAACTAGTACTAATGGGACATGTATGTTCCTACACCTTAACATACCCCTCTTATAAAAAAAAATTATATGATATTTTTTCCTTTTTTTGTGATCAATGTGAAGGGTATATAACAAAATCAAGTCAATTGAATGAAAAAAAAAAAAAATAACTGGGACTGAAAGGATTAAGTAAATTTCTTTTGTCATGTTTTGTTTTATCCAATGAACTGCATCAACTCGGATTGATATGAAAATGAATTCATGAAATGAATTCATTCATATGAAAATGAATCCGATATTTTAATATTGCCACCACCATGTTTGACGCAACCAATAGAATTTTTTGGATTCAAATGTTCAGTCACTCGACGCCGAACACGTACTCTTCCATCATTACCAAATACAATTATTTTAGTTTCATTGGAAAAAAGAGCATTGTTCTCTATTTAAATTATTTCGTGCTAACTTCTTACGTTGTTTTAAGTGTTTTTTATTCAAATAGGGAACTTTCTTTGCAATTATGCCATTATAGCCAAATTATTGCAAATGTCTCCTAATACTTCTCGTACTGATTGGTAACAGTAATTCCCGTTTGGCAACAGTCGAAGTCAAAAATGGCTTTTTACACACTTCGCGAATTAAACGATCATCTTCTCGATTAGAACTTGTTCGTTCGTCTGGTTTTTGCTCCAAGTTTTTTTTTAATACTTTCGAAACAACACAAAGAGATCTCTTCAATGATTGAAATATAAATTTATAAGATTTTTTCTGTTCTTGCAATTGCAAATTTAGCCGGCGTTCTTCGTCAGTGCAATGTTTAGAACAAACTTATACTAACAACGCTAATCAAATAATGAAAAGAACAATTTCTGATAAAATGTGAACCACAGTTATCAATATACTTCAACATTCATATTTTTTGATCACATTATAAAGGATGCGGCATCTTATGGTTCGTTTTTAAACTAGGTATTAATCTATACTGTAAGCAAACTAAAAGATGCTGTTTAAATTTAGTAAATCCAGTTATAATATATAAGAATAGTTCAATAACATTCAAGAATAATGCAAAAAAACTCAAAATAATGGCGTCATATCTTTTAGTCTCGGGTCTTGTTTTGGTACACTCAAGTAGTTTAATTACAGGCGCTAACTGAAAAGTAATATTTCTTGCACTAACAAATGACAAAGCGATACGGTTCTTTAAGTCGCTGTTAAATACTGTTATTGAATGTAGATATGTCCAGTGATACATAAAACATAAAAAAATATTTTCATAAAAATCTCGATACCTAATTCAACGGCTAGAATGGTCGACAATAAAAAAATGAGAGCTTCCATTTTACAAGACGATCTCTGAAAAAGTTGCTTGTCAGATGCGGTGATGAATATAAGCAATTTTCGGTTGCGACAATCCCAGCTTGATATTACGTCTGGGAAATGACAAGGTCGCAACGATGCCACGACTGGGACCTTTTTAAATAAATGGAATAAAAAATACTTGACATGGCGCGGTTAAATGACCGTTTTATTTTATTCCTTTCGTCTTTTTTTTTTAAACCCGGAGAGGTCGGATGGGGGAATCAAAACAATATCCAAGCGTCTGAAAAGCAGATGAGGTTTTCTTTCTTCTACATATGCAAAGTGTCGCTTTACAAAATGATATAAAAAATTATTTCGTTAATCCCGTCTATTGCTAACAATATTTCTCGTTTTTTTTGTGGCCGAAGTCACACTACGATTTTTTCCAGCGACCGGTTAACCGCTATAACTGCGAAACCACTCGAGACGCACACACTGTGATTAAAAACCGCAAAACTGCCCGCGATTTTAACATTTTGAAGATGGACTTCAAAAGAGCAGTATGTATTGTTGCTCTAATACTAAGAAATAGAAAAAGATGACACAAATTGCTAACTAAGTTCTATTGGTTACAAATTGTGGCGCGGTTTTTTCTCGCGAGCCATATTTCACGGTTTTAAAATCAGTCGCGGGAAAAAACCTGTAGTGCGGCCGCTTGTATTGGTTTTCTTGACTCACAAAATTATGCAGTTAAAAACCACGACGGAATATATATATATATATATATATATATATATATATATATATATATATATATATATATATATATATATATATATATATATATATATATATATATATATATATATATATATATATATACAGCCGGTTTTAAAAGACCTTCATGCTCTTCCTCCAAATCTGGCTCATTGCTTTCTTGAAACTTCCACTGCAGGATTTTCTGGGATTACCTCGTTTTCTTCTATCCGGTAGAACCACCTAATCAGGACCTAATTTCGGCAGTCGATATTATGGTATTGTTCTCATGTATCCATCCCAGCTGACTTGTCCGCTTTCTACCAGATGTATCGGTTAATAATTCTTAATGTTTTCTTGAAAAAAAATGCGTGTAATTTGGGAGAAAGGTAAAAAATAGTTCATTCAAAGTATGCGCCTTTGCTATCTGCACATTATAATTTGTGGATTCTCTTCCAGAAAATCCGTACATCTTTTGAAGTGGTCTAGTTATCAAGTAATTTTTCGATATCTGCGTAATTGTTGAAGTGTTTCATTGAATGTATCTGAGGCATGAAAATAAGTGGTAGTCAGAAGGGGCCAAGCCTGGTAAGTACGGCGAGTGGGGCAAGAGTTTCCAACCAAGTGCCGAAATGGTGTCTCCGACCGCTTTCGCTCTGGGTCATGGGGCGAATACTTAAGTAAGGCTTTCACTTGTATTTTTCTTTCTCGAAACTCGATATATTTACCATATGAAAAAAATATGACGCTATCTCGAAATCGTTCAAACATCAATGACCTTTTGAAAGGTACTGTCGTAACAACAAAATGACTTATGAAATTTGACAGTGAACAGACCCTTTTTTTCCAGCACCATTTCTTAAAAACAAATAAGAATTATTAACCGCCACACTTGGTAGATCCTTAATTATTGTTTCTATCGAGCCGATGATCTCCTTAACTCGGTCATTTGTTACCCAATCTAAACTTGTTACTATGTAAGATCTTTTTGAAATGTTTATTTCAAGTGCATTTTATTTTCATGCTTCCAACCCATACACTACTATACTCTTTATTATGGTCTTGTATATGTCAAACTTGTACTTCTTTGATGTTTTCTTGTTCCACCATAATTAATTTGGCCTTCGTAGAGTTTTTCTTTCATGACCCATTCTATGTGAAATTTCTCGTTCGTTTCTTCCATCTATTTGCAGTCCTGCTCCCAAATATTGATAGTTGCGTATTCTGGTATAATCTCCCAATTGTCAAGTATAAGGTATTCTTGTTTAATCTTGGATTTACCAAGAATTTGATATTTGAAACAAGTTTATTAACAAACCTGCTCTTTCTATGGAAGAATATGATAAATGTCCGAGCCATATATAGCAGATCGTCTTTATCTTGGGATATCAATATATGATCGTCGGCGAATTGTAAAGTGTATATACTACTGTTCAATATTTCAGAATTGTACACACACACACACACACACACACACACACACACACACACACACACACACACACACACACACACACACACACACACACACGCACACACACACACACACACACACACACACCCACGCACGCACGCACGCACGCACCCACACTTCTTTAAGAAGAATCTTTTATTTTTCGAAGGCTGTTCAACTCGATAGCTTTTCTGAGATACAGATGGCCAACTAGTTTTCCATCTCTTAGGTGGTCTCCCGACCGTTTTACGTCCAGCTGGTTTTCGGTCTTTAGCGATGTGAGCCAGTCTACGCTGATTCATCCTCTCTATATGGTGTCGCCAATACCTCCGCCTCGTTCTACCCCGTCTCACTATATCCTCTACTCCATATGCTGCTCTAATATCACTCTTTCTCACTCGATCCCTAAGCGTCTTTCCCGTTATTGTTTTAAGAATTTTCATCTGTGCTGTTTGTAAAATGCTTTTGGTTTTGTTTGTATTTGTTCGTGTTGATACCGTAGGTTAGTACCGGTCCTACACAAGGCTTGCATATCGCCAAATTTAATGACGTACCATTTTAATTTGTGGAGTTATTTGAAAAACAAAATATTGCTGACCTGAAAATCAGAATCTAAGAAGAAATAACCCAAATTCTAGTATAACTGTTCTATTTTATTTATAAATAAATAATTACACTTGACTTCTCAGAGGTTTAATCCGATTTCAACCTTTTGTTCCGCCAAACAAATATTCTTTCTTCAGTATTAAAGTGATACCACAGAGAAATATTCAGGTCAGAGATTTGTGACATAGGGGGAGAAGATGCCAAATCAATCAACAGTGCTCAGCTCTGGCTAAAAAACTTTTTGGATGGTTCTCATAACACATGAGCTATGAAGATAAAGTAAGATCAGATCATCCACTGGTCTCTCGATGGCAACGAGTTTTTAGAGCAGGTACGGTGGCAGATCCTAGTACAAGCACTACGAAAGTTTCAGGGGAAAATTGTATGTAGAATTATCTTATCATACTATTTTAAACAGATAACTAAGTATGTACCAGATGAAAGCAAATACTTGTTACACCATAATAGTAGAATTCTAGTAATATTTTTGAATATAATTTTTTATGATGAATATTAATAACAAATATAAATATTTTGTTTATATGTATAAAAATGTATAAATATATACCTGTGCCATTACCTTTTAACACTCAATACCGTGGAAATATATGTAAGTGATAATAAAAGAAAAGCATTTAGCATCACACAACCTAAAAAATAAAAATAAAAATGGACGATCTCATAAATTTAATCGAAAGAATAAGGCGACGGTGGTAAGCATGACTGGGGAAGATCGGCTATGCAATTTATTTGACGAGATATCGGTGGAACGAGTCCCGATTGACGTAGGCTCCGGTTTTAAGAAGTTGGAAGCCGATACGTCTGAAACAGCGAACGGAGGGCCTTATCTCCACAAAAGAGCCCTCGCAACCTTAAAAATAGTTCGGTTCGATAAACAAAAGGATTTTTTGGTGGGAAAAAGTTTCCCCTGCTTTCGTGGTTTTGAGATGAAGACGTCATGTTTGATGTTCGGCGATAAGACCGGATTTTTCGATCTGTAACAAGTTGTTCTTCAGATTTTTCTTGTTCATTTTTGAAAATATTATTCATCTATCTATGTTAATAGATATTATTAGATTATTGAGATTATTTTATTAGCATAAATAAACACATTTGGAACCATATACTAGAAATGTAAGATTCCACAACTAAGTAGGTTCAGAAAGTTTTGGAACTGATATCAATGTTGTCATCATGAATATTTCACATTCAATTCGAAGTTTGAAAACTGTTTTAACGGATTGCTGTTTGTTTTGTCAAGGGTCCAGGTGGTTTTTGAGATGGTTTAAGGCATTCGAGATCGAGACTCGATTAAAAATGAACCTTGTGGCGAAAGGCTTTAACTGTAAGAAGTGATGAAAATGTCCAGAAAATTCGGGACCTAGTGCATTCTGATCATCGGCTGATAGTCACAATCATTCATTAGATTTTGACTAATGAATTGAGGATGAAGAAAATATGTACGAAATGTTATTGAAACACTTTATACAAAATCAAAAGGACAACAGGAGGGAAATATGTCTTAACTTTTTGGGGTGAAATAAAAATGTCTCTTATTTCATGGAAGGGGTTATTACAAGTGACTAGATTTAAATTTTTGAATATGACCCGGAAACGAAGCACCATAGCAACGAATGGCACTGTTCACCACGGCATTCCAACCTCACAAAAATCATAAAATTTTCTGTTGCATTGACCAAGTCTGAAACAAAACTTGAGAGCATAGGAAGATCCTGTTCTCGAAACGGACCACCAAGTGACTCTAGGTAGTTCAAATTCGTATTGGAGATACATCAAATGATGGCCTGCCTTCCCTCTAAAAGAGAAACCAACAGAGCTGCCAGATCTAAAATCACACCACCAGTCTTAACTTACTTACACAGCTCGTATATACAGTAGAAATAACAGCATACTTTACATACTAAACTTGAAGAGATTTACCACTAAACACAAGGTTGTAGTAATGGTTGAAATAAGGTTGTAGTAATGGACAAACCTGATTACTTTGAACGCGTTGAAAAATTAATTCAAGACGGTTCTTATAAACGATTACCTAGAAATCCATTTTCAAACATGATTAACGAAGTCAGAGATATATTAAAATCTTCTAACAGCCTTATTTCTCCTTCTCTGAAAAGCAAACTACATGTTTCTAATCCAAAAGTGCTAAGATTGTATGCTCTACCAAAAATTCATAAACCAGAAAAATCAATGAGACCAATTGTATCAGTTGGATTAAAGAGTATCGACAAACTGGGTTCGAACAATGCTTGTTTAACGCTTGTCAATTTATCGAGAAAAGCAGTTATGATCTGTCAAAAGACTTTAAAAATAAAAGGGTAGTCAAAAAAAAAATGTTCGATTATGAAAGCAGCGATGAATCTATACAGTTTCTCAAAAGTCGGTACGAAATTCATTTTTTTTTATCCATGGTTGATTCCATAGTAAGTAATATGGATTCAAGAGTTATATCTTTAAATCAACATTTTAAAAATTGTGGTTTTCTCTACGATCTAACTAAGTTAAAAAATATTCCAAAAGAGCATATATTAAAAAACTGTCAAGATTTACACGCAATCCTGCAAGTGGGTGAGAGCAACCAAACCAAACCAAACCAAACCAGACCAACCTTACAAATTATATGAATAATTACAAACAATGATCCCAATTTTACTCAACTTTATTAAAGATGTGAAACAGCTGCTCCAATACATAATAGAAGATAACTTAAATACAATTTTCCCAAATATTATTAGGCATTCTACTATTGAAACAGACACATTTACGTTAGATTACGATACAGTTATTAAGGAGTTCAGTAAGGCTAAAAGCAGTAAATTTTTGTTTCTTTAATTCTACAGTTAGTTATTAAAGTAAAATTTGCATGTTTGTGAAAAAATTGATAGTTTCAAAATTTGTTTTTCTTTATATACAATCCGTCTTCTTGCGCTACAAGAAGACTCCGCAAAATGTATCTTGTCCACATCAGATTTAAGTCTTGCCCCGCCGCTGATCACATCCATACGACTATTTTGTTTTGATTTAGAACAATAAATAAATCTATTTTGTTTTGATTTTTTTATAGTCTAGCAGTACGAAAACTGTACATATATTGATATAAATATTGTAAAATTAAATATTCTAAATTGCTATTTATATGTTGAAGTGAAATTAATGTTTTTAGTTTCAAAAAGATACCGACGAAACGTAGCTATTTTGAAATTTATTATTTAGTAATATATTATTTACTGAGTAATTGATTGTACTCAAAGCATGTCCCAGGAAATTATTATGTTGAAGAAGTGTACTTCTTAGATTGTAGATTATTCTTAAAAATGAACAATCTAAACAACAAAAGGAAAAAAATGCCAGAAAAGGCATTATAGGGTGAAGCATTTGTACCATAACAGAAAAGTATAAGCTACAGAAAATTAAAAAAAATAAGTATAAACACTGATTTTGACGCTTGCTTGACGCATAGAAATAACCTAATAAAATATAAACTACTAGCATCCCACTGCACACATAGACTGAGTAGTGCGCACAACACAAATATTTATTGACTGTGTGTGGTAATTTTACGGCGTAAATATTTTCGCCGCACATTAAATTCAATGCTCACGCAAAATTTTATGGGTGTGGACCCAGTTTTAGATTTTAATTTTTGCTGGTATTACGTCATCCCAAAAAGCGCGCGAAAATCCCTGTCCGTTGTTGTGAACGAACATTGAGGTTAGGTACATTTTTTGTTCCATATCTACTACACGTCCATGTATGTACTACAAACATATACATTCCAACCTCACCACAGCCAAAAAAAGACTGAATGGACAAATCAAACGTCAAAACCGTGTTGATTTGCTACATAACGCAATAGAAAATTTCGTTTCACGAAAATAATTGCTACGGACCAACAAGTCTCACCTCCCGAGTAGACGCCAACAGTGTTGCCAGATCAAACGTCACGCCTCCAGTCTCATTACATTATTTATACACCTCGTACATCATTCATACGAAAAATGAAAATACAAACAAAATAAAAAAAATTCATATTATATTAAAAAAACCAAATAATAATAAATACGATTTAAAGTCAATTTCGTCTCGAAAGTTTTTCTTTACTCCGACACCCAATATAGAGTTTACCTCTGCACGCGACAATCGAAGAAAAGCTCAGTTACCATCACACTGGCGAAATAATAAAAATGTAAATAATCGCGAGCGCGAATATTGGAAAAACATCAGCAAAATCTGGTCCAGGAGAAGACGACGTCGGCGGCAACCGAGCAACATTGGCTCTACCATTTATTTGACGTGATATCGGAGAAACGAGTGTCGGTTGACAGAGATGCCGACTTTGAGGAGTTGGGAGTGGAAATTGATACGTCTGGAGCAGCGAAGGGGGGGGGGGGGGGTCTCTAGAACGTCTACAATTTTTAAATAGTTTTCATGCTTAAATAAAATAGTTTTTCATATTATATAGAGTAATGATGTATGTTCGAAACAACAACATATTTTTTTGTAAAATGGTAGAAATTTATTTGCAGTATTGTCATTCTTTGTTTTAATCTATACTAATATATAAATCTACAGTGCTTTTTACGGATGTTCCGTTATAACTACTAAACCATGCATCCGATTGACTTGAAATTTGGTATCCATGTAGAAAATACATGTATAGGCTAATATTTATATGAGTGTTGGACTCCCTACACCAGCTGCGGAGGCGTTAATGATGAGAATCGCTAATTATCTGATTTTACAGCTTTTATAAACTTATTATTAAAATGAAAATTTAAAATGAATTTTTTCTTTCTTGGGCTATATTAAGACTAATTAAGAACGCCTGCAACGGAGTTCAAACTCGTAAAGCGGTTGTGAGGGCGCTAATGATCAAAAACGCTAAATTTAAAATTTCAGCTTTTATCAACTTATTATTGATTATTATTATTATCATGTACATTAACTACTATTATTATTAATTTTAATAAATTAATTATTAATTAAACTATTAAATTAATATTTTTCTGTAGCATTAAAACTGTTTTTTTCTAACCTAAACAAATTTTTACTAAATGTCAATTGTCTGATTTAAAAAGATATTAAAAACATATAAATCTATGTATATGTATATATTTATATTTATTAATTAAAGAAGAAAAAGAAGAAAAGAAGGAAGCGTGGAATAATTAGATTAAAACGAAAAATTAGTTTCCCAGCATTAAAATAGTAAGATATTTATTTCAACTTTTTATATTGAATTTTCGGTTGTCAATCTCAAGATAGTTTTTAATTATTTCCAATTATTTGTTGTAGTCATAAATGCCTAAAAAAGGAAAGTCCAAATTAAATTTGGTAACGTCTAAATCAAAGTATATGAAAGCTAAGCGTGCATGTGAAAGTCAAGATGAAACGGAAAATAGATTACAAAAAGAACAAAAAAGGAAAGAAGATTTACGACGTATGAAATTAAAAATTCGTTGGAAAGTAAAAATAAATTGTGGTTTTTCGTATGATCCTACAGTTGATTATAAACAAGAATCAAAATTAAGTTCAATGACAAAAATTTGTAGTTATTAAAGTGGATTGGTGAATGTGAAGATTTATGCTGCTCAGCTGGCAAAATAAAACTAGAACCTTTGCGACAACTTCCAGAGCTATTAAAATCGCTAATCCATGGAACACATGTAAAATCAAATGCATTTTTAAAATCTATCAGACCTTACAACAATGCTTTCCAAATAACATCATTCGGTGCAATGAAGAAGATGTCGTTTTAACTAATAAGTACATGAACGATTTGCGGCCAATCGAAACTATCATCGAAGAAGATGAGTTAGACGACAAAGATTAAATGTTAGGAAGATTAAATACTATATTTGAGGGCACTATATGTAAGCTTGATTCAAGACGGGAAGGGGAAAATATATTTTAATAAAGAAACTGTAATAATGACAATAAATAATAATGTTAATTTTAAATGCCCAGCGAAGCGGGCGGGTACAGCTAGTATTTTATAAAGATAAACAGGGTGGCTCATAAAAGCCTATGCCCCATTTACGGAGATTATATTTCACACAGTACAGTAAAAACTTTTTATAAAAGCTTATGCCCCATTTACGGTGATTAGATTTCACGCAGTACAGTACTTGTATATCAAAAATACTTAGTTAAATTCTGTTCTGGAATTTCCCGGAAAAGTGGTATAGACTCAACATGAACACCTTCAAATCTGTATATTAAGAATAATCTATAATAACATAGTGGATAGACAGATGATCATGGAGGAATAGTAATAAACCAACATAATAAAGAAGTTCTTGCTCTTCTGGTGGGGGTTATAAAGCTGTTATCTATTGGGTTGATGCAAAAGTTCATCCCGTTTTTGACATTGCATCTCAAAACTAAATCTACTTCACACGTGTAAAGTTTTGATGTTTAACAGGACGAATTTCAATGAGTACATGGAAAAAGAATCGTGTTATTAAGTTGTATTTTTAAAATTTTGTTGAGCATTACAAATTGTGGAAAATAAGGACTATTTTTGACATATGCTTATTTAAGTAATGTCTGAATGATTGTGGCGTGTTCATATATATTTTTTTCTTTATTTGGGTTTTTCGCCACGATCTAAAACTCAAAAAATATCGAAAATATCTATTTTTATGTAAATAAAGAATCACTGGGTAAAAACAAAAAACTAAACGAAAACAAATTTCTCAGTAATTCTTTTTTGTAATAAATTTGCCTAACGAACAAAATTTTAAAAATATAAAAATGTTCTAAAAAATATACAAATTTTGAACGTTAACGTTTCAGGAAGTACTGTCCTCCCGTTTTCAAAACGAATCTAAAAATAAATTATATTAATTTCTATAAATTCTGAAAAGATAGGAAGTAAATATATTTTTGTGTATGCCAAGGATATTTACATTGACAATTAGTTTTTAATTACAGTGACATACTATCAAATATATATATATATATATATATATATATATATATATATATATATATATATATATATATATATATATATATATATATATATATATATATATATATATATATATATATATATATATAAGTGAGGTTTACAGTGTGATTGTGATTGTGTATTAAAATACTTAAATGTTTTAATTATATTCTTTAGAATCGGGAACCATATTGAATTTAAATCTACCGTAGGCATAGCAATACATTTATTTTTAATTAAATTAATTATAGCAGTTTCTCTTAATCTTCTGTATTTTGTTACCGATTCTTTTAATACTGTTTTCTCTATAATTCTCTAATCTAAGAACTAAAAGAGTAGGAAATAAGTACAACATAAGAACGACATTTAAAACAAAAAATTCTCTTAGATCTATATTAACAAAAATTAAACCAAATAATACACCAAAATACCAAAAATGTGGTTTATAAAATTACCTGCGAATGTGGCAAAAGAGGATAAAAACCTTCTTAGAAAGGGCGATTTTAATAAATCTAGAATTTGTCAGCACGCATGGGAATTGGGCTATAAAATCAATTGGAATAATTCCAAAACAGTATTAAAAGAATCGGTAAAAAATACAGAAGATTAAAAGAAACCGCTAAAATTAATTTCAATAAAAATAACTGTATTGCTATGCCTTCGGTGGATTTATATATTTATATATACATTTTTTTTTGGTAGTATGCCACTGTCATTAAAAACTAATTGCCAATGTAAGTATCCTCGACATATACAAAAAAATTACTTCCTATCTTTTCAGAATTTATAGAAATTAATATAATTTATTTTTATATTCGTTTTGAAAACGGGAGGAGAATACGTTAACGTTAAAAGTTTGTATATTTTTTTAGAACATTTTAATATTTCTAAAATTTTGTTTGTTAGGCAAATTTATTACAAAAAAGAATCACTGAGAAGTGTGTCTCCGTTTGTTTTTTTGTTTTTACCCAGTGATTCTTTATTTACATAAGAACATATATTTTTTGAGGTTTAGATCGTGACGAAAAACCCAAATAAAGAACAAAAATATGCTTATTTATTGCCGACAAGGCAAGATGCCTCACAAACGTAAAATAAGATATGTGGTGTGTACGGTGAGAGTGCCGTAAGTAGTTTAGGAAGTTTCGTGAAAATAATTTTAATTTTAGCGATACATCACGTTCTGAATGACCGACCGAGGCTGATGGCAATGGAATATTGGGGCCAATTGAAAATGATCGACGTAGAACAACTCGAGAGATCAAAGAAATTCTTGAAATCAACCAGTCAAGAGTGTCAAGGCCAACTTGCAGTATGGTTAGCAAGGCCGATGCGTGAGTTAACGGAGAAAAATTTGAGAGATCAATTTTTTACTTCCGATTGGTTATTGAAGCGCAATGAAATCGATCCATTTTTAAAGAGAATGGTTTCAATATGCGGGAATGACGGCCGTACCGTTTTGTTTTTATTTTTTGTGGTTGTTAATAATTCTTAATTTTTTTAAGCTGAAAACAAGAGTGAATTCACAGTCTAATCTCTTATGTTATTTTGTTGCTACGACTAAATGCGTTGCTTTCAAAATGCCGTTGATCTTTAAACGATTTCTAGTTAGCGTCATATTGTTTCCATGTCGTAAACATGTCGAGTATTGAGTCAAATAAAGAGCAGTTGCGATTGCAATTTGAGCAAATGCGAGTGAAAACCGTCATATACTTGTGGAAATTTACGGTAACAATATCCCAACGCAAGACGCTTGTGGGTGTTGGTTTAGACGATTCAAAAGTGGTGATTTGGACATGAATGGCAAAGAATGCCAATGTCAACCGAACAAAAAAATGATAATGCTGAATTGCATTGCATTCTTGGAAGAAGATCATATGCAAAGTCAACAACGAATGGCACATATGTT
Source organism: Cosmopolites sordidus (assembly GCA_031761425.1). Classification (NCBI taxonomy): domain Eukaryota; kingdom Metazoa; phylum Arthropoda; class Insecta; order Coleoptera; family Curculionidae; genus Cosmopolites; species Cosmopolites sordidus. Next base: position 210,710 of record JARFXV010001916.1, read on the forward strand.
AAATATTCGTTGCCGAATCATGATCGTCTGCATGTCATAGGAACGACCCAGAAAGCAGGAAAATGGGTGCCACATCATCTGAACGATAGACAGATAGAAAAGCGAAAAACAGTGTGAAAAGTTTCAATCTCGACATGAAAGAAATATTTTTTTACATCGGATCGTGACTAGAAACGAAAAATGGATATATTTTGAGAATCTAAACCGCAGAAAGTCATAGGTTGAACTAGGCCAACCATCAACATCGACCGCAAGACCGAAGAAGACAATGCTGTGCATTTGGTGGGATCAGAAGGGTGTCGTATACCATGAGCTTCTGAAACCAGGTGATACAGTTAATACCGTTCATTACCATCAACAAATGATCAATTTGAACCGTAGATTGATCGAAAAACGACCAGAATGGGCTACAAGACAACGTCCCATCATACACAGCGAAAGCGGCCAGAGATGCCATTTCTGCACTTGCTTGGAAATTCTTGCTCCACCTGCCGTGCTCACCAGACGTAGTCCCTTTCGACTACCACTTGCTTTTATCGATATTTCACGCACTTTCCATGAAACACTTCAACAATTACGGAGATGTCGAAAATGGCTTGATGACTGGATCACCTCAAAAGATGTACGGTTTTTCTGGGAGGTCATCCACAAATTGCCAGAGAGAGATGAAAAAAATGTGCAGCTAGCGATGGTGCATAGTTTGAATAAACTATTTTTACCTTTCTTCCAAATTAAAAGTAATTAAGAAAAAATTAAGAATTATTAACCATCACGTGTAGCAGACAATTGAGATATTCGGTTAAATTAGTTAGAAATGCAAAATTAGTTAGAGATGCAAGTAAAGTTCAATTTATGACGATTATAAAGCCGATTTCGGGAAACACGTTATGATGATGGGTAAATGAATTGCCAAAAGAGCTTCAACACAGGAGCCACAAACTTGTTAATAGATGGACTCAAACTGTACAAATTCAAATATACTTTATTTTGAATAAAACTACATTCCAACTAAAATAAATAGCCATGATATTTTACATCAAAATAGTAGTTGTTTATTTATTATGCAAACAACTCAAACAATTTTAATACAAAACACAAAAAGAAACCGAATTAAAACTGTTGCTTAAAAACTTAAACATAAAACTTAAACTGGTTAAAACTGTTTTAAAGTAGTGTTTGAGAATGTAAAATCGTTTTACGAAACTATAGTCACACAAATTTTAAAATAAAAGTGATAGATAACAAATTATTAAATTGTTTCATTCGATTTAAAAAATCAACTATCACAAAATTAACGGACAAATCCATCAATAATTACAAAAAGAAACATTTTTCAATATTGTAAAAAATGTTTCCAAAATGTTAACGTAAATTTCTAATTTAATAGTTACCTAAACACATAACAGAAAGAGCTACGTGGTGTCGTTCCAAGTGGAAAAACATTTGGTGCAAACACAGAAATAACACTAAACAGTAATACTGAGTAAAAGTTACATTTACGCCGTTCTGGCGGGACGAAATGGGCCCTCCGAGACCGTTAAGTAATAGAAACAAAGCAGAGAAGAAACCGTCCGAAATTACGAGCTAGAAGTTGGTGGGCGCCTACATTAAACTTAATAACCACGCCACTGCTTTATGATCTTTCTAGATTAGTAAATAAGCCTCAGAATGAACCTGTCAGACGATTTACTCTAAAACAATCTGAAAAAATCGCGCTTGGTATTGATTTTTTAATAGAATTATTTTAAATAGAAGGATGAGTTAAAACATCTACTCCTTTTAGCAATTTGAGTGCTTTATATATATATATATATATATATATATATATATATATATATTATATATATATATATATATATATATATATATATATATATATATATGTATATATATATATATATATATATATATATATATATATATATATATATATATATATATATATATATATATATATATATATATATATATATGTATATATAATTGCCTTGATAGTTGGTTACATTGTCAATTTTGACAATTAGTAAGCGTTGTTCTCATGTTAAACGTTCCATGATGATGATAACGTTACCAAACATTCGATGGGATACCAAACAAACGATGATTTGACAGCGACTCTTATCGACAAATTTCGAACGCATTTTTCGATGCTCGACATTAAAACAAAAACAAGACAAAAGAATAGGCGTTCCGAAGAATATATCACCGCTGTTGTTGGGAGTGTTGACGAAGATTCAAATTTTTCAATTCGCTAATGGGAATCGTGACAGAGCGGTCAATAATTATTTAATTCCGAATTTGAACGGTACTGATCTGAAGGAGATGTGGTTTAACAGGACGGCTCCACATGTCATACAGCCAACGCAAGAATCGATTTATTCAGGGAACAATTCGATGAGAAAATTATTTCGAGGAACGGACCTATTAATTTGCCACCAAGGCTATGAGATTTAACGCCTCTAGATTATTCTCTTTGAGGTTATGTAAAATTTTTGGTTTATGCCGATAAACCAGCAACTATTAACGCTTGGGAAGCCGACATAACTCGGATAATTGCGGACGTAAGACCCCAATTACGATATATACGTACATTTCTTCATCAGCTACCCAAAGCGCCAGCAAGCGTCTCCTACGACTGGCCTTAAATCGCCATCCGCATGGTTCAAGCTGAACGTCTGAAGCTGAACGTCCATGGTCTGGAGAGCGGATGAAGGAACTGGTGGCTGCAATCACATGCATCACTATGCCAGTCTGCGGCAAGTCGCAACAGTCAGATTGTGCAAAACGGTCGCAACAGTCAGATTGTGCGAGACCGTTCGTGGCCCGTCTAACCTTGGGAAAGTACCAGGTATGCTCGAAAAACAGTGAAGTGGTCTCGTGGAGAAAATTACCTGGTACTTTTCGAACATAACTATGGGTCTTAATGGGATTTTTGGTTTGTGGATTTTGGGTAGACCGTAAAGTTTAGGACATCTGCTTGATTTTTCTCTTGAAATTATTCTTCGTTCGATGTCCGGTTCCTTATTAACTGTTTATATGTTTGTTCTAGTAAAATGTTCATCATCTTTCTCATATACTCATCATATATATAGTCATATATATGACTGTCACCTTACCTTGTAACTTTTAAATAAAAAGTTTGAAGTTTATTGTTTGCTTCTCACTGCAACTTATACCAACATTGTTTCCAGTCTTCAAAACATTTTTTAAACTTCTAGTATTTCCTTCAAAGCGATTAGCGATCTTTCTTGAATGGCTTCTATGGGCTCAAAATAGCTACAAACTGGTTTTTTTCAATTAAGAAAATAGAAAACTCACACGGTGTCATATCGGGTGAATATGATGAAGTGTCCAATAATTATTACGGTGAGCGAAGGTGCGTTGCCCTGATGCAAAAGACTATAAATTGTTTTTGCCACAAATTTGGATATTTTTTCGGATTGACCTTCGTAAATCAAGCTTAACGCTTAAATAATATTCATTACTAATTGTTTGATCAGTACCATGATAACCATGATCAGTTTGTTCAGTACCATACTATTTGATTAATACCATGGTAATGGAAGAAAAGTCATGTCGGCATGACTGATTTCTATTTTTTTTTCAATTTTTGTTTTTTTATTAATTTTTTTTTATTTTAGAACATTTTAATATTTTTTTAAAATTTTGTTCGTTAGGCTAATTTATTACAGCAAAGAATCACTTAGAAATTTGTCTCCGTATGGTTTTTTTTTTTTACCCAGTAATCCTTTATTTACATAACTGATATTTTTGATATTTTTTGAGTTTTAGATCGTGGCAAAAAACCCAAAAAATATATGAACACACCACAATTATTCAGACATTACTTATGACTGGTTTCTGACATACTTTGAAATGGTTTTTCAGGCTTTGGTTCATTTTTTGCCCTATACCCACTTGATTATTGAGCTGTTTCTGGGATGTAAACATAGATCAATGTCTCATTATCAATCATTATGAATTTCAGAATATCATGATCCAAAGAAAGCATCTCTTCAACAACTTTACAAGACGAGAAGACTTATGAGGCAAGCCTAAATTATATTCCAGCATATCCAGCAATATCTATAGCAGATATTCCAGCAATATCTATAGCGTTTCTGATACTTACTTGGCGATTACTCAATACACGATCCTTGATTTTCGCAATGTTTTCTTTATTGGTTGACGTGGAAGATCTTTCTGAACGAGGTTCGTCTTCTAATGTTTCTCAATTGTCATTAAAGATCTTGTAACACTTGGAATTTTTTTTTTTATAAATTTATCACTTTCTTTTTATGGATCACATTTTTAATAGATCAGCACATACATTTTTTTTGACAAAATTTTATGTAAATTATTTGCTTGATAAATGTTTCCAATTTAAAAAATCGCAACTTATACATAACTTAACAAGCGAAATGATATAAAATTCCTCCGAGATGTCAAGGATAGTCATACCAACTTAAAAAACTAATGGTTGTATTGATACGTAAAGCACGCCAATTTTTTTTCTTTGAAACTGTTAAACACCCTTTCTGGTTTTGTCATTCAATCCTATCTACTGTATTGCATTTATTCAGATAATATGTGTACCATTTACAGTGAATAATGTTTGTTTTATATTCATAACCATGGTGAATAGCTCCGATCATTCTCGTAATATTCATCGCATTCCTGTTCTTCATTTACATCCTAATTTATTATTTATTGATGAATCATATTTTTATACCAATCAATCTAAACTACAGAGCCTTCAATTAATCTCGAAACTAACGTGGCCTAACGTAACCTATAAATGTGGATGAACAACCAACACGTCAAGTTGGTAATCATTAACACGAAATCACTTATTTTCTGAAACTACGACATAGTTTTTTGTTTTTTTTTATCAGTTTTCATAAACAATCTTTTTCTTTGAATCATGTACACAGTTCAGCACTAATAACGAACATAAACATTAAACTTCACCAGTCCTGTATTATTTGGAATATAAACTTTAAAAAAAGTTAAAATAATCGGAGCAAATGTTATAGAAGAAAAAAAGAAGAAGAGAAGCCCATGTCGTAGATTGTTTATGGAAAGTGTTGTTGATGAAATGTAAATTACGAAAATTATTTCTTTTAAATAATAAATTGTGTTTAAGAGGTCTTTTTATAATATGTTTTGATGGTTTGGAAGCATAGAAACTAACAAAAACCGAACAAATAAATTCAAAACTCACCGCGAACAAATCTATGGGGAATTTTAGTGATCTTTTTGGTAGTAAAGGATACCACCTTTAAATAATTCAATTTCCTGAGTTTAAATAAATCATTAGCCACGTGGGTTACCTGATTAAATGAAGGCTCTGTAGAAGATTACTTACTTGACATCTTCCATCAATACACATATCCAAGCTCCCAGGTCTGCAGCGAGTGCCATCGTGGACCTTATCCTTTAACTTCGCAACGACCAATATGGTATCTTCGTCAGCTCCTTCAGGTTTGCCTTTGCAGGTTAAAGCGCATGGTTCGTCGTCATCATAGAAAGGCAACCATTGGTAAATAACGTCCTCATACGGTGTATTATCGAATAGTGAGCATTGTTCCTCACGAAATTCTGGTGGGGAATCTGGACATGGCTGAAATAGAAAAAAGACATGCTTTAGAATAATCGATTTCTAAATTATTTAGTACATTCTTGTAATTTATTGAATATTTTCAGAGTAACATGTTTGCAGACACCGCTATCCTTATGAATAATGACATTTCTCTGCACTTTCTTATGCAAAATTAGCTCATTTTTCTTTGTTTTATTATTTAGTATAAATCAATATTTGTATTGCATATGTTTAAACTCTATTATCTTTTTTTGAAAGCCTGGAATGACATACTCCACCTCACCACAGTATGCTAAAAGTGTGATAAAATTATGTAGATGTGCTTTTTATAGCCAGCGGATCGTCCATAAGGAATTTGTACCTGAAGGTCAAACGATAAACTGGCCGCTAGAGCTAAGAGTTTTTTTGCACGAGTCTTACTTGAGAACGCACCGGTATTTTCTGGGACAAAGGCTGAAGGAGTTGAACATCGCACCTCGAGCTGGGAAGACGTCGAGTAATCCTTCTATTAGAGGTAAGGTATGTTGAGTGGCTGGGCAAGCCTTACTTAGGCTTATTATTTTGTTTTAGGGCCTGGTCATTATAAAATCCGGTCGTTTTGGGGTCCGCTCATTGACCTGGGTCAATGTAGACACCAAACCTTTTAGAACTGCTCTGTAATCGATCATCTTGGTAACTGGAAAGTCCTGAGACTAGATAATCGAACAGCACCATAAAAGGATAAGGCCAGATATTATTTTATTAGTATTTTCGCGGATATTCAACATTGATTGCTCAATCACGATCTCACTACCACCATTTAATAACGTTAAACAATTTTGTTTAATGTATTTCAACTTGATCTAATTTACTTTGATTTAATTTGAGCTAATTTACTGTATACTTTTATGTGGATTTATTAATTTGATTAAGTTTAGTTTAAGTTAAGTTGGTTTAACATAATTTAATGTAAATTCATTTGTAAGCTAGACAAGAACTAAGAATGTGTATTAAGATCGAACTTTCCTCTTTATCTGCCTAGTTAATAGGGTAGTCATAGACGCCATCGCTAGACTCATTTTTTTGTGCTATAACTGTTTAATGTTTTTTGTTCTGAATGTTGTTCTATGAAATTGTCTTTATGCTTATTAATTATTACTGTTTTTGACAGAAATAAACTTTTTCCCAGTTTTAGGGTTTATTTTCATCTTTAGAAATTCTGAAAAACTGGGTGACGCCCCATTGACGTGCTTGAGCAATCCGTGACCTACGACCCAAATGTCTCCGGTGAACGGTTTCCATCGCTGTAACGATAGTCACACATTGATATAAAAATAAAAAAAAACCTTTCCAGTGTTTGCAAGACTTCGAAAAAGGGTCATTCGGATGACCGAACATTAATAACACCAAATAACCTGGTTCCGCAGCCCCCTTATTCACCAGACTTCCAGTAGGTCTGAGTCTATGAGCCCTGAAAAATATTTTCATATTCTGAAATATACTGATTATTTAAAACTTTATTATGAAAACGTGCGTCGAATGAGTGCGATGAGTAGAAAATTCTTTCAAAAAAATATCACAAATATGGGATTTTAACATTTCTGCGTCGGTCATAGTTTTACGAATTGATTGTATATGTATTGATCTACAAACCTTTCCATTAGATTGACATTTTTATTATTAGCACCGATATTTTTTGCTAGTTAGATGTCATAAACAGGGATCAGACAAGTTTAAAAAATTATAATATATTTTTACAGGAACATACGACGGTTTTTTTTTACGAAAATAAAAATATTATTGTTTTATACTGAACTTGTGGTAAATTATTTTTCCTGTACTATAAAATATTGTCATATAATAATGACATTTTAATAACTACATAATTTTACGATCATTAATTATAATATTTTAGCAGTAATAATTATGTATTATCATAATAAATAAAATTTCCAAATAAGAGTGTCACAACATTGGAACGTAATAGTGGCAACACTGTTTGATATGTATATGTCACTCATAGACTGCTGTGTTCAGCACATTGTGTCAATTCACCATGACAAGGTACACATTCGCGAAGTGAGTTCTAGACCAGTTGAAAGGCCACCCTCATAGATAAATGAAACTTTTCCGAAAAATCACACTTCTGCCATAATTGGTTTGTAACATAACTGCAGGATTTGGGCCGATGAAAATCATCATATGATTCAGGAATTACATCTTCATCCTCAGAAAGTCAATGATTAGTGTGGTTTTTGCACTGAAGAAGTAATAGGATCTTATTTTTATTTAAAAACGATGATCACCTGACCTGATAGATGTAGATATAAACAATATTTTCTATGATGGTGCGACTTGCCACACATTTCGCCACACAATTATACAGGGTATCCCATAACCTATCTGCCATAGAACAGCTGGTGATAGTAGAGATCAAAATAATAGGATTTGGTCAATAAATGTGTTGGCAAATGTTAGTTATTAAAAAGATACAAAGTGTTGAAAGTGAAACTAAATTTTCGAAAAATTGAAATAATTTAAAAATGATTGAAGATATCAAAAAAGGTTCAAAATCGGGATAGTTGGGTTTTTAAAGGTGGCAAATCTGAATTTGGTAATAGTTTGAGCCTAGTTCCTAGAGATCGCTTGCTACCTACTTTGTGAGAGATTAACTCGCTCATATTTTTTTACCCTATAAAACTGGGAATATTTTGACCTCAAAATAGAGAAGAGTCATAATTTCCACGTAAAAAGGTATCCTTGGTCAATATCGATATCTCACGCCGTTAGTGAGATATTCGTAATTCGAATATTTAATTGCACATCTTGTCGATGGCTGAAAAATCTGCATAATAACATTGGTGGCTGGTTAAATTTTTTGTAAAAGTTCGTCTCGTATATCGATATCATCATGGTAAACTAAAGACCTCATATGACCCAGTTCTTTTATAGGAACCTTCGGTGTGAAGCACTAAACTCGAAAAGATTTACCACTAAACACCTAATCAGTTTTTGAAACTTCTCGATGCACTTTTCGCTAACCATGTTAGCATCATCAGGAGATAATTTAATCTAATGAGAAACGAGAGGCTAATATATATATATATATATATATATATATATATATATATATATATATATATATATATATATATATATATATATATATACATACACACGTTGACCAACAACGTCCAAACCACTAGTTATCTCGTTCTTGGCCGTTTACTGGATCGCCCATCATGAGTTATCTCGTTTATACAGTGTAACTTTTCGATGCGAAGCGTTGGCAGTTAACGTGTTACTAGTATTACATTTTTCAGTTCCCCAGAATGTGATTAAAAAAAACAACTTCTATTAACGATACAATAAACTTTTCAATTACTCCTAATATTAGAAAAAACAATTTTTGAAAGAATCACGACCCATTTTTTAGTTTGAAAAACAGAAGTTATTTTTATTTTTCCCGCCAACTTGACAAATGTTCTATCGTAATGGTAATAACATTTTTTGCAGATTTGGGACGATATTTTAGAGCATTTCGTCGGATTTAAAGTTGTCGAATGACAGCTGAGTGATATGATACCTAAAAAGGCTGTTTTTTTTCTGAGAAGCGAAATATATTTGCGCGGTTTAAATTTCAAAGTTGGCACGCTCTAAAAATGAAAAATGGTAGGTTGAGGAAGCTCTTTCGCCTCTTTCAATCGAAATAACTGATGCCAATTCTATCCGGTTCGAGTTTCAGCGCACGTAAACACAAATACACTTTACGACTTACTGTAAGGAAATTCTAATTTTTCATGACTGAATTTTTGGTATTGATGTTCTGTCGGAGAATAATAAAAAATAAAAACTTACATTTTCCGAGATGCTCAAATAAAATATAAACAAAAATAGACATTTAGATGGGTAATGTTTGCTTGCAAGTATATATCCGCGTCTTTTTAGTATTTTAAAAATTATATATTTGAAAATTCAAAAATATGTTGGTAAAGAAATATAAATTCTATGAACGCAATATTTAGTTGATGAAGGATTTATAGCCCAATGATTTCGTTTTACGTAAAATTTCGTCGACACAGTAGTGAAACACTTCATTAAATTTGAAAACATTTTGCCTTCAAGTGAAATTCACTTTCATCTCAACAACTATGTCATTAAACGAAATTGATGGTATTGAAGCACAATAAACTCTAAATAACGAAGCATCAGTGATTACTTATTGACTCATCTAATTCCACTAGCTATGTGTCGATGACTTTCAAAATTAATCTGTTAGATTAGAAAAGTGCCAGCGACCAAAACCAACAAAAACCAAAGAGGTAAAAGGTGGCTGAATTATAATGGAAATTTGCAGGGTATCAGAGTGAAAAATGAAGGGTAGAATAAGCTTATAGTAGATTGGGGATCAAGAGAACACAATAGAGGACGAGGCCGAATGAGATGGATGGGATGGGTGAGCGAAGATGAAAAGAGAAGCTGGATAAAGTGAATGAAATCTAAGAGTAATGGAACGCGTTAAGCTCAATATCAACTTAAGAGAAAAAAACGGAAATAAAGAGATTCGATCGGAGATCCGGTGGGAGATGTGAGAGTCAGGATCGAATATCAAAAATAATCAACTTGCGACTAAAACAAATATATCATAGAGTAGGCAGGCCATAAAAGAGATGGCTGGAGCTGGATGAGCGGGTTTCGGCTAATACAGGACAGGGAAGTATAGAGATGTATGACAGAGACCTATGTCCAGGAGTAAGTGGAGAATGGTGGAAAAAAAGAAGAGAAATAAGAAAAGGGTTCAAAAGAATTTGTTTTTATCATATAATCAGATATTTTTCATATACCATGTGATTAAAATAGACCGGGACTGAGTCATTTAAAACGCGCGCGGTTTATGAATCGATTGTTTCTTAGGTTGGTACAAGTGTATGTGACATAAATGTGAAGTTTGAGCACGATATGTCAATTAGTGTGTGTTTGTCAGATGTTTGTCTGTGTCACGAAAAGTTACTCTGGCGATATTTAGCATGGATAAAAAAATTTGTATTGAATTTGTGAAAAATTTTGTTTATCCAATGGAATTTCTACAAAGGATGCATTGAAATTGTTGCAGATAGCCTATGGGAATTCTGCTATGTCAAGAACCAGAGTATTTGAGTGGCATGGAGCATTTAGTGAAGGCCTTGAGATCGTTGAAAACTTGCCCCATGCCAGCCGACCACCAACCACTGTTAACGACCAGGAAATCGTGCTTGAAAATCGTCATGTTGGCATTAGAAAGATAGCAGAAGCTATCCAACCAGGGGTGAATTAAAAGTGTTTTCCCTTATAAATTGTCATGTTGAGGGGATGATTTTGAGTGGGGGAAAAATTTACTATCTGTACTACAGATCCCCCATCATAGCCATTTTAAGATGTGAATACTAACAAAAATATAAGCGACCGTAGTCGGTCTATGGGTATACACCACCCAGTGCTGTTGTTGTGTCAGTGTTTTGTCAATAAATAAAAACCGTTTAATATCCTTTTCGCACAAATAGTGTGTTTTTTTTTCGATCTTGACACAGTTTGTGGTAAGTAAGTCGAGATAACCGATGAACAATATCCCATGGACATTCAAAAATACAGAGGCCTGCCGATGGTTAAATTTTTGGGCGCTTTGGACGGTTTTCACCAGTTGCTGTCCACTTAGCTGACTGCCGATTTGACTCCGGAGTACAGTGATGGATCCCCTGTTTCATACATCCCCTGTTTCACCCTGTTTCATCCATTGTCCGATACAGCATAAAAAATTATTTCGCTTAAACAGCTCCAAACATTACTCAGAATCATACATACGTTTTTGTTTTTGGTTCGCTGTGAGTAAACGCGGTATCCATTTCGATAGCAATTTACGCATTCCCAAATATTCATGCGAAATGGTGTAAATATTCCCTTTCGATATCTTCATGATATCAGTTTCCCCCCTAGTTTTACTTTACGGTTTTGCAAAATAATTTTATGAATTTTTCTGATGTTGTAACCCCCTCATTTGGACATCCAGAGCATTCAGAATCATCGGTACTTGTACGGCGACGTTTGAATTCAGCATAGCAATCAATTATGGTGGATTTTTCTGGGACAGAGTTCGGCTAATGTTTAACAAGCGATTGTTTTGCTTCAACGGTATTTTTCTTCATCAAAAAGCAATCCTTATTAACATACGAAATTCATATTTCCATTGTTTTGAAAATAACAAGCAAGTAGCGTCACTTAAATCAGAACAACTCAGAAAAGTTTGATGTTTAAAGGTTGGTGCAATTAACCACTGGTAAGGATTTTTCGTAAGTGACTCCATCTGTATGCCAGACCGGGGCCTTATTGTCCGATGGGTTATAATAAGGAAGGATATTGGAAAATTGTTAATAAATTTCTTGTTCAAAAATTGACAAAAAATTATTTATATCTTTGTTTTATCTTTTATGTTATGTTTTATCTTTGAACAAAATTAATATATAAAGACTTTTCCAATAAGAGTATTAGAACTTATTACGTAATAGTTGCAACACAAAAGAAATCGTTCTATAAAAAAAGTGTAGAAATGTTAGAAAAACATTGGAATGATTGTATTGTTTTTCAAGGAGAATATATTGACCAATAAAGTCGAACTTTGTAAAAAAAGTTTGTTTTATTTATCAGATTTATCAGAGAGAGAAGAGAAAATAAAAATTAACGGATTATCATTAAATTTAACGGAGGTAGCCGATACTTGTTGGAAATTCATTACAAATAAATAAGGAAATATTAAGAGAGCTGAACCGCCGAGAGATTACATGTGTATCATTAATTGACGACATTAATTCCCCATATCATAGAAATTGTCTCAATATGCTCTTTTTCTTGAGCGAACGAGAGAGAACGAGATAAAAATTAATACGTATGTCTTCGGGTATAAGCAGTACATTACGATAGCGTTACAGCGGGGTAGAAAGAGAAATAAACAAATAAAAGGTTTTCTGTATGTATGTCTTCGTGTATAAGCAGTACGTTACGATAGAGTTACAGCGGGTTGAAAGAGAAAGTAACAAATAATTAAAAGGTTTTGTTCATACCGGTGATTAAAAGTTCCTTTATTGAGCGCGGTCCTGTTCTGGTTGTCATTTCAGTTGTTTTGTTATTGTGTTTTAGTGAAGTTTTGTGCTGTAAAGTCCAGTTTTATTGTAAAATAAGTTCTTATAATAATTACTGTTATTGATTATTTTGTTATCGGTATGTATTTGTAAAGATTCATAAAGTCCTTCAATAATTCTAACCTAACTAAAAACATTTTATTACAAATGTTTAATAAAAACAGCATTTATATTGGCGAATTCTAAAAACATACTGAAAGATAAACAACCGTTACAAAATAATAACGGAAATATTGAAGTGCAAACTTCTTTACACAAGATATATCGTTGACCGATTGGCTGCACTAAACTGTTAACAACCCCTGCCGTAACGAAACCAGACAAAGTTGGAAGGAACGTAAACAGGGCCGGGCCTAATAAAATAACAAGTAAAAAGGAAATCGTCCCTTTATCTACCTTGATGAAACATGGTTTGATACACATGAGACGCCAGCAAAAGGATGGGTAGATACATTAAGAAAATGCCAAACCAAAGCCCCAACAAACAAGGGAAACATAATTATAATTTTATATGCTGGTTGCGAGGATGGATGGGTTCCACATTGTTTACGGTTGTTCTCCAAAAATGTTAAACATTCATCTTTGGACAATCAAGACGACACCACAGGAGAACTTTTTGGTTTATAAATAGCCTTTTGCCCATTGTGCCTAAGGAAAGCGAAAGTTTAAGGGACAACACTAGTTATAATAAATAAAGTTCCTAATGTAAATAACACTAAATTGGAAATTGAGAACAATATGTTAAAAAACGATATATTCGAAATACATATAAACTCCGAAAATACTTATAAAATTGTGGTCTTTTAGCTAAGTTCAAGTGCAAGTGCTGCAACATTAATTAGGAACGTTGTAGATCGTATTCCCCAAGAAAGTTAGAAAATGTTATTAAATTAGAATATTCCTATGTATCATTTACTAATAATATAGAACCACTTATTATTGATGTAGATCAAAGTGACAGTGAGAGCGAAACCGAATTAAATATATAATTAAATTTAAGTTATCATTTTTATTGTACTAAGAGATACATTTTATTTATTTATTTTTATTGTACTAATAAATTCAAAATACACAAACCAATAAACAATGTTTTAGTCATACATAATAATAATAATAATAATAATAATAATAATAAAAATAATTTAATCATAATTTAAAAAATATTTTATTTTTCCCAAAATTATTCAGAAGTAAAACAAATCCGGCTCTGGCGCCTTTTAAGAAACTAGGAATCTTTATTGAGATTTATTGGGGTAAATAACATTTGCGGAAAGGCAACAAAATATCTTGAAACAGCGTATATTTATATTTATTTTAATATTTTGTGTGATTTCAGATAATGTTAGGAAAAGGCTGAAATCGCACGATCCAACAATTTGTGCTCAATGTTTATGAGTATTTCGAAATGTAAAAAAGGAATGAGGGACTTCTGAGCCTCTTTTAACTATACAAGAGGTAAATAATACTGACTTTTATTACGTTTTACTTATATTGCATTATCACATCGTAATATTTTATTTAGAGAGTTTCGTATACTATTAAGAAAAGAAAATAATATAATTTAGTTATTTCTTGTCCTGGAACAAGCAGATCTCATGCAAAGACCAAAACAACAGACTTACCTGATGGAAGTAAAATAGAAGTTTGAAATATCTTATACAATATGTTTATATAATTATATGATATGTTTGTAATAAATGTGTAATGTTACTGTTTAAAGACTCGAATATTCCCACAGCTTAGTAACATTTTCATTGGGCCCCAACAACAATGTTTATAGAGCAGATAAAATAATAATTTTGATCAGTACCAAAATAATTTCATTCATTGTTTTGACCAATAACAAAACAATTTCATTCATTGGCTATTTCCTTAAAATTTCGTGATAACTTGATATTGTCCGTATAATTTTAACCTACAAAATTCTCTGTTATGTCTCAATATATGACATAAAACTTTACAATTTCATGACACACACTCGAAATTTTACGTTAAAATATCGATTTATAACAGGACGTTTTATAATTTTATGTTATAAATATATACAAATAAATATATCGTGGATTTAAATCATAAACATAAATGTCCCTCTTTCGAGGCACCAACCACATCCATTATGAAAGTTAGCACTAATTTGACTAATAATTTTCGATTTGATTCATATGGATAAAAATTATTGGCGCATGAGTAATATTTTGGCGGTTCAACTGAATCTAAAAATTTTACTATATCTACTTGTAACTCTATCTACTTGTTTCAACACACAGTGCCTTTTTCCAATACAAACTATTTTAAATTAACAGAAAAGTAACACTTTTCTTACTATTAGTTTAACATAGTTTGTATGTTAAAAAGGTACTGTGTGTCCAAACAATTGTTTTACATACAATTTCAAACAGTGGAAATTTTAGATATTAATGTTCGCTTATTTATGTGTAGTTATCATTGGGCCTTACTTTAAAATTTTGACATTTTTATTGGACAACCCTTTGTATCTATTATATGTTATAATTATGGAAATATATTCTAACCGATAACTGTGTTACAAATAGACTTGGCACTATTGAATAATTCAATGTGCGGAGGTCAAATATTGATCTAGGAAATTTAATTCTTTACAGTACAATGAGTTCGAGACGTTTTCAAACATGCATGACGTGCAAGTCTTCCCGTGTCAACGAGGCCACCAATCGCCGGTCCTATTGCCGACAACAGCTGCATAGATAACCAAACAAAAGCCGATCCTATTGAATCCTATTTCTATCGCTGTCCGTCAGAGGTCCTTATCGTTGAAACAATTGAATAGACGAGACAATGGCGTCGCAAAATGGACAAGAACCAACGACAAGAAGCAAGGATTTCAAGTTGCGTGACATTGGGGCGTAAGCGGAGGCAGTCGAAACGTCGCAGATCTAGTTTGATATTAGGTCTGGGATTGACCGCACGATTGGTAATATTTATTATAAATAATTGTTGGGGAATTTTGAATGTAATTTATATGGAAAGGTCGTAGTGATTTTTTTAAGACGATTTTATGTAAATATTTATTTAGGCCATTATGTAAATACCATTATTATTTACAACTTTTTGCTGACGTTATTGTAGGTCCAGAATGCTTTTTGCAAAAAAAATCGAATATTTAATATCAATAAATATCAATAGGTTCACCTCTTTGTCCGTTCTAAAAAGTTTTCCATTTAAACAATGTTGGAGGGAGTGGAATAGTTTGTAGTCAAAGGGTGCGATGTTCGGTTCGTAAGGTGGATTAGGCAAAGAATCCCAACTAAAGCTCGACAATTTTGATTAAAACGTGTTGGTGTACATTGGCCTGATGAAACACAATGTCTTTCCCGTTTCCTAATTCTGACCGGTTTCCTTCGATTGGTGCCGTCAGCCAATTTCACCTTAGATGTCGACGTAGATATTTTAGTCGCGTAAAAGGAGCTGAAAGTGTATGGCTTGAAAGTGAAGGCCCTCTATTGGTGTACTTAAAACTGCTGACCTTGACAACCCCCTTATTTTTTTTTGTCGTACCTATTAGTCGTACCTAGTAGTTACCATTAGTTTCAAAAATGGAACCCTATATTTTTTCAGCAATAGATAGCACGAAGAGATTCGGTTCAGCAGATTTCGCTCACTAAGTTCGTGAGGAACCCACGCATCGTATAGGCAGATCTACTTATTTTTTACAGATATTCAAAAAGGGTCGATTTGCCAATATTTGACTTATCTGCTATCTCACGGACTGTGGTGCATCGATCTTCTGACATTATGGCTTTTATTTCCTAGAATTCAGGGCTTGCTTGAAGGACTAGTAATGCCGGTCTTCTAGGTCAAAATAATCATCCCTGAGCCGACCAAACCACCTTTTTATCATGGTCTCCCCACGAGAATCCTCTACGTAAACGGAACAAATCTTTTTTTTTGTTTGTACAGGGTTCTTGCCCTTTTTGAAATAAAAAAGCATAATGTGGTGATGATGATTCAAATGATTCAATTTGAATAAACTTGACTAACTGAAGGCAAATCAAAGCGAATCTGAACGTAAACATTGTAAATAAAGGGTGATTCATTGAGAAGTACTTTTATCAATATGTTTTTTTACGCGACGTGAGTCGCTCCGTAATTAAATGGAATTTTCAGTAAACTTTGTTTTAACAACTTTATTTTTAAACTCACAAATAAGTATTATTCGTTCAAGATTATTTAGTTTTTTGTTTTTATAACATATATTACAGTATTACAAAGTATAAGGTAAGAGCTATTCCTATCGGTAAAATTAGAAATACAATTACAATCTCTCTTCAATATTATTTGTGAGAGATTTAAAGTCATGGATTTGGAGGGCATTACTTTCTCTACTCGCTTCTTTTATTTGCGAGTGGTCAAATTTCTCTACTTCGATTGGGATTTCCGTTTGATTATGGGGTATATTGAATGGTAATATGGGTAGCTTAAGTCTAAAGTCGATTACCTCAGGATTTTGTTTTAATAATATAAATTCGTTAATTTTTATTTGGCACCCTCTTGGAAATACAATAGAAGGCTGATCAATTATTTCTATACCGGTAAGAGCATTGAAAGTTGCCCCTTTCTGCTTCTTTCGGAATTACTATTAAGGAATTATCAGACATGGAAGTAATTGAGAAACTGAATTTACACTAAGGTATGTTATAATTCATATATCAAAACTGGAGCTAACAGTAAGGTTTTACTATACTGGTCTGCCGGTTAAGTGTAGATACAGAAGCGTGTTTATTCTGGTCAGTCCAAATTTTCGCTTTAATACTTTTTATTATTTGTGATTTTTACCGAATGCGCAATTAAATGGAATTTTTAGTAAACTTTGTTTTTAAAAATTTTATTTTTAAACTAACAAATAAGTATTACAAAATCCATTATGACTCTAATAACTAGGTAATCGGAATCGTTACAGAAAACCGAAGTCGAAATATATTAAAATATTAAAATAAATAAACGTAACACAAATACATAAATATATGCAAACTGACGCACGTCTATAAACATGCTCAATTCTCGGACATGCGCATAAGACTTAAAGTAGTAGTGAGAGAAACAGATGTATATATGTCTGCACCGTAATGATTTCGCCGATCTCCAGACCTTGCTAGCAATATAGTAGTATTATGTATATGATGAAGGCTATGAATATCCTATGTAACTCCGTCACTGCAGTTTGAATCAATATTTAATAACATTGCGTCATATAAAGACTTATACCGAATTAACGACTCCAAATTGTATAGCTGTATTACTAAAATCAGCCTTCTGTGAATCAAATTCAATTCATTGTGAATCAAGTTGCAATTCGAGCGACTTATTGTCGGAATAATTGACCAACACTTTTGCCAATACCATCAGAAGATTGTAAACTCAATTTTCATTATTGGATGACTGGCGACCGAATAAACTATATCCAACACGTAGTGAAGAGAATGTAGCAGCGGCAGCCCTGTGTGTGCGCGATGACCGTGAAAAATCGATTCGACGTCGTTCTCAACAGCTTGGTTTGTCGTATGCAACAACGTATGGCGTATTTTGCGTAGGGAAAAACAAATTTAGAAGCATACAAAATCTAACTTGTCCAAGAACTAAAGGTGCCAGACCTGTCTTTGGGGCAGGTTTTTAGTGAATGGGCTTTGGAACAGCTCGCCGTTTTGTCGCAGAATTTTGTTTAGATACGTACGATACGGATACGCACGATGCCGATACGTTAATAAATAAAACTGCCAGAATTAGGGCGATGAGCGGCTCAAAGTAATTCAAGAACGATCGATGTATCCAGCAAAATGCACTGTTTGGTGTGGTTTATGGGCTGGTGGAATCATCGGGCCATATCCATATACTATCAATGGCATTCGCTATCGCCCCATAATAACAGACTATTTGTTACCTGAAATTCAAGCCCGTGATGTCTATGATATTTAGTTTCAATAAGAGAGGGCGCTACTTGCCATTCAGTGCATGAAATGATGGACTTATTGAGAAATCATTTCTGTGACCGGCTGATTTCACATTTTGGACCGGTGAACTGGCCGCCTAGATCCTGTGATATCACCCCTTTGGATTATATCCTTTGGGGTTACGTGAACTCTTAAGTCTACGCGGATAAGTCGGCTCGAATAAGTGATCGACAATTGGGGTTTGACACCATCTAAGACCATGGACCACCTAAGGCATAGCCGCGGTCAACATTCTTGAAATAATCTTCACAAAATAAATGGTATCGATTGTTTGTTCGATACATAATAAAGTTCTCACTATCACATTCAATTTTCTGTGTTTTATTTAAAAATATTTGTTTGAACCTTACGATGAATCACCCTTTACCATAGGTATTAATAAGATGTAATCGCCGCCGAGTTTACCGTGGTGTCTAGAGTGACAGACCCGATGATATCGATGGCTGGCAGCAGAAGGAAGCAGTTCGGCTTGGAGCAGTTCGAATCCTGCTGGTTTCGGTTGGATGTTTGTGTTTATGGGTTGGGGTAAAATTGTTCACATCCATGGCAAAATACTACACGTGCCCCTGGTTAACATTGATAAACAACGATGTACAGCTACCGTAATATCCTCTTGGATCTCCCGGCAGGTACTTTGCAAAAATGCAATGTGTCAAAACTCATTCGAAAAAAAATGTAAATAAACATTACTAATCCAACTCAAGGGAAAGGAAAATAGCGATTAGTTATATGCAAATTGAAAAAGGAGAGGGACCATCATCAAATCACTCACCAATCCTGTGGACGCTTAGTAAAAACGTAATAACGAAACAGCCAAATCCGGCACTAACAAATAAAGGCACTGACTGGGAAAGCTTTGAACTGCAAGTCAGTAAGAGAATCAAGTTGAATGTACCTATCAAGACAATAGAGCAACTGGAACATGAATCAGAGAAAATCATGATTGACATTCAACAGGTAGTATGTCGAACAACACCCCAGAAATAAAAAGAAAAACGGCCGGAGCAAACTCTCGGAGAAAAGCCAGAAAAGAGTGGCAAAGATTCAGAACAAGAGACAATAAAAATAGACTAAACAGCCTGACTCAAAAGTTTAAAAATATCTCCAATTATTCACTCTGAAAAGCTACAAAAGGGTTGAATAGACCAATTAAATCAATCTCTCCCATACGAGAAGTTAATGGTACTTGAGCCAGAGACAACAAACAATGGGTGAACCTGTTTGCGCACACCTAGAAAACATCTTCAAACCCAACGAGGAACTTGAAGTATTTGATCAACCAGATATAATACAAGAAAACCAAGAAATAGACTTAGTCACACCTTAAGAAGTAGTTAAGGAAATTCAGGAAAATGTAGATCCCAAAAAAGCCCCAGGATTTCATCTTATTTCAGGGGAAGTACTAAAGAAATTGCCTAAAAAAGGCATGGTTAAAATTATCAATTTAATAAATGCGGCATTTAGATTAAAATCTGTTCCAATCTTATGGAAAATAGCAGAAGTCATAATGACACCAAAACCAGGCAAACCTGTAAACGAAATTGAATCATATAAGCCCATTTCACGGCTGCCAATTGTTGCTAAATTGTTTGAAAAATTATTTTTAAGAAGGCCGACGAAAATAATTGAAAAGAAGCAGCTGGTTCCCGACTATCAGTTTGGTTTTCGTAATAAACATACAACACTCGATCAAGTGCACTGAATAACAGATACCATAGAAAAATGTCTTGAAGAATAAAAAATATGCTCAGCCATTTTTCTGCACGTGGCCATGTGGCATTTGATATAGTATGGCATCAAGTATTAATTATGAAATTAAAAATATGCTTACCAGTGCAGTATGTGCAGCTTGTTGAATTATTTATAATCCAGCGAACTTTCAGAATTAAGCAAGAAAATGAATGCTCAGAACTAAAATTTATAAATGTAGGAGTGCTGCGACCAAGGCATCGTACTGGGATCTGTGTTTTATTTGTTATAAACATGCGACATTCCAGTAATAGTAAACATCCAACTAGCCACATTTGCTGATGATACTGCAGTATTGGCAGTTGGAAACACCATAAAAGAAACAACTGTCAATTTCCAAGGTGTAATAAACGCCATAAACGCTTGGACCAGACAATGACATGTAAAACTAAATGAAAATAAATCTGTTCATATTAATTTCAAGAACAGAAAAATAAATTACCACTCATTGGAATTGAATAATAATGCAATTCCATGCAAAAAAACAGCCAAAGACTTGGGTCTTAATCTGGATGCCAAACTAAAATGGAAAAAAATGTTAAAATTAAAAGAGAATGTATTGGCTATTGGGAAGAAATCCCCAGCTGTCAAAAATAAAGTACTGGTCTACCAGCAAGGTTGCCAGGAGTCATGAGGAGAGGCTCTACAAACACCCAAACGTTGACGCACTTCAACTCTTAAACAATTAAGACCTAGTGCAAAGGCTCAAAAGAACCAAACCTTTTGAGCTTGCGTAAGAATGCATTGATCAGTGAAAAGCAGAGCACACTGCAGTGTAGCTACATCAGATAAGTGCGCAAGATATTTAAATTCAAGTAACTGTAGTAATGTAAGTTATATTTAAAATGGAAACGACACTAATAAAAAGTTACGAACTTCCCAGACAAACCGTTATGTTATATTTAATAAGCTTGATGAGAGAGAAATCTTTGAGGTATGTTCAATAGGTGCTTCAGAAAAACTAAAATGTAGATTCTCTCCAGGGAAAGGTAATGCGGTGGATGTGATGTGAGCTTCTGTAAGTTACTGCTGTATGACGTAAAAAATTATTCTGGTAATCATTGTCGACAACTAACATATTTAGAACGGCTTTGAGCTAGTATCTGACAAACCCTAGAACAGAAATAATATTAACTATTATCATTATTTAATAGACATCAATTTACTGAAGCAGAGCAAAATAAATTTTAATTTTGTAGAATTTCGTTTTGAATTGCATAATTAGCAAAAATCTTTCAACCCAAAGGAATTACTTTGCACCCCATTATACTCGACACGGCCACCGACACATTCGTGCAGCGGTTCGCCGCAATTTTCCCAATAGCACTTATCGAAACAATGTCCCTTTTAAATTGCAAATTTAATTTAACCAAAACTGATTCATCGTCAAGCATTCAATTAAGCATCTATTTAAAAACGATATTAACATTCTATCGGTACGCGTAGTCGTCGAATCAATACAATTTAAATATGGAATGTGCTGTTGCGTTATGCTTTATACGAAATGGGAATCATATGCGATTATTCAATGTTTTACATGTGAATAAATTCATAGTTCAGGGTGTTTGATTCACCCAGTAGATGAGGTAATTTTTCTTTCAGGGTTAAGGTTCTAATATTGAGTATTGAGTAAAAAACAACGAAAGATTCATGGAAATTAGGAATTTGTGAGTTCTTAAGTTGTCTTAAGACTGATGTAATGAAGAATGAGTTTGAGCAATTCAACATTCAAAATGAGTTCTGACTATTACTTCTGTTTTTGAGACTTCACATACCCAAAGTAGGCATTGGGGCGTATTTTTTAACTATTCACCTACTTTTTCCATGCTCTAGGATATTTCACAATGATTCTCAACTTTTCCATTTATTTTTCCTTTATTTCCTATTATTCCTTTGGCCTATGTTGGATATGTACTGTGTCCATGTAAACCTAGGTTTATCTCTTCTTCTTTCACCTATTCTTCTTGTTTATTTAACTTTTTTTGTCAACCTGTTCTTGTTCATTTTACATAAGTGACATAAGTTTTACATTCATTTTACAAACCAGTTCAGCTGTTACATCTCTATTTGCCTCATAATGGAATGTTGTTGCAACGTTTCCCTGATTATTTCGTTTCAATTTTCTGCTAGGACTTGGTAATAATCTCCATGTTTCGCTTGAATATGCGATTGTGGGTTCATCGGTTGACTGATATATTTGTAGTTTTGCTGTTTCTATTTAGGACTACTGTTTTTTTTAGGACTACCAGGTATGGTGGTTTATGATTCTAAATTTTTTTAAGATATGGTGGTAGAAATAAGGGTCGGTTCACAGTCTAATTTCTTATGTCATTTTGGTGCTACCACTGTACCTTTAAAACGCCATTAATGTTTAAACGATTTCGAGTTAGCGTTATATTTTTTTCATGAGGTAAACATGTCGAGTTTTGAGCTAAATAAAGAGCATTTGCGGCACGTACTGTTTTTTCTGTTCAATCAAAAAAAAAAACGCGAGTGAATGTCGTCGTATTCTTGTGGAAACTTACGATGACAATGTCTCAACGCAAGACGTTTATGGGCGTAGGTTTAGATGATTCAAAAGTAGTGATTTCGATTTGAAAGGCAAAGAACGCCAATGTCAACCGAAAAAAATGATAATGCTGAATTGCAAGCATTGTTGGAAGAAGACGATATGCAAACTCAATAACAAATGGCAGATAGATTAATTGTTCGAACCATCTGTGATAGTCTACATGTCATGGGAAAGATCCAGAAGGCAGGAAAATGGGTACCACATCAGCTGAATGACAGATGAAGAAGCGAAAAACGATGTGTGCATTATTGTTTCTCGGCACGAAAAAAAATATTTTTTTGCATCGGATCGTGACTGGAGATGAAAAATGGATAGATTTCGAGAACCCAAGGCAGAAAATCACGAGTAGACCCAGGACAACCATCAACATCGACCGCAAGACAGAATTGCTTTAAAAATAAAACAATGCTGTGCATTTGGTGATATTAGAAGGGTGTCATATACCATGAACTTCTGAAACCAGGTGAAACAGTTAATACTGTTCGCTAACATCAACTCAGCCATACATCGATCGAAAAGCGACCAGAATTGATTACAGACATGGAAAAGTAATTTTGCAGCACGAAAACACGCCATTACACGCCACCAAACCTGTCAGGAACCCCATTTCTACACTTGGCTGGGAACTATGACTGGTTTTCATCGATGTTTCCCGTACTTCCCATTATAGACTTTTCATGACCACCTCAAAACATGTACTGTTTTTCTGGAGGGGCATCCACAAATTTCCAGAGAGATGGGAAAATGTGTAGCTAGTCACGGCACATTCTTTGAATATATATATATATATATATATATATATATATATATATATATATATATATATATATATATATATATATATATATATATATATATATTTTTTTTTTTTTCCTTTCTTCTAAATTAAACGTGTTTTTTTTAAGAAAAATTAAGACTCATTAATCGTCACTTAACAAATATATTTGCACTTTCGTCGTTCACCCTTGCATCATTTAATATCATTACCTTCAACTGTTGAGACTCTTTCTCTTGTTACATATGTTTTGTTTTATTGGCATTAAATGTTCATCTTCTCTATTTCTTCTAGCAATATGTCTAATAGCTTTTGTATATACAAAACTACTACTAAACTTTAAACTACGACTAAAAATATTTTTGGTCGAGTTCACTAAGATTACTGTCATCCGCGTATATTATAGAGTGATTTTTTAGTGCGTCCAAACTTAAAATTAAAGTAAAACAACAACCAATTTAGATACTTTGAAACTATTTATTTTTTATGAAATAACATTCATTACATTACATTCATACATTCATAACATTAATGTTCGAAAACTATTTCGGACAGGTGTCTGCCGCGGCTACTTCTGACAAAGCGCACTCTGTCAATTTAATTTCCAACCGGTTTTTCAAGCAATTAGGATATCATGTCTGCAATTGTCCGAGTTATTTTGGCATCAATAGTTGCTGGTTTATCGACATAGACCAAAGATTTCACACAAGCCCAAAGAAAATAATCTAAAGGCGTTAAATCACATGACCTTGATGGCTAATAAAATAATAAATCGATTATTGCGTTGGCTGTATGACATATGGAGCAGTCCTGTTGGAACCACATCTCCTCTAGATCAATAGCTTTCGAATTAGGAATTAAATAATCATTGATCATCATCGCTCTGTAACGTTCCCCATTAATGGGGATTTTTAAAGAAATACGGCTCAATTATACCACCGGGATACAATCTACACCATACGGTTCATTTTTCTGGATCCAACGATTATTGTTGGATTCTTTGCGGATTATTTTCGATCCAAATGCGGCAATTATGTTTATTAACCTGACCATTTAGCCAAAAATTAGTTTCGTCGGAAAATACAATTTTGCGGTAAATTCTGGGTCAAGTTTCAATTGATTCTGAGCCTATTTACTGAACGGACGATGCAAACGATGGTCTTGTGGCTTGTGGTCTCGGACAAGCTGGATCTTATAAGGTACCAGACCAAGATCTTTACGCAACATTTTCCACGTAGTCGAATAACAAAGCTCAACTTCCTGTGAACGGCGAAGAATTGATAAATTTCGATCTACATCAACACTGCCTGCAACAGCTGCGATATTTTCTTCGGAACCTACAGTTTTTTGTTTTAATATCAAACATCGCGAAAAGCGTTCGGAATTTGTCGATAATTCGGCGAATACATCGGTCGGTTGGGCGATTATGTGCACCATAAAATTCATAAAGTGTTTCATAAGTTTGGCGCACAGATCACAAAAGTTTCAAATGTTGCTCTGATGTTAAACGTTCAATGTTGAATTGCCAGACTATACTGAATAATTTTGGGTGCGCAAAGTCACTAAATAAATCACCCGTTAGTTGCCCCTCCAATCTAACTTCTGACATGTCTCTATATCCTGTTATTGTCCCTAGTATTTTTGTTTTCATTTTTGTATTTTTCAGTATTTTATTCATCACTATATTAAACAATACAAGGCAACACAAAAAAAGACATTTTGTGTCGCCTTCTTTGTTTCCTTTGTCCATTTGGAATTCTTCAGAGGTCTCTCGATTTAATTGTATTTGACTTCTCATTCGTTACTATATTTCTGAACGTGAAATGTCCGCTGTCCAATGTCCACTTAGACATTTCCATGTGTCATATGTCGATGAAGGTAATAAACATTTCGTCTCCAATTTTCATTTTTCTTTCTATCATTAATTAAAAATATGTTGTTTATATTTATTTTCTGGAGGCTACTTGAAGAAGAACACGTTTAAAAATAGTTTAGCCTCCACAAGTTTTCTTATTATCTTCTTTAATATACTAGCGTATACCTTGAAAGCAATCGTTATCATGCATTTGGTCTATAGTTGTTGCAATCTAATTCTTGCCCTTTCCTATTATTTTTTCAACAGCGTTCCTTATTTGGTCAATGGTTCTATGTATGAATGTCACTGTTGCAAAATCATATGTTTATACAGGTATTAGAGAAATGTAATTTTGTTACATTTGATGTATGGAAAATTTCTTAGGGTATAGAATGCTTTGTATTAACTTTAGCTGTTTTGAATTAGACCTTATGGTTAACTTGCTAATCTAACCTAACCTAAGCTTATAATGTTAACATGCTTAGAAAAGATGTGCTTTATATAGAGAACATTATTTTATCTAGCAATATTTTATCATTGTGTTTTTGTACTTGAAGAAGCCACTGGGTGCCAAGACAAATCTCTAATTGTTGTTTGTTATTGTTTGTAACGTGTTATATTACGTTATATAACATGCAATATCATATGAAACAATTAAACAAATAATGAAATAATACAAAAAGAACAGAATATTTTGTATACTATTAAAATAAATTAAAAAAAAAACACCCAGTTCATATGTGTAAATTCCTATCGTGCAATTCGCCTTGTCCCAAAACCTTGCTCCTGATACTTACGGAAGACTTTCACTTATAAATCGGATCTAGAGGGTTTCAAGTTCACGGCTAAATTGTTTTAAATATATTAAGACGACAAAGTCCGAAAAAAGTGTCTTGACATTATGGAACAGGTATTGTATTAATCCAACTTTAACTGGGTATTAAATAGGTTATATCATTAATCTGATTATATATGAGAGTATAATATTTCTCGACCTCATAAGTACCTGTAATATTTTTCTACACAGTTACATTTTAAGATGCTTATCAATATTTATGTAAGAGAAAAATTGATTTTCGATCTAATGCAATTGGTTCAATATGAGAGGTATATTTTATATTGAATCTCCTGATGATGCTAACATGGCTAGCGAAACGCGCGTCGAGAAATTAAAAACAAATGATTAGGAGTTTTGCGGTTTGAATTTTTTTGAGTTTATTATAAGAGGTGTACGAAGGTTGTCTGACAAGTTTCTAGCTGCAATATGAAGATGGCGTTAATGGTCAAAAATATTACGGTAATATAATTGCGCATGTGTTGAAGTTAACTTGGAAAATTTTAACTATATTAGATGCTCAGTTGTTTTTAATAGTCATGATATTGCCTTTCAAATGCAATAATTTAATGATGGCTTGATATTTGATGTTTTCTTTTTTCACAGAATCACTAATATCGACTGATATAAATGACTGTTAAACAAGACCTAAGCATCCAAGATAGCTGAAATGTTCAAGGATATCTTTCAACGTATGCACAATTATATTTCCAGAATATTTTTGATGGGTAACCCCATCTTCATATTGAGGCTAGAAACTTTTCAGACTAGGGTAGAGAGGGGCTAGTTGATCATAGAGGCAAGTTATGCAATCGAAATATCTCGAAAACTAAGCAACCTACAAAAAAAGTGTAAATAGCGAAAAGAAGGGATTATGGGAGGGGAATACATAGTGCGACTGTCAATTGCTGTCGGGTGCTCCGATAAAATAAGAGAACGCTTTGTTTTTTTTTCGGCGTTAAAAAATATTACAGGTCATCATACTATACTCGTATAAAACACTTAATAAGGACCACGTAAGTATTTAACGATTACTTAATTATTGTTTTTTCGGTTTAGTTGAATTTTCGGACTAGTTGAGCACGCACTTTCAATGCTTGCTCAACTAGCCCCACTAGATGTTCATTGTAGAAAATCAAATTTTTCTTTAATAAATTGATAACCATCAATTAATTTGTGCATGTGATGATTCTACGCCAAGTTTACTAATTAAAATTACTTATATTGATAATTGTATTAATGATTATTATTACATTTTAGGATGCGTACATATAAAAGAAAGACCTCAAAAGGTTTAGCTACTAGTCAACGATTAAGTGATGCAGCAAAAGCTGTAGAGGAGGAAAAAATAAGTGTAAATGCTGCAGACAAACAATATATATATATATATATATATATATATATATATATATATATATATATATATATATATATATATATATATATATATATGTATTAATTGTGATAGAGACAAAGATGATTAATAATTTAGGATTATTTATCATCTAGCAATATTCTTGATCTCATAATTAGGTTACTACTTTAATTACTACTTTTAGTTACTACCAGTTAGTTTCTACTTTAATTTAATATTTATTTGTGTTATAATTATTCTTAAATATATAATTTTAAATATAAAAAGTGTAATAATAATCCAAATAGTGGAAAGATTTAATTTTGTTTGATTTTAATTTTATTTTTCCAGAGAGATAATAACAATATGAGTATGTAATAATCATAATTAATAAATATTTGCTTGTTGATTACAATTATTTTGTATTCAGATCATTCTATACAGTCATCAAGTCCATTTTAGCCATTACTCAACTAGCTCCATACCCATGCTCAACTTGGAACGCTCTCGCATTTCCGACAATAACTTTTAAATTTGTACTCGGATCGTTTTTACACCCTAGACGTTTTGGAGAAGAATAAATTATAAACCTCACAGAACAAGAATCAATTAAATCCGATGCATATTCTTAAAGTTGTAGGAGATCAAGCGAAAAGTTGCTCAACTAGCCCCGCTCTATCCTACCCTCGTATATCGTCACTTTTCGTTGCAACGTTTGCAGTATACCAGGACTTCATTTTGGAACAATTACTTTTCTTAATATTAATCGATGATATCCTCAAATCAGCATTATGATTATAACGAAGTTTGACAGTGATTGAAGATAGTTAGTGTAATCGATTAGTAATTAACAGAGCTGAGTGCAAATTCGTTGTTTTTATAAACAAGAAAAAGATAACATTTTGTTCCAATACTCATTAGATTTTATAACGCCCTCCCACTTTTTTTATTACCTTTGACATTTATTTATGAAAAAAGTAATACAGGTAATACATTGCAGGCAATTGTTGAATCCCAGATCGAAAACTCTGTCGGTTTTAACGTGATAAATTGAATGAGGCTTTTTTCGACTTCTTTCATAGATGTGAAAGCAGCTATGAACCAGGTGATGCTGCAGGGATCTCAAGAGATGAAAATACGAAGGGGCTAAATCCAAACCTTCCATCCCAACTTGGCGATCGTTTCCAGAGTCCTTTTTGGTGTATGTGGCCGTGTGTTCTCTTGAAGCAAAATTAATTCCCTTCTCTTGTCAGTATAATGGCTTTTTCTTTGCAGAGCGTTACTAACACGAACCAGTGGCTGTTGATAACGGCCAGCAAACCAGCGACCTTTTAACCAGATTGGAACAACTCAAAATATACGAGAACTGTTTGATCCCAGCATGAATACAGCAACATCTTTTTGGCGCGGATATTGAGTTTGCGAGACTGGTTGATGACTCTCGCCGGGACTAACCTACGATTTTTGCCTCTGGTTTATCGCAGGGGATACACTTTTCGTCACAGATCATAATCTCATGCACGAAGTTTCTTCTTTTTTTTTAATCTGGAGAACAACTACACAATAATATTAAACTGCCTAGTCTTATTCTCAGCTATGAGTTCATAGGGATCCCAAATACTCTCCTTTTGAATTTTCCTTAGTTTGTGTTTATAAACGATTTGCGATGTTACTCCGAATTCCTGTCCGAGCTTCAGTACTGTACGACAATGATTTTCTTTTATCAGTGCTTCCAATTCTGCTTCGCCCACTTTTTTTGCTATTCCAGACATTCAAGTACAGATTTCCAGTTTTGAATTGCTAGATCTACTTCTTATAATTACTATATGAAACAGCTTCGGCAACATGTTTTTCAGTTTCAGAGCTAAAAAGAATGTTGTTTTTCGAACGACATTGCATCTACAATTGATTTTTTAAGTTATATTGACAGTAGCCTCATATATTATACCTCGTTTTGAAGGTAAAATATACTGTTTTAAAATAATGATGTAGCGGGAAAAAATCCTGATTCGAATATATTCTGCAGTTGATGTTCTGCTTCTTTGTAATTTGGTTATAGTTATAAAAACATATTTATTTTATTATTTATAGTTTCCATATCTTTCAAATAACATAACGATTACATTGATATTTTTGTTGTGGTCGTTGATAAATTACCACAAAAAAAATTAGAAATGATGTAGAAAACTAAACATAAATTTGAAATTATGAATTCGTTCTTTTGTTATTAAACTGAGGTTATTCGGATTTCACGAAGTTTCCTCCTGTATACACTTTGTAAAATATTACACCGCAAGTAAATTTATTGTGTGCTCTTTTAATATTTTCTGCTGGAAAACTTTTCATAAACTCAATATAGGTTAAGAAAACTTTATTAAAAGCTCATAAAATAAGCTCTTCAGCTTCTTTTTATTTTTTTTAGGACAAAATTTTGATTTTCAATCCTTAAAAAGGGCTTTTATTAAGATATATAAAGCAACCCTACCTCTTAGGGTGCCGCCATTTTATTTGTTACAAAATAATAGTAATAATTTTTCATACATCGAAATGCCGAAAGCTGTTATACCTTGGACTTATTATACTGATAAACACTGTCTTTGTCACACGAATTTTGTAATGATATTTGATTGTAATTTTGATACTACTTTGATCTACTCTTATTACAAAAACAATGTTATTTTTTCCAGTCACCCTCAGTTTTTTTTTGTGACAGCTACATATGCAATTTCATCCCATACACATGTTTATGCTTGAATAACGTTATTTCTGAAGTTACATAGCTATCATAGTTAACAAATTTAAATTTATTGATATTCATTAAGGCTGTAAATATGCCACGAAACTGTTTAAATCACCCGGATAGAGTTGTAGGTAGAGATTGTAGCGTGGAGAATTTACTTTTACCTCTCAGCGTCGAAATTTCACATCATTGGTAACCAAACATTATTTGGGTTACTTTTGTTTTCCTGTGCGCCAACGAGATAAATCCTGGGCCCTACATATCTGCTGTGTAACATGTGTGAGACTTTTGCTGGGTTGGGCTAAGGGATCTAGACATATGCCCTTTGCTGTGTCAATGATATGGATGAAACCAACAGATCACATAAGTGATTGTTATTTTTATTTAACTGCTATAAAGGATATCACAACTAAGTCGAACAACCATAAAGTACCCAGACAGAGATGCGATATCAAGGAAAATGGAGTCCTGGGAAACACTTTAATCGGCCAACAAGCCGATTACAGCTGGGGATTGAAAAGGGATCTACCGGAAGCTAAGTATTCGCGAAAATCGTAAATATTATCAATAAGTGGAATAAATATTGTCTATAAGTGTCTATAAATGTCGGTAGATAACGCCATATTTGCTTTTCTATTTTAAAAAGGGCAAGGACGTCGTCGAAACAAAAAACAAGATTTGTGTCGTTTACCGAGAGGGTTTTGTTGGGGAGACTACGGTGCAAAGTAATTTAGTCGGTTCAGAGGCGGATATTTTGAGATGGAAGATCGTCTCTGCTATGTGCGTCTTCCAAGCAGTAATGTCCTTGAGATAACAGATAAGTTAAATAAGATAACAGATAAGATAAATTGAACTGTTTTTTACCATTTGAAAAAAATACGTCTACCGATATGATGTTTTGTTCCCTCACTAACTTAACGAACAAAATCTACTAAACCGAAACACTCAATGGCATCTTTTGCTGAAGAAAAAATCTGAGGTTCCATTGTTGAAGCGTATGAGAATTAGTGACAAAAAGTGGATTATGTACAATAACGTGCAGTAAAAAAATCATAATGGTTATCATGGTCAGCGGTTTTAAGTACGGCGAAAGACGGCCTTCATCCGAAGAAAATTATGCTTTGTATTTAGTGGGTTTGCAAGGGACCTATATATTAGGTTGTTAAGAAAGTTATTGCGATTTTTGTTATTTTGATTTCAAATACTATATTTTCAAATAAATGTGTCTTAAATTGCTTTCAATTCTTCTATTGGAACCTTCGGTGTGAAATATTAAACTCGAAGAGATTTACCACTATACACCAAATAATTTTTTGAAACTTTTCGACGCACGTTTTAAAACTAAACTACGTTCTATTTATATGGTAACCCTACCTAATGAAGTGTGTAAAAATCATGAATCGTGAAGTATACTGAGCTTTACAATAATAATTGGAAAAGTTGACTGAAAAGGATAGGTCTTTTATCCCGGTTCATGGTTTTCTTACATTTTTCTATTTGAATGCTTTCATATGCATCCAAAGTCCTATTGTTATTTATACTTTTACTAGTCTTAAATTCCTAGTATCTCTACTGAGGTCATGTTCGATTGTATGCTAGGCAACACAAGATTTTTCATTTCTCCCATATCTAATGTGGGCAATGTGTTCTTTAAACTTCGTTAATATGGATTTTTTTGTTTACCCAATATACCTTCGATCACAATCTTGACAATTAATTTCTTAAATACCCGACTTTTCATGTTGATCTACTTTGGATTACCCTAGACTACTCTTAATTTATTATATGGTTTGTACATAACCTTAATGTCTACTTTTTTCAAAATGTTCTCTGGCCCTCGTGTTTATTGTGCATCAAACGGAATTACCATGAATTTATTTTTGTTCTGATCCTTTTGAAAAGTCGAAGATTCTTTCAATAATTTTCTAAACTTATGTTTTCTAATTGATTTATCTACAATGTTCTTATTATAACCGTTTACTTCGGATACCTCCCTAATTCATTTTAGTTCTTTGTTATAATTATCTTTGTTTAAAGGGGAATTGATTAATCTATTTACGATAAATTTTAAACTAGCCATCTTATTTTAGAAGCTATGATTCGAATCGTTAGGAATGTATCTCGAAGTGGTGGTGTTTTTCTAAAAATATTAAAATCAAATTTTTGCAAGCTTTATTATGTAGGGTTATCATATAAACAGAACATAGTTTAGTTTTTGAATTAGATTAAATCATCTCCTGTTGACACTAACATGATTAGCGAATCGTGCAAGTTTCAAAAAGAGATTTCGTGTTTAGTGATAAATCTCTTCGAGTTTAAATTGCTTTGACTTTATATATCATTTTAAGGCGCATTTTTCGTTCTATCTGTGATATTAGTTTTGTTCTAAAATAATTTTGGCTAATTTTTTCGGAGCGTTAAATGGACAAAAAGCAAATTCGCACAATTTTCTCGTTCCAGTTCAAACTAGGCTGAAAAGTTGTTGAAACAGCTCACCATATCAACGATGCGTTTGGCCCAGAAACCACTAATGAAGGTACTGCGCAATGGCGATTAAAAAAAATTCGTAGCGGTGATGAGAGCCTTGTTGATGATGAGCGTAGTGGTTGGCCATCGAATGTTGACAACGACCAATTGAGGGCCTTAGTCAAAGTTAATCCACGTGCAACTGTTCGGAAACTTACCTCAAAATTAGGCGTAATGCATGTTACGGTTTCTAACCATATGCAGGAGATTGGAAAGTTAAAAAAGCTCGATAAGTGGCTGCCGTACGAATTGAATCAGTCGTGTGTCGAATTGAAAGTGTCACCGTTTTTTTGGGCAATGAAAACGATTCGTTTCTCGAACGGATTGTGACATGCGATGAAATGTGGATTCTTTACGACACAGTGGTTGGACCACTGAGTTGGACGAAGCTCAATAATACTTCCCAAAGCCGAAAATGCACCAAAATAAGGCCATGGTGAGTGTTTGGTGGTCTGCGGCCGATCTGATTCATCACAGCTTCCTGAACCCGGGCGAAAGGATTCCAGCGGAGAAGTACTGTCAATAAATCGATGAAATGCACCATATACTGTAGCACATGTGCCCGGCATTGGCCAATAGGAAGGGACAATTTCTCCTCCATGACAATGCTCGTCCACACGTCGCAATAATCACGCGACAAAAGTTGCATTAGACGGGTTACGAGACTCTCCATTATCCGCCATACTCGTCTGACCACTCGCCTACCGACTACCACTTTTTTAAGCATCCCGACAACTTCCTGCGCGAGAAATGATTTAAAGATAAAAAGAATGCAACAAGTGCCTTCAATGACTTCGTCGCCTCCAGGATTTCGAAATTTTGCGCAACTGATGTAAATAAACTTGTTTCTTGTTGGCAAAAGTGTGTTGATAGTAATGGTTTTTTTTTTAAATCGCAATAATTTTCCTAACAACCTAATACTTTGAGTTTCTTCCATGCAACCAAACTATCAACACCGACTTCTACTGTTCACAATTAGATCGACTGCAGGCAGCAATTGAAGAGAGCAAACGGGCAGAATTAGAAAACAGGAAAGGCGCAGGACTTCATCATGATAATATACGACCACATGTTTCAATCAGGACCCAGCAAAAATTGTTGAAGTTCAATTGTGATGTTTTGCTCTATTCGTCTTCCTCACCGGATATCGCACCTTTGGACTACTACCTGTTTCGCTTCCTCCAAAATTATTTAAATGTGAAGCCTTTTAAAACGGAAAAATAGGTGAAATAGAAAAAGAGGTGAACGTTTTGACCTTTTTTGGCAATAAACTTGCAAATTTTTGACAAAAAATAGATTATGGACCTACCACTAGGTTGGCAATTTTTTTTTAATGTTTATTGATAATTATAGAATAAACTAAATAAATATATTGCATAAACATAAACTTTTTGTCTTTCTCTTTCTTTTAAGACAATCCCTACGACCTTTCTAGACAACCTGGTATATTTAAAAAGCAAACTTACGTAAAATCAAATTCGCTCTGGATACAAAATTTTATTTGAAATCTTGCCAGACGAAGGGCTAATAATTTATCGTTTTGTTCTCGTTTTAAAATCGCTACCTCGACGGAAATAAAATGTGTACCGATATTCGTTCAGCTTGTTTTGTAGTTCTTTTTTTTGTGTTATTCAGGTCGATGCATTATTTATAAGGTTAGAGAATAAAGCCTTTATCAACGTATGTTTAACCATTGCTCAGTTTTAAAAAGCTAATTCAAGTTTTGTTGGTGTTTTTATTTTAGATGCGACATCGGTCACAGGTGTTTTAAAGTTAAAATAGAGAGAAAAAGAAGTATTTTCATAAATAAAGATGATGATCATGAAAATTTTATTGATGGACTAAATAATAACATTATTAAAAAACAATTAAATTGTATTTTTTCATTGAAGTTATTACGTGTGTTTCTTAGAGAAGTGTAGGCTCAAGAGTCTCCCCACTATTATGAGATTTTGTAAATCATTAAGGTCTTGCAGTATATGGCTTCGATGTCAATCAAATAAAGTGTCTTAGTGAAAATTTCATTTGTATATGTAATTTGTAGACAATGTGTTATAAAGTGAACTGTAGTATTATGTGTAACATTGTACATATTTATATTGGCAATAGTGTTATGGTTGGTATGAAATTAGTGTTGTGAAAAATATATGAGGGTAGAGTAAACCGATATGAACAATACAAATAAAATATATTTTTTTCATCGACGTATTTTAACGTAGGTTCATTCTAGCTCGATACACTTTGACCAACAAGTTTCCAACTTTTTTTATACCTTTCAAAACGTACGACTTGTACTTTGCAAACTAGTCTTCTGTATTATATGTATATAAATGATCTCTTCACTTGATACGAATCTTTTCCAGTCAGTCATTTCCTCGTATTTGAAAAGAGAAATAAGTCTAAGGGGTTCAAGTCCGGATAATCAAGTGGATAGGGCATCAGTTCGTAGCGCGAATTGACCAATTTGATAATGCAAAGGCGGACAAATGGGCGTGTAAAACATATACGATTTATGACGATGTCTGATCACATGCAGCGAAAGCGACTCAGGACCTAATTTTTGTGTTAACTTGTGAACTTCTTCAGCACCCGGTTATAGCTCAGACATGGTGCCTTTTGATTATCTCCTTTTCAGGTTACTGCAGCATAACTTGTCTGACACCCACTTCGAGGCATTTGAAGAGATACAAAAATGTATTCATGCCTTTATCATCTCGAATACTATAAGTTTCTATCATCAAGCAAATTTGCAACCTGCCAGAAATTTAGCAAAGACTTATTGATATAAACGGGGGATAAAAACATTTCTAGTAAGAGTATCAGATCTTTAAAACTGTCACGCGTAGACAGTTGTGCTCAGTACATTGTGTAAATTTACCATGAAAATATTTACGATACATGAATTGGGCTCTAAGGCAGGAAGGTGACCGCCCACCTTAGGGAAAACATGTTCTATTTTGACAAAGCGCACTTCTGGCTTAATGGGCGTCTGAACAAACATAACTGCAATATTTGGGCATATATATTTCATATGAGACACCATATTATGATATTTAGTACAACAAACCAAAACTAGCAATAATCATACATTAAAATTTGGGTATTTGGATATAAGCAAAAAAAGAAAGAAACAAAATAGATAAAAACAAACATATATCAAGAATCAGTAAAAATAAACATATCACAAACAAAGTACACATAAGGTCAAAATATCATAAATATATACCGCACATATTCACAGAGATCCAGCCACACACTTAGACCATGTACTTAGGTGATTATACATACAAGTCGAAATGGTTGAGTCATTCCTAGCCCCCCTAGAAGAGTTTACAGAATGTTTTATAGGCAGGAGTTCACCAGATGTTTCACCATTCTTTGATGTGGGTCGCCGCAGTCAT
This sequence comes from Cosmopolites sordidus, assembly GCA_031761425.1. Classification (NCBI taxonomy): domain Eukaryota; kingdom Metazoa; phylum Arthropoda; class Insecta; order Coleoptera; family Curculionidae; genus Cosmopolites; species Cosmopolites sordidus. The sequence goes on from JARFXV010001916.1 coordinate 247,251, forward strand.
ATCCACGGAAAGACGCCATTTTCCATTTGTGTAACATGCCGTTGCATCTGCCATGCCCAGTTCTAAACTTGTTCAATCGACTCCAGGACCTCCTCGAGAGGTCTAAACCCAGCATTTCCTTATCCTGCAAATTGATAAAGTCGACATTCAGGATTGTTTTGAAAGAGACATGTCCATCTTTTATTAATATCTACGCCATTTTCCAAGACAGTGTCTATCCAGATTGGGTGGCGCGATTTCCACCTATATCGTGGCAGGTTGTACAGGTCCTTACCTATGAGCAATTCTAATATATTTGCATCATGTATTCTGTTCTATTGTTCTTTCGCTGCCCTCAACCTGAGCAGTTAAGGATGTGCAATATTACACAAAAGGGAGAGCCAGGTGGTGGGTGTTGATATCAGTGTATAAACGAAATATGGTGCGCAAGTGATTCAGGAGTTACCTCGTCATCCTTACAAAGTCATTGTTTAGTGCGGTTTTTGAGCTGATTGAGTGATATGACCTTATTTGGATGAATGGTGACTGGTATAGGAACGTTTTATAGAATATCTTTGAAATATCTATGCTAACAGAATATATTTTGAATTCATAAAAGTGGACATAAACAATGTTTTCTTTCAACACACTTGCCACACATCTCTCCAGATAATCGACTTATTGCAAGAAAAGTTTTCTAGGCGAGCTATTTCACGAAATAGTAATGTCAACTGGCCATCAAGAGCATACGATCTCACGCCCTTGGATTATTTTTGGTGAAGTTATGTTAAATCATTGGTATGAACTTCGAACCATTCTTGATCTTAAACTTATTCAGGCCTCTATTGAAAATATACTATGCGATATATGTGTAAGAGTAATCGAAAATTATAGATAGATTTCTATCTAATTCTAGAATCCATTCAATCTGATGGAGTGGAGGGGGACATTGTACGACATTATTTTCAAAACAATGTATTTAATTGTTTTTCAAGAAAAAATAAAAATGATGGGATTATTAATTGTAGTTGTGATTCATTTTAAAGTCCTGAAACTCTTATTAGGCAACCCTTTATGTTGGTGGTTAACATACTTTTGTTTTTAAATATACATTGAACTTTGAAAAATGCCTAGGAGCTTTTTTTACTAGAATACATACAAATCTCTTAAAAAAAAAATATAGCGGTTTAAATCATTTTATAACAGTATTACCTTCATATATTTTTTAAATTTTGCATTAAGTATACACACACATATATCTCTGAACTATAGGAGAAAGAAAATAATTTCTAGCATAATTTTTAGTTCCAGCTCATTTATTGTATTGCAAGTATGTTTAAGGCTTGGCAACAAGGTTATAAAGTAATATAAAGCGGAAAATGCATTGTTGTGACATAGTTTGTTGGTGGTGGGACATTGGATAAAGCAACAATTGTAATAATGGCATCAAAGGTATGTACGTGCCATAAATGACTCATATGTTAGGACTAAAAAATTAATCTAAGAATATTTTATTGATTCAATATTGAAAAAATAATGGATATTTTCTTGTTTTTGAGGGAAATTTTATTTTGTATTTTTGGAATTTAATTTTTATTGTAGCTGAAAGAACATTTAAATTGTATATTCCTAGGTAACATGATATTTAACTATAGCTCGTACAAAATAAAAGCAGTTGCACGTCATTAAGCCGGCGAACATGACTATCCTGTTGCCAGATTATAATTAAATATCACAACCTTACTTTAGTGAATCATTTTTACAATTTAATTAAAAGTTTAGATTAAAAATCAACTCTGAATTAACTGCAAATTACTAAGTAACTAAAAAAAATTATAATCTATTTTAAAAGTATTGCAAGTGTCATCGATTTAGTACCTCTAGATTCAGCATATGTAAAATACTTCGTTCAAAAAGCATAGTCATTTTTAAATATTTGAATGGTTATTAAAAAAAAAAGATTATAAAATTACCAATTACATTTATTGATTTATAATATGCAAGTATAAAATAGAAAAAACAATGAAATATCTGCAGTCACATATATTTTCATTAATATAATCACTTATTTTCAATCAAGTATATGCTCTCTGTCATACCATTTCATTATTTAATTTTCTGCAAGCTTGATTCTTTTTTTCTTATTCTAAGCTATTTTTCTTTCCTTCATATAATCTCTCAAAAATCTATACGTTTTAGGGTAAGATTGGGAAGTTCCATAAGTCCTCGTCTTGGATCATCTTTTTTCCATTTAAAACCTACTTCTTTCAATATGTTGCACAATTACATGCGACATCCATCAAATAGTTGTGTCTCTTTTATTTGTAATGTAAGGAAATCAAAGTTACATGCTGTCCTGAAAATGAGATTTAAACTGTGAGTACGTACGTATAAACTATATATGGGATTAAGAACAATATTTTCTGCAATTCTTAGTACGAATGCTTACAGTGTTCATACATAATATAAATGGTGTCATGATTAGAACTTGTATCCAAAGCTGCAGTATTGGCAACCCTTTTCGTAGAACTAAGCTTCCTAGTCGATTTTAAAACTTTTTTTTTTACCTTTTGTGAAATAGTACTAACAGTGGACATACTCAAGCTTAAGGCTGCTGCAATACGCTAAAAAAATCTATGACAAACTAAACATATCCAAGTATTAGCAATTAACTTAACATACCACCCTAACAGCCTGAAAGGGACAATTGTCATCTCGTTCTTGTTCAAAATAGTGCATCAGAGATGCTACTAACTCTTGCCAATGACTACTTAACTGATTTGGCGTTTTGCAGGCGCTATTCTGGGAATTTTAACACTGTGGTAGTACTGAAGAACTGTTTTCGATTGTAATGTAAAAAATGAAAGTAAACGTTCAGATAGTACATATTGTATTATCTATATATGGGAAAACCACCAAACGTGTCAATAAATATCAACAAGAAAAAATTGAAACTTGACAACGCATATGCTGCCAACCGAATACAACCGTTAAATTTGAAATTTATTGAATACATTCCATTTTATTATTTTATTATTTAATTTATGTAGTGGCATTTCTGTTGTTCTTCAACAGCGTCATCGATGACGTGCAACGGTTTTTGTTTTGTACAGGCTATATAAACAAATGTTCTATTATTTCATTTGGATTATTCTTTCGGATGTCAATCGGGTTTCGTTTGAGAAGCTTTTCATTCTTGAAGACGATTTTGGCATTTTTAAGTCTTGGTTCTCTTGGTAGACGCCTTCGAAACTATCTACTTTGGCGAAACACTTTAGATACTCTTTGGCGAAATATCGCCAAGAGTGAAAAACTTGACTATACAAACCGTTTCGAATGCCGGACAAAACATTGGAATACGTCTATTGCAGTGAGAGGAAAATACTCCTTATTATTGATACATATATAGCCACATAGTATCAATTAGACTAAAACCATTGTATTAGAATATGCCATTCTTCTTTTCATCATCCGTGGTAATTCCACTTCCTTACTTTCAACAAGATCATCATTCATACAGTTGCTTGGGTCCATCTTCGACAGTTCTCCTCTGGAGATATCATATTAACTTCCTCAATCAGACCTCACTATACAAAAATAACTGTTTCGAGCAGTCATCTGTCCTTCATAGATGTACATTTTAATTCATCCCAAATACATTTACCTTCTCTAGAATTCTGTATGCTCCACCTTGATCCTGCCCAGACTCTTTAGAATTCTGCCTTCAGATACTTTTATATTCAGCCCCATCAAAAGTTTACATTATCTTACGTTTCTCTTGTAATATTAGTTTTCTATAAAGCCTAGAAATATCAAATAGTTTTCGTTTTCTGTATTGATGCAGTTTAAGGTATTTTTTGAAATTATTTGTATTATTCGTGCAATTATTCTATATGACTTAGCGCACTTTCTGCAAGAATAGTTACAATTTTCTTAAAAATATCCGCGAACCTGTTTCATCGAGGTAATTGTTCTAATTGTATATTATCTACTGGATAGACTAATACTTTATTCATTTTAACCATTTTAATTTCCTTCATTTATAAAATATTATATAATGGTATATTATTCTTGTATTATTTATATGTCTCTGTGTTTTAATTCATTAAGATTATTTGTCGTGGTTATACTAGTAAGGTCAATGAAACACGCGTCGAGAGACTGCAAACAATTCGTTCGGTATATTATGAATTAGAAAACTAATTCAATAGTGTTCCATTACATTTTGTAACGAAACTAAATATTCTCTAATTCTTTTTAGATTATAGTTTTTCTTTGTTGCGTGATCTGCGCTATATGTTCAGAATTTCGATCTATCAAGGTCCTTCAAGGCCCAGGTAGCAAGACAAGTCTTTACGGTCCAGATGGTAGTTCTTTAAAATCAAAAGCTCCAGGTGGTACTGTGGTTACTGATCCTGATATACCTGCTGGTCTTGTAGCTTCAGGTAATGTTATTTTTTATCATATATTGATTGAAACTGTCGAGCTTTACCTTTATTCTCTTTGAAGGTCCAGCCATATTACCTTCCTCACCTGAGGTAATCATTGGAGGTGGCCCAATAGGAAAAATCGTTACCAGTTATACTTTAGCTGGACCTGCTGTTGTTCCAGCTGTATTGCCTGAAGCAGCTGTCCTTTCTCAGCCGGTGGCAGTTGCTTCAGGTCCTCTAGCAATTTTTCCTCTATCACTGTCAGGTGGAGGTGTGGATGCATCTGAAGCGTTTTACGATGATGGATCTTACAAAGAAGGAATACATTGAGAATAATCGCCAATCATCAATATTTTCTAAGATGAATGGTCAAGAGGAAGTAAAAAAATGAAAGTTTATATTTGTATTTGTATATAGTGCTATAGTGCTGAAAAAAGAGAGCTAATACTAATAAACTATTACGTACAAAATATTAATTTTTAGTTATTCTTCGCCTTAGAGTAGTTTAAATAATTTGATTTTTCCCCACTGAATCACATTCTATTCTATTCAGAATATATACCACTAACAGTATATATATATGTATATATATATATATATATATATATATATATATATATATATATATATATATATATATATATATACATATATATATATATATATATATATATATATATATATATATATATATATATATATATATTAGGGTGGTTTTTATTAACTCTTATCCTCCCAAATGTTTGTGTTTGATGAGAAAAAAATCCTCACCAAAGAGGGGCGCTGTAGCTCAACTCTAAGATGTCGCTATTTTCATTTTAGTTTCCTATTCATTTAACATAGGAATTTTTGTTTTTTTCATTTAAATTGAAATTACATCATTTAAATTTTTAGCAAATAATGATTGAGAAAGCTGACACTCGCTTTTCAAAACTCTATAATAACGCATGATTATCATAATTCGAAGTCCAGTTATAGCCATCTGAAAATAACAAAATTTCTGACTACGGAGCAATTTAATAATTTTCAGATGGCTGTAACTGGTCTCCTAATTATGAAAAGCATGCTTTATTATAGAGTTTTGAAATACTCAAAGAGTCAGCTTTCTGAATATATAGTCGTTATTTTGCTAAGCATTTAAATAATTAAGTGTAATTTCAATTTAAATGAAAAAAAAAACAAAAATTCGTATGTTAACTGAATAGGAAACTAAAATGAAAATAGCGACCTCTTAGAGTTGAGTTACAGCGCCCCTTTTGGTGAGGATTATTTTTCATCAAATACAAATATTTGGGAGGGTAAGAGTTAAAAAAAAATATTTTTTTTTTCGAACCACCCTAATCATTACCTTCTAGCGTTAGCCATAGATATTGTCTACAAAAATTAATTTGGTAGTCAATATGCATCTTGTGCGCATGAACGAAACATCTCCAACCATGTCGTTGGAACTGACCTTGCGATGAAATAATGTTTTTTTTTTACCAATGTTCAACAATTTTCAAAGTAAATTGTTGCAGTTTGTGTTTAGTCTAATAGTACAGCTCCATTTCTAAAACGTCTTAGCTTTTAGCTTATTTCTAAATAAAATGTAACATCAAAAATAATAGATTTTAATTAAAAATAGCATGGAATAACTTCTTTTGTGCCTCCCTATATAATTTTTCTTTATTATGGTGGTTTCAAAAATGTTGAAACTGCATATTGTTAATTATCATTTAATGTCAACATATTAATCTTTGAAATAAATCTTTAAAGTTTTTTTCTATGTGAAAGAATAACATAGTGGGTCATTAAGATATCTTCAAAACAGTTTAAGAACTATTGCTAATGTTTGGAATTATAAATCACTCAAAGTATTTCCAGGGAATCAGTATTCTCGAATACAATAATACAGGACTTGTGTATATGCTTTCATCCGGGAGAAACTCATAGAGACTCTCAACGGAGTACCGCATTACTTACATATATCTAGACGGTATATTTAGGCATACCATTAACTAACCATATAAATATTATTAGATTTAATTATTTTAAGATCATGAAAATGTGGCTTGTGAAACGCACCTCAGAGATTACAGAAATTGACCCATATTCAGTCGCACATTTAACCTTTCGAATCACTTGTAAAAATATGGTTTACCATTACTTTTAATTAGCTCCCAATTCATTTTCTTATATGTAAGTCCCTCCTAACAACAACGGGTAATTTTTTAATGTGTCCGACCTTCCAATAGGGGCCATTGTCTAATAAACTGCGACTTTACGCGCCTCTAGTGTCAAAATTATTCAGTATAGACTGGCAAATCGTCATGGAATATTTAACATCAGAGCAACGCTTGCAAATTGTTGAAATTTATTAACAAAATTAGTGTTCTGGGTGGCAAACTTATAGTGCATTTTGTGAATTTTACGGTGTATATAATCGCCTAACCGAGGGTTGTATTCGCCGAATAATCGACAAATTTCGAACAGATTTTATGCTGCTTGATATTAGAACAAAAACAAGACATAAAACTGCACGTTTTCAAGAAAATACTGCCGCTGTTGCTAGCAATGTTGATGAACATCCAAATTTATCAATTGATCGCCGTTCGTAGGAACTTGGGTTTTGCTATTCGACTACGTGAAAAATTTTCGCTTCGCTATATGGCCTGGAATGGAAACTTGTTTGATAGGCAGACGAGGTAGAAAGCCCTGCACATAAATCAAAATCAAACGAAAGTAAGTTCTAAAGTATCTAAAAGAAAGTTCTAAAGTATTCCGACTCACAACACTCACAACACTTGAGAATGCCAAATGAGATTTTGAAGTATAAGAGTTGTAACTAAACTAAAGAGGCTGTATAATTTAAAATGAATTTTATTTATACAGAATGTCTCACAAAACCGTGGCGGGGTATAGTTTTGTTTTTTCTTGTCAAACACCCTCTTTGTTCATCCATTTTTGCATTTTGCAATTGATTCTAAACATATTTCATGAAATATGTTCTATACCTAAACCTAGTTTTACCGATATCCGCTATTTTGTAAAAAATATCGGAATTGTAGACTTTATTTTGCAGTATCATATATCATTTATTTTTTGATATAGGATGATCATTTTTGGTACGCATCTTAGTGAAACTATGACTTAACTTTTAGTACAAACCAAATTTATTTACGTAATACTAAAATAAATTATAATCAGGAAAATTGGGAAATTTGTGATCACAGTACCTAAAGATATACCCTAAGGTGCCGAATTACAAGATTTTCAAAGATATGTCTATTATAACTTAACACGGTAACATGGGATTTCTTTTTCTTTTTTTTGCCAGAACTGGTATAACCTCGCCTTTCGCCCGGTACCCGCTTGACGTTGAGTTATATATATATATATATATATATATATATATATATATATATATATATATATATATATATATATATATATATATAATGGGATGTCTACTTTTGTGCCACTCTGTATTGTCACACTTTGCTACTTTTGATAAACAAATATCTTGATCTTGATCTTTTACCTTACTAGAACTAGAAATTGACTATAAAATTTAAGTGAGTGTGATTTTTGCTTAAAGAATATCAATTACAGGTAAATATACTACGTGACATAGAAACACCCAGCAAAAATGATTTAATATTAATAATAATTATACATAAATAATTATAAGGTTATAGTAAGCAAATTATTAAAATTACATTCCAATCTGATAAATTTTAACAGCTATTACCTTTAATAATAAGTTGATGCGCCATGGCTTGTTAATGAGTCTGGGCATAATATTGTCCTGGGAAACCTCATTTCAAGCAACTTCTAACCCGTGTCGAAGTGTATCCAAAGTTTGAGGGTGTTGTTGTAAATTTAGTAGCCTTCTGCCGATCATGTTCCATACATCCAGGCCATGACAGTACATTAATATGAGCATGGTCGAATTAGCATAATGTGACTCTTGTTACATGGACCGGGCATTATCTTGTTGTAAAATTGGGTTTGGGAGTGCCCTTAAGTATGATATCAGGATCTACAATTCCTTGGACGTAACGAAATGCGGCCATGTTTCCTCTGATGAACACTAGATGTGATGTAGAGCCATACGCAATGTCATCCCACACCAAAATCCCAACAGTGTGGTGAGCATGCCATTCAAAAAAACTGTGGATTTTGTCGTTCACCACTTTATCTTCTTACTCGTACCAGGCCATCATACATGCTAAATAAAATCGAGACTCGTCACTAAATACTATTGTGTTCCATTCGTAGTCCCACAATAGCCATTTTCTATAGCGATTCGATTCTAGTCGATTTCGTCGATGCTCTGGAGTTAGGGGTAGCGCCCAATGTGAACGATATAAAAAAAGTTCAAAACTTCTTGTCTGACGATAAACACTCCGCATTCCTATGGGTCTTCCATGTTCTGCAAACCATTGATATGAAATTGCCCCACTGGTAGAAAAGCGGTCTTTTAAAGCCAACAGCTTCAGGCGGCGATCTAGGTGAGTGTGTGGCTCAATGTGTATGGCCCTGGCTCAATGTGTACGGCCTTCTTGAACTAATGCCCAACAACATCTTAACACAGTAACTAGACTTTTGTACACTCTGTGAGTAATTTCCCGAAGAGAGAGACCAGTCCCACGTAGTCCAGCTATCCGTCTCCTGTCAAACTCGGTTAGTTGACGAAAGTATGCATTTCTTCTCACACGCGGCTTGGTAAACCATTGAAAATAACGTGGGAACACATTGCAAAAATTAGATATTTATTTCAGTTACAAATTACAAGTTACGAATCAGAAAGTTTCCCTTAAAAAAGAAATTTGAAATTAATAAGGTTGAGAATTTAATCATATTTTGTTTTTGCCATGGTAAAAATATACAAAATATTATTAAAATTGAATCATTTTTACTGTGTGTTCGGATTTCTCTGTCACGTAGTATATATATATATATATATATATATATATATATATATATATATATATATATATATATATATATATATATATATATATATATGCATAAAAAAGCTAAAAAAACTGTTAATATTTTATTTGCTCGTAATGCCACACCCTCAATTATTAATTTATTCGAACAACTGCACGAATGCCTTTATCAATTCACTTCTGTTAGTTGATAATTTAATTTCGCACTAGAACACGTGAATTAGAAACCTTATTTTCCTGTAATTTCTATAAAAAACAATACGAAATTCTTGATTCTACCGGTGGAGTAGACGCACAATAGGCGAAGAATGATTTATATTGCTGGACGCCGTATTAAAGTCGGTACGAAAGCGAAACAAAGAGGATCGAAAAGCGAAAAATCTTAAAGAAAATACTGACAATAGCCAAAGGCGGCGTCAACAAAATCACTTTAAAGTACGGAAGGATATTGACATAGTTCGCATAGCTGAAATTTATAATATCGTAAATGTATGAATAGGTGAAAGCAATAAATTTCAGAAAAATTTATGTTCAAAATATTCCTGGGCTACGTCAATACATTTATACGAGGGTCGTTGATATATTATTGTTGATATTATTAGACGTACAAATAAGTTCTGACCTCTCCGAATTAATCAACAATAACTTTATTTTAAGTTCAAATCTTTTGCCCGTTGTTTTGGGAATCTGGTACTAAGATTCCATAACATCATTAACATAAAAAAACCGCCTATGAAAAGTTTGCTACCCGACATAACCTTACAAATATATTATAATATTGGAAGTGAGCACGATGTCGTCCGACATCCACGTGGGGCACTGTATTCTATTCGCTTTTCAGCTAAAAAAAGTCCTCAAAGCGAAATATATAATTTGCTTTCCTTTGGGGAAAATGTGGTGTCTGATAGTAGGTGCAAAAAGATGGTACTGAAAGTTTCGGATGGGTAATTTCAATCTTTCTGTTCAATATCGTTCGGGAGCACCAAAAAAGTTGAAGACGAGCAATTGGATCAGCTATTACAAGAAAATCCTTGTCAAACACAAAGGAGCTTACGAAACAATTGGGTATCACTCATCAAACGATTTCCCATCGGTTGCAAATCGGTCGGTTGAAAAATTCAGGACCCAACTTAGCACAGAAAATAAAGCGAGACGTCTCGACACAGGAGTTTGCCTGGTGTCAATTATACTGCAATCGTGACAGGTGTTAAGAAATCGGTAATCCTAAAAAAAGAAAAGCATGGGTTTATCCAAGGGAACCATCAACGTCAACTGCAAAGTATAATATTCGGGCGAAAAAAGTACCGCTATGGGCTTGGTGGGATATGAAAGGTGTGCTATACTTTGAACTGCTAAAAACCCGGGAAAACAGTAACTTCTGAGCGTTATCAAGAATAATTGATGTGTTTAAGTGACGAAATCGAACGAAAACGACCATATACTGGCAAGGGAAATCGGCAGGTGATATTGTTGCACGATAATGCACGGTCCCATGCGGTGGTAGCAACCAAACAACTTGAGACTGGGAAGTTCTCCCTCATATGGCTTATTCTCCAGATATGGCCCCTTCAGATTTCCATCTCTTTTGTTCTCTGTAACACCATTTTGTTGATACGCACTCTCGCACAAAGAGGTCCAAAATGTTATGACCGAATTTATGGAATCAAAACCACAATCGTTTTTCGAAATGTATCGAAAATGATGGAGATTATTTTCAAAACTGACATGTATGTTATATGACATATAGATCTAATAAATATTGTGAAACAAAAAAAGTACAAAATCCAGTATATATAATTCAAAAAAAACTGTTACAATTTATACTTGTTTACTTTTGTGTCGTGATTGTATAAAAAGTTCAATCGAAAAAATTATTCAGAGACACATATGAGTACATATGTACTCATATACATATGTAAGTTAACCTTTAACTATTGACGTGGGGTTTGTGGCCGAGCGTTATTCGCAATTCTTAGAAATTCCCCCTTTCCCCGCACGGGGTGTGTTGGGCTTCTAAGTACCTTCGAGTTTAGTTGCGTTCACATCATTGAGAGGGCTATTACTGTTGGCCGGATCGAGTTCGGTAGGCATAATTGATTTGAAATTTCAGAGAGGCCTGTGAGGCCGCACTTCAGTGTTTACGTTATTATTTTTTTTATTAACTGTGTACAGTTATTTGTTGTTTGATTAGCAGAATTGCAATAAAAAAGCTAAATGGAAACTCAAAGTCTATCGACTAAGAAACGCAAATCAAATTTATAGGAAAATTGTTATATGGCGAAGTCAAGAATGGTAGCTGGAACTTCAAGTCATTTTGAAGGTGCCATCACGTCCTGGCTCCTGGAATCTGAAGGTTCTAGTGATTCTGAAGCTGATAATATTGGATATAACTATATAGCCGAACGGAGTGACCGTGATACCGCCACTGGTGAAGGAGTCTCCGATTCTGAAGATGCGAAGGAACAAAGCCAGCTGTAATCAAGCGAAGATGAGGTTCATTTGTTTAATTTTCGGTCGTATTATGGAAATACAAATGGGCGAAGCATATACCATGTTGATCTGTGCGAACTCCCCAACATAATAAAATTACGTGGCAGTCTACCTCAAAATTGGCAGCAAAAGATGGAAAGTATGGGTACTCCTTATGGAAACGTTTTTTTTGACGATTGATATAGGCGATGGGGGTAGATAGACGATGATTTGATATTTTGGACGAGGTATTGAAGTGGACTAACGCCGTAAATGTCGCAGCACAGACAGAAACTTGCAAACGAAAATAGACCAGAATTACAAGATCTTGATATAACAGAACCCCCGAGCTTTTCTCGGGCTTCTCATGTATAAGGCAGTTTTTAAATCCAATCATGAAAATGCTGACTACCTTTTTGCAACAGATGGTATAGGACGAGATATTTTTAGATGTGTAATGTCGAAGATTAGATTCCTGTGCATTATTGCCTGCGATTTGATAACCCTACTGATAGGGCAATAAGAAAGGAAGCTGACAAATTAGCAGCTGTGTCGTACACATTTAACAAATTTGTCTGCAATTGTCAAGCTGTTTATAATGTATCAGATAGCTACTGTAAATGAAATGCTTGTGACATTCAGATGTCGACCATACTTGATTATTTACATGCGAACTAAGCCATCTAAGTATGGACTCCAGGTAATGTGTTTGTGTGATACATCAAATGGTTATTTCTAAAATTGTTATATTTATTCAGGAGGAGGGTAGGATGGCAAAACATTAGTGGAAGAGGAAAAGAAACTTATCGTTCCTACTCAGTCTGTAATACGTTGGGCAAAGTCCTTGTATAGCAGCAAAAAAAAATTTGACCTGTGAAAACCGGTTCACATCTATAGAATCGATTGATTGTTTGAAGAAGAGGGGTTTAACTTGTATTGGTACAGTTGAAATAAGAAAAAAGAAGTGACTAATCAATTTCATCCTTCAAAACAAATAGTGGAAGGTATAACACTATAAGGTTTCAGGAGCCATACAACACTGATTTTTCATGTTCCTAAGAAATCTAAGGCCGTCGTTTTGGCATCTTCTCTGCATCACATTGAAGAAACTGATCAACGTAAATCAGAAATTATAGCATATTATAATTCCACAAAAGGTGGAGTTGATAAAAATTGTGCAACTTACACTAGTAGCCACCGAATAAGACGTTGGCCACGCGCATTAGTGTTTGTTTCTTTTTGTAGTGTATCACAGTCGGTACAAACAAGTTTTGCTCTGTCATATAAACTTTTAATTACTCCTATTTTGACCGATTGGAAAATAAATTGATATACCTATTTGTGTTTGTAGGTTTTCTGTAAACTGTAGTTTTTAATGTGTTGTGTTTTATTATTAAAGTGTCGAGGGATGGCAATTTATTCTCCCTCTCCATCTCTAAAGTAAACTTAATTGTAGGCTTTCGAGAATTGTTGCCATATTGTGCCAGATATGTTGCCATATTGCAAAAATATCACCAACATATCTAAACCATAATATTGGCTTTTTAAGAGATTTATTTAATATGTTATTCTCGAGTTCTTCCATAAAGATATTATTCATCAAATAAGAAAGAGAAGAACCCATTGCCATTCCGAAATTTTGTTGATAATAATCATTTTCTAATTGAAAATATGTGGTTTTTAAAAACTGAATTAATAATTCCAAAATTGAATTTATGTTTAGTTCGGTCTTTTAATGTTGTGTCTTGTTCTAATCTCTTTCTAATTATTAAAAGTGATTTATTAACTGGTACATAAGTAAATAAACTCACCACGACAAAACTAACCATTAAACTTTGGTTTGCAATTTTAATGTTGGAAATTTTATCTAAAAAATCTGACGTGTTTTTAATATATGAATTTGTTTTACCCGAAAGTGGATTTAAAATGTTTAATAAACATTTTGTTAGTTTATAACATAGGGAATCTATACTACTAACTATAGAACAAAGTGGTATATTAATTTTGTGCATTTTCGGTAGACCATAGAAATGTGGTGTAAGTTGTGATCTTTCTAGATCTGCAAATTTATGTTTGTGTTTATATAATGTATTGTAAATTTGTTTCTCTATTTATAATGTAGGATCTGTAGATATTTTAGTGTAATTTCCCAAAATTAATTAATCAGATTAAATTATTTAATTTATTTAATTAATTAATTTAGATTAAAATAAACCGCTATAATTAATTTAAATTAAAATAACTGTATTGCTATGCCTTCGGTAGATTAAAATTCATTATGGTTCCCGATTCTAAAGACAACAATTAAAAACGTTTAAGTGTTTCAACACACAATAATCACACAGTAAACCTTACCTATTTTCTTTTTGTCAATGTCAATTGTCAATGTAAGTATTATTGACATATACACAAAATATATTCCTATCTTTTCCTATATTTTCCTATATTTTTAGTATATACACAAATTATTATAATTTATTTTTTAGATTAATTTTGATAACGGGAGGAGAAGACTTCCCGAAACAACAATGTTCAAAAGTTTGTATTTATTTTTGAAAATTTTTATATTTTTTAAAATTTTGTTCATTTGGCAAATTTATTACATACAAAAAATTACTGAGAAATTTGTCTCCGTTTGGTTTTTTGTTTTTTACCCAGTGATTCTTTATTTACATAAGAACAGATATTTTTGATATTTTTTTGACTTTTGATTTTGTTTTTACTTTTTGACTAGATCGTGGCGAGAAATCCAAAAAAAGAAAAAATACAGTTACTTATTCTCTGTATTCTGTCCTAAGAATAGGAATTTATTCAAAAGAACATGAAGATTAGGATTTAGATGCTGAAAAACTACTACACATCAAAACTGGCAAGGGGCTGCTGAAGATCGGTCCAGTTCGAGGCGAAGATTGAAAAAGGTCAAGGCTCACTATCGGACTGTAAAACTACAGGACGAAGAGAAGCAGTAATTTGGTGAACTTAATAATTGTATGAAAACAGCACGAGTTCGTGCACCACGTGATTTGATTGAATCGTTTCTAGTTTGAGTGAAATAGGAAAACGATTGGACATTGGAGCTTCTATGTGTTGTGAATGTGAATTTAAAACCTGTGAAACAAAAGTTCAAGTCAAAAGTTTTATTATTATGTTACCGAGCTCATCGTCTGAACTTAATACATTATCACAGAAATTAGATTTGATTAATTTAATTTTATATTAAAGAATCATCGGAAGACTATTATTACCATATTATATTACGTGACTTGTGGATGTTCGATAAACCTAGAAATATTTCCACTTAACATATTTCTCAGGTCATGTAATGTTTTATGACATTGTATTCAAATTTACCAAAGCAAAGTCAGATTTTTCATTACAAAGAATGGAAAATATTCAAGAATTAGACACAATTGAATTTCTAGCATATCTAGCAAACAGCGAAAAGTCTCTGTTTGATGCAATGTGTATACAGAGTGTATCACTTCGGTCAATTTTGTGTTTGGATTTTCCCGCTATATTGTATCTCGGCACTAGATTGTTATTAGGGCGTAACAAAAATATTTGCGTTTTTAATATACTTAATTATTCACTTAAAAAACTTACCTGAATAATATTCCTCGAAATATTGGCTGTATTGTTTAAAAAGGACTTCAAAGGGAGTGACGCGGCTCATGAAATTTGCAAAGTAGGGGAGGAAGGTAGGGGTATCAATCCGCACCGTTCAGCTCTGATTCAAAATGTTCAGGGAGGGAGACATATGTCTTGAAGATAGGAGAAGATCAGGTCGTCCTTGGTTTTTTGATCCCAACGTTTTAAGAGCAGCTGTGACTTCAGATTCTATAATAAATACTAGGAACATTTCAGGAAAATTACGAGTACCCACAATACCGTTAACAGGCATTTGCGAGGCATACGAATGGTGCCAAATAACTGTCACCGCAGCAAGTTACGCGTCAGGTTGGAGTGTGTAAAGCTCTCCTCGAAAACCATACTAATTTTCGATGTTTAAATGTTTATATCAACAATGCATTACATCATAAGCAGTGGGTTCTACCCGGGCAACAGGCTCTTCGGGTAATAAGGCGAGAAACATTTATCAAAAAGATCATGTTGTGTGTTTGATGGAATTTTGTATGAATAATATACCTTGAGTTGAGTCCTGATGGTAGAGCGATGAATTTAGAACTGACTTCAATTTGAGAGAGTACACGCTCTCCTGGCCAAAAGTATCCAGCTTTGATCAACCACAAGGAAAGTCCTCTTGCAGCAAGATCACACACTTCACATCTGACCTTCTTAAAATTTACCGAATATGACTTTGAAGTTCTCCCTCACCCAGCATACAGCACCGACCTCGGTCCGGCGTATTACCACTGTGAAGCATTACCGAACAGTGAATGACTCAAAAACGCAAATAACCTCTAAAAATAAAAACTGGATTGCATGCTGGATTGGATTAATTGTAAATATATTTTGAATTGTTGAATCCAACAATTTTTATTTTACAACAAATTTAAGATAACATTTTTTTTAAAGAAAATACTCTTATGTATGGTCTACCTTAATAATGTTTTACTAAATCTACTAAAACAATAATAGCAATTTATTCAAGTCAAATACATCACCCTGTAAAGTAAATAACAAAGATGTGACTAAGAGTCGGTAATTCCTGTTACAATAACACCTTAAACAAAGCGTTTCAGTTTCTTCGATAAGAGGATTCGGGACCCCTTATTCAACGACGCATAAACGCAACTATAAACCGAAATCAAATAGGATTAACTAAATTTGCGTGTGTTTGTCTCGAGAGACCTCAAACCCGCATAACTTGAGATCTTACGCCCATAATATCACACGGAGGAGTACAAGGACGCACATTTACGATCTAGCTTTTTTTTTGTTATGTGTTACTTAACGGACTATTTATAATGATATATTTTTTTCGTTTCAGAACAAGGCAAGTAACTTGTCACCGTTTTAATTTGTTTAAAAAAATGCATGTGCAGCTGACTTAACAGACGAAGGTCAATTGGTATTATTGTCGATAGTTGAAACGGATATTCTACCTTATTGATTGTTCGATGGTTGTCTAATGGATTTGAAAACTTGTATGGGCTGCTTTTAACTGTATATAGAATGTATTTCAATCAATATCTGAAAACTGAAAGGTTTTCATTTTTACAATTTTAGTTATTCCATAAAGTTAGTTCTCACGATTATAGACATAAGGATAGAATATATAGTCACATACCTTTTCGATAGGTGGTGGTGCGATAGCAATGGTGACTGCATTTCGGAAAAAGTCGATATGATATTTAAAAAACTTTAGAATAAATTTAGAAGAAACGTTAAAAATATATTATGGGGACTATGTTGTTTTACATTTCATAGTTCATGTGACCAGTGACATGTTCAAGTGACTTACTATACACAAGAAACGGAGGAACAGTTCAAACAGTGGGTTTTAACGACGTGTCCCGAAGAAGTCGAAGGCGCTTCTATCGACCGAAAAGATCATGGCCACTGTTATTTAGGTTTCGCAAGGTATTACCTTTATCGAGAATTTGGAAAACGAAAAAGCGATCACAGTAGTTACTCATTTGGCGAAGAAATAATACTGTTTCACACCGACAATGCAGCCGCTCAATTATTCAATTTACGCTAAGAATATATGTGTGACTATTCTGCTTGGAAAAAAAATACATTAGAGGATTATTTTATAGAGTCGTAGTATTTGGAATGCATTAAACTGTTGGAAAATTTGCGAGTGCATCGAGCTAAAATTCATCGTATAGCTTTCTAGTTTATTATCTATTTGTCATTAAATCAGAGAGCTACTGTAGATACATATATATTTTGCCAGAATTTATGAAAATAAATAGGGATGGGACAATGATAATGCTAATGTTAATTATTATTATTAATTATTTCAACAAAATAATGTTTAATATGTTAATAAAAACACATTTTCGCATCGTTTTTTAAATTTTTCTTATTTTTTGAAAATATTATTGTAAATTTTGAAATACGACAATATGAAATCAAAAGGTTGTTCGAAACCAAATAATTATTATTTTGATTAGGAATAGATCAATAGATAGGTATAGATCGAGCGTCTCCGATATTCTACTTTGTTTTACAATATTCTCCTCTACTGTTTCCTATATTTTTATTTGATTTTTATATATTTTAGTGAATTCGAAATTTCTGATTGTTTCACCTTATTCTACTTTTATTTTGTGATATCGTTTTTTCGGACTCTGTTTTAATATATTCTTTTAGGCCATTCTCAGGCATCCCTCCTTTCTTTATAAATATATATATATATATATATATATATATATATATATATATATATATATATATATATATATATATATATATATATATGTGTATGTATGAATATATATATGTATGTATGTATATATATATATATATATATATATATATATATATATATATATATATATATATATATATATATATATATATATATATAATTACATGTATGTTATATAAGGGATTAGTTGATAATATAGTTGATAGACAAGGTGATCTTAATATTGTTATATAAAATTATTTATTCTTATCTCTGTACCTGTGAAGTAATATTAGTTACAAAATAAACAATTATATTTGTGAAATAATTATATTGTTGAATTTTGCTCTGATTGGACTTCTTCATTGCTATTATATTCTAAGAATGAAATAATAGAGTTATGGAATAACTCTAAATAAACTCTGTAAAAATAAACTCTGTCAAACGTTGTTCTGTATTTCGTCGTGCTCTTATTTGGATCACTTGACATAATTAAATTAAATTTCGATTTCAAAGACACTGATTACATGCAATACGTGGCTGATGACGATTGGAGCAGAGTATACACGATTCAGTACGTAACCGAACCGAGCGCGCTTGATGTCGAGTGGAGCCGAGTAAACACGATTCAGCGCCACCGACCTGTGATTGTTCACTTACGTTCACTCTAAGCACTTTAAGCAGAAACGCGCTTAAAGAAGTTTTCACTTCAAAAATAAGTTTTTATAACATATATATTATATAGCAGACTCAGAACATTCACCAAACTAATTTCGGAGGAAATCAGTAAAAGTATACAAATCCGTGATGAACAAGATTTTTGAAAAAACAGATCCACCATTGACGCAATCATCATGGTAAAATAAATACCAAAAAACTTTTTAGAATTCAACAAATTTGCTTTTTTGGTGTTTTCTCGATATGATCAAGGTCTTCGAGTGACTGCGCTTAGTGGACATCATCAAAATAATGCGGGGAAAAAGAAGTAAACCAAAGATTAATAAAGTTAATATACGAGATCAATAGCCATTGCAGAACGAAGATAAAAGTAATACATGAACTAATTGAAAACGTACAAATAAGCACGAGAATAAGGCAATGAGATTCACTTAGCCCATTTATATTCATGATTACATGATTCACATGATTATTGACAAAAATTGTATATATAGTATATAAATAAGAAATCTATCTAAAACAGTAGGCTACAAAATGGAAAACACTTATTATAGTGTTGTCTGTTACGTTGATGATGTAGTACTTATTGTACTCCATACATATACCCTAACCTTTTAATCAAACAGCAAAGCAATTAAATATGGTCATTAACACAAACAAAACCAAATTCCTTGTAGCATTCAAAGAGCCTATAAGATGCAAACTAGAGATCGACCAGAAGATTATAGAGCAAGCAAACGATTTTAAATATCTGAGAGTTGAAATTACAAGTTTTGGAAATCTACAAAATGTGGATACAGGACAAACGATGAAAGCATCCTGAATCTCACAATGCTTAAGATACATTGTATGAAGGAACAAATATCTCAACACAAATAAAATGTGAATACGGACGCTACAGCGCGCTACAAAGATGAAGAGCTACAACTAGTGACATCGAGCGACAATCAGTTACAACGCGAGACACGTGTAATAGTCCAGGAGCTCGTCCACTGGAAGGGCAACTGTGGCACGTTGTAACGAGTTGTCGCGCTTCATCGCGGTCTTTTATATGAATTAAACTAAAATTTCATTTCTTAATAAACCACAATATATTTAGTCAGAAGTTTTCTGATTTCTTCAGGAGGATACAAGCTACACAAACAAAATATTATACAAAATCAAACAATAAATGTACAACAAAAAAATTACAATGTCAAAAAATTTAAAGTACATAAACAAAACAGAAAACACTCAACAAGTAGGCACAGGCATTTTGTAATAAAGAATAAATACCGTTCAAACTTATCAAATTTTCTTTCTCTTTTTCTCTTCTATGAACACCCATATAAATTCCTTTCGATATACAGAATTGATCGTCGAAATATCGAGATACTAAAAGATTTATATTTCCACGGTCTGTGAAGACTATTCAGTCTCCCTAAATATTGCTATAAATGACACTCAGCCCCTCTAAATCAGACCTGGAATTAACAGCATTTCTATCTTTGTTAAGCTAATATATATATATATATATATATATATATATATATATATATATATATATATATATATATATATATATATATATTTATATGTTCAAAAAAAACCATTCAGTGTGGCAAAACAATTCATAATCACACGCTGCAATCAATATTTCTGTTTTTCATTAAAATCTTGTATTATCTATTTCTTCTGCTTAGCTATTTATATATCTTCATTATTATAATTAACAACTTTATTATTAATGTAAAAATGAACAGGATACTAGTTTTACAAAAAGAAAACAGAAAGTAATTAATAATACGACCCGTTGACATTTTTACTATACCGTTTCGATTTTACAACGACCATTTTAAATTGTTTTCATTATCTGACAAACTGGATCTGAAACTGGATACCGATACTCGCTGAAAAGCAAATGTCAAGGTTTATTTTCCCACTTAATAATTCATTATTGTTTTCTGTATTTCGTTTCCGTTGATAATAATTGAAAAGAAAACTTTTGAAGAAGTTGCTTATTGGTTGCCGCAAATAATTATATTGTACAGATGTGAATAATTGGATCGATATTTATTCTAATTAAACAGGATCTAGAATCTTTATGTTAAGAATAAAAATAACTATATTAAGAGTCTTTCAAATTGAGAAGTTTTTTTTTTTATTTTTGAATAAAACAGAATTTGCGTTGATTTGAAAAACTTTTTATTGATAATTGAAGCTTGGTGAATAACAGTTAAGCACCAAAGACAATATCTGTCAAATGACCACATCTTGCAGCTCCACAAACGTCCATTCTTTTGTACAAAATTTTGGCATAAGCGTGGTTCTATTTCACCAATGACTTGAATAATTTCATTCTTCAGTTAAGGAATTCGATTCGAATTCGATTGCGGATTGTTCTTATAGATTTGACTTTTTAAGTAACTTCAAAGAAAATAGTCCAACGATGTCAAATCATGTGATCTTGGTTGCCAATTAACATTACAGTTTCTTGCAATAACTCTTCCAGGAAATTTTTCTTTCGATAAATTAATTGTTTTATTAACAGAGCGAGATGTAGCGTCATCCTATTGGAACCACATATCTTGCAGATCAGTATTATTTAATTCAGCCCATAAAAATCCCGTTATGATCTCACGATATCGAACACCATTCACAGTTACAGTTTCACAAGCAGTATTCTGAATTTTTTGAGAAAAATCATCTATTTGTTTTTTTGCTCCAGTTGACAAATGTACGACGTTTTGAATGATCCAGTGACTTTAGTTCCTGTGTTATTTGAATATAATATGCTTTCAGAGCTAAATCTTTTCATAAACTACGCAATATGTTTTGGATTCACCAAATCCAAATTAATGTGATCGTCGGCTAGTGGAAATTTCTGGAACTTCAGCAGCACTTTCACGTAACAAATCAATATGTTCTTGTGAACGACCACTACGATATGGCTTTCCTTTTACCTTCCACCGAACCACTTTCTTCAAAATTTTGAACAATTCGATTGATAGTGCTTTCGGATGGATGATTGTACAAATTGTAAATATCACGTAATTTTCTTAAAACATTTTTCGCTGAACGCCTATTTTTATACAATAATTCAACAATTTTAACGCATTCTTGTATTATCTTCGACTCAATTTTTATAAATGTTATACATTGCACTTCTGAAATGGGACTAGACCTAGGCAAATTCACGACGTCTGTCTGTATTTTATTCAATAATTAAAAAAACCGCTCCATTTAAAAGACCTGTTACCTATAAGGATCCTTCGAAAAATTCATGGCCTGATACAAATATGGCGCAAGTATGTATAAAGGACTTATCAATATATTTTTTTTCCTTTATTTCGGTTTTTCGCCACTATCTAAAACTCAAAAAATATCAAAAATACCTGTTCTTATTTAAAGAAAGAATCACTGGGTAAAAACAAAAAACCAAACGGAGACAAATTTCTCAGTGATTCTTTTTTATAATAAATTTGCCTAACGAACAAAATTTTAAAGATATAAAAATGTTATAAAAAATTTTACAAACTTTTAACGTTAACGTTTCGGAGGGTACTCTCCCCCCGTTTTCAAAACTAAACTAAAAAATAAATTATATTAATTTGTAATATATAAAGTAACGAGTGAAAGTAAATATATTTTTTTGTATATGTCAACGATACTTACATTGACAACAATAAAGTAAAATAATGCAAATGTAATAATAATAATAATTATAATAAAACAATGCAAAAGTAACCTTTAAAACCAATAACAGCCTTGGAAAATATCAAAAATTGCAAGGCAAAAACAAACAAAAAAGAAAAATCAGGGATATATCAACTGTATTGTTGGTCGTGTCCAAAAACTTACATAGGACAAACAGGCAGATCTCTCAAAAAAATAATTAAAGAACACGAAAGCAGCTTTCTCGGTCATAAACATAATTCGACCTATGCCTCACTTTAGTTAAATGAGAACCATCTTTTTAATAGTGAATTTAAAATATTATATGTACATAAAAAAGGCAAAAAAACTAAGCCATCTGGAGAGAAATAAACCATCTCAAAGATGCGAAAACCGTTCTAAATTACCAAATTGACCTGAACACATCCTCTTTACCGAATTTGTACAGACAATAAATAGCATCTGTGTGAATTTCCTTAAAAATGTATATATTTTTATTGTAGAAGGGTTTAATAGCGCTTTTTGTATTTATACCTATGTTAACATCGAAAATAGCCAGTTCTGAAGAAGCTACAGTGTTAGCGAAACGCGTCAAATATATAATAAAGTAGAAATATATACAAAACAGTCTTTCATTAAGTATTTATAATGATTTTCCATCAAGTACAAATCTGTACAAATTCCATCTACATTCAAATTCGTGGGTATGGATTTCTGGGGTTCTTGAGGTGTGGTGCTCATAGATTATTTGGAGAAATGTAGGACCATCATCCTGGAATTTTACACTTCAGATCAAATGTAACTTTAAAACGTAATAGTGGTGCTATTACATTGTTTGAATTGTAAATGTCACTTACAGACTTCTGTGTTCAGTACTTGCGCCAATTCACTATGGAAATATTCTCGAGCTGACTCTACAGCACTTGGAAGGCGACCCCCACTTTTGGGAAAAATAATCTTAGCGTACTTAGCATCGTAGCGCACTTCTGGGTTAATAGGTTTGTGAACAAACATAACTGCAGGATTTGGGCCGATAAAAATATTCAGGAGTTATTTTTTTATCCTCGGAGAGTCATAGTGCAGTTTTTGGGCTGAAGGAGTGATAGAACCTTATTTTATTGAAGACGGTGGTGGAAATGGTATTACGTTAATGACGAACGCTATAGCAATATGCTAACAGAATATCTTTGGCCTGAACTGATAACTGTGGATATAAACAATGTTGTTTTTGCAGCAAGATGGTGTGACTTGCATTGGATAATCAATGTATTGCAAGAAAAGTTTCCTGGTTACGCTATTTCGCGAAATGGCAATGCCAACTGACGACAAAGATCATGCGATCTCATGCCCTTGGATTCTTTTTTGTGGGTTATGTCGATCCAATCGAAAATAGAATCTCCAGATTCATTCTACCAGACGAAGCGGATGCAGACGTTTGAACGACATTATTTTCAGAAGTTAATGTCAATATTTGTTCCTCAAGATAAAATCAAAATTACTGGATTATCGCTTGTAGTTAACAATTGTGGGTGATTTTAAAGTTCTGACGCTCTTATTGGAAAACTTTTTAAATAAGAAGTCCAGAAACTTAAGCTATTGTCATACTTTAGGAAGCAAAACAACATAATTTTTCAATGAGCTAATGCCAACTTCTATGCAATAGAGTTAACGTTAGAATTCTCGAATGTCTTCGTGGTTTACCTATTACTTTAGCCACCCAAAACTCCAGATTTTTTACCTGCCATCTATCTGAACATGTATCGTATTTGCCTTCCCAAACCTGAAAAAATTGATCACTGTACGGTGATTCATTTCACATGATGAGGTGAAAGTTAAGACTACAAACCAAATCATTTATTTTAGTTGGACAAATTGCATTACAGGGTTAGTCCAATAAATACCGGGACTGATTTATTCCTGTCAAGGATAAGGGGTAGACGGTGGTTTTTATAAGTGATATCGGAGGTAGCTGATGTCAGGTAACCTAGGAAATTTGGCTCAGTTGTCTGCGAAACTTTGGAGTGCGTAGATCATGCATGAAGTGAACGTGTGTTTTAAGTTCGCGGGGAGTATCAAGATGTAAAAAAATATCGAGCAACGATATGCCATCGAATTTTGGGTGAAATTGGACAAATTCGTTACGGAAAGTTTTCACATGATCCGTGAAACTTATGAGCCAATGAGACGAAGCCATGTAAGGACGAAGCCATGTCCACAACACGTGTTTTTGAGTGGCAGAAAAGATTCAAAGGAGGCCGGGAAAACGTCGACAACGAACAATGCGCTGGACGTCCGATCTCGGCCCGAACTGATTAAAATTGCGAGAATTTCTGAAGTCTGATCGACGGGTAAGTGTTGGTTTGATGGCACAGGAGTTGTGTGTTGTGTGTTGTGTGTGCGAAGTTGACGCCGAAGGTTTTGTCAGACGAGCAGAAGGAGCACCGTGTGACGATTTGCCGTGAATTGTTGGAATGTTTAGAGATCGATCCAAACGTTTCGAACAGAGTGATAATCGATGATAAAACTTCGATCTTCGAGTACGATTCGGAGACCAAAAGGCAAAGTTCTGGTGTGGTATGCAAAGGCATTTCTTCGACCAAAAAAAAGCTCGCATGCGCAAGTCAAGAGTTAAATCAATCTTTATTGCGGTCGAAGAGAGATCGCTGATTCATATATGCGCCATCATAACAATGTGCCCAATCACACGCCACTAATTGTGAGGGAGACACTGGCCAAACATAATATGACAACGCTGCCCCAACCGCCTTATAGTCCAGATGTGATTTTTTTGCTCCCTGGAGTCAAGAGAAGCCTGAAATGACATCGTTTGTAGACGATTGAGAGAGTCCAAAAGGCTTCGACGGAGTTCTTAAATAGCTTTGCAATTGCGGACTTCCAGCGGGCGTATGAATACTGAAAAAAAACTGTTGACAGCGGCGTATTGATGTAGAAGGGTCATATTTTGAAAATTATTAAGTCACTTTACATATTTTTTCAATAAATGTTTTTTTGTGACCTCAGTCCCGATTCTTATTGGACAAACCTTGTATACTGAATTCCATATTGAAAACTAAAACAAATTTAAAAATCGTGTATTCACTTAGAAAGGGCGTGAAATTTTCGAACAACCCTCGTATAATCTACACGTTCATTTGGCCATACAATAGAACATAATAGGTTTGTTCTAGCAAATATTTCAAACTGTTTCAAACGGTTCCAAACCGTCCGGAGTTTGTGCAGATGACCGAAACATTCGCATACATTCGCCTCCGCAAACTCCGGACGATTTGAAACCCTTTGAAATATTTGCTAGAACAAACCTAATACAAAAGCTATCTCATTCTTTATGGCAATAATATGTTTTGTTGCATCATCCTGTATAATATTTATGATGTTATTGTCCTCAATTCTTACATAATGGTTTCAGTGATGATACTACCTTTTACCTCGAGCGTAAAAGGTGAGTAAGCAAAACGAATCTTCATTCATATTAAATTCATTGATGCATCTATATGATATCATTATCGTACTCTTTTGATTACACTTTCTCTCTCTGCATTTAGAGGAAAAATATTAACTCATATACAGTGAGGGAAAAAAGTATTTTTTCTTAATATTTTTTATTTTTACTATATTATATTTTATACTGTTATATCAGCACCAACTATTTTTAACGGTTCAAAGAAAATTGTGTTTTTGCAGTTTTTTATGCGTGTCTGGTCCAAATGGATTCATGTCGAAATGAATAAAATTAAAAAAGGTCACAATATTAGAGTACGAAAGAGGACTTTTTCATTTTGAGAAACCCATCAGACCACTGTAATGGAATTTTATCAAGATTAGTTTGATATTAAGTAAATCCAAGGAATTATAACAACAGGACGTTGAAGGAGCACAAACAAGGTTTATGATTTAGGTCAGCTTACGGCCAGCAAGGACCGATATTCGACAACTCAGTCTGAGGCCCATGAGAGATTGTCGGCCCCGTTTTGTGAGACTTTTGATTGCTGACCACTGGTAACACTGAATAGATGGAACAGAGCAACAGCACTGACCAGTGGAATGATTTCAAGAAGTGGTTAGTAATATTTTACATTTCTTAACATTTTGATGTCTGACATTCAAGTTTCCTTTTTAGTGTTAAAGCTCTTCCACATTTCAATGCTTTTTTTGGAGCCCTAGTAAAAATAAGTGTTGTTCGAAAAGTTCCCGGATTAAGACAGAGATGGAGCAAGTATGCCTAAATGGCTATATACCTGTCAAATATGATTCATTAAATGACTGGTCGTGAAGTTTCAAACGCATACGATTAGTTTCTTGGTTGTGTTAGTAAAGCAAACCAGTTTTGACATCTTCTGAAAAATGGGTATAATTGAAATTTCAGTTATTATAAGTAGTTTGTTTACTTCTATGTTCGATGGTAATCTTACCTCTATTTTCGATCGGTAAAAAGCTGCTGGATTTAAACGTGTTCGTACATTCACTGAAGGTAATGAACGTTCAGGAGCCCCACAAAATCATCAAAAAATCTACCATGTGTACTTAAATGATCGCTGACTGAAGGTACACCAGCCAGCTTATGTACGAAAAAGCTTCCCGCTCGATAGGTGCCGGTTTTGTTAACAGTCCTAAACACGCATTCGAAAAATACTTCTTAAGAGTATTTAAAATTTTTGATTTTGCTGAGTTTCTTCGACATTCGGTAAAAATAGATGAAACATGGGTTCACATTACATGCCAAAACTGAAGCAATAGTCCAGACAGTAGATGGGAGCGGGTGGAAGCGAGCCTAAGAAAGCGGAAACTGTTCAATATGCAGGAAAAGTCATGTCTACCATTTTCTGGGATTGTCGTGGTATGAACCACCTGACATAAGGCAGGATCATCATCGGGAGTGTTACTCTTCACTAGTGGACTAATTGAAGGGTGGCAGTTAGGATAAACATTTACATCTAGCCAAAAAGAAATTGTACTTTCATCACAATAACTTGTCCCGGATTTTAATTGAAATATTTTGCTGAGGCAATTGCATATATTAATGTCTGAATGATTGTGGCATGTTCATATATTTTTTTCCTTTATTTGGGTTTTTCACCAATATCTAAAACTCAAAAAATATCAAAAATACCTGTTCTTATTTAAAGAAAGAATCACTGGGTAAAAACAAAAAACCAAACGGAGACAAATTTCTCAGTGATTCTTTTTTTGTAATAAATTTGCCTAACGAACAAAATTTTAAAGATATAAAAATGTTATAAAAATGTTACAAACTTTTAACGTTAACATTTCGGAGGGTACTCTCCCCCCGTTTTCAAAACTAAACTAAAAAATAAATTATATTAATTTGTAATATGTAAAGTAACGAAAGAAAGTAAATATATTTTTTGTATATTTCAACGATACTTACATTGACATTTTGATATTTTTTGAGTTTTAGATAGTGGCGAAAAAACCAAATAAAGGGGAAAAAAATTGCATATATTGCAGAATTAAACAACTCTTATACTGACGGTATTAAAAAGTTGGAACATCGTTGGTACAAATATATTGAATTGAAGTGTGACTACTTTTTATCAGTTCTCAAAAATATTATGTTTTCTTTCTTAGGTTGACTACTTTTCGAATAAACCTCATATATAGCTTTTACGTTTTTTGTCTTTTTTAAGTTTACCTGCACGTACCTTCCCAATTTCATTATTTCGTGTACCTTGGAGGGCACCCATAAATAATAAGTGTACCCATAAGTGATTTCTTTTGATACTGTATAAAATTTTATTTTATTTCAGAGTTTATTTAACAGTTTTAACAGAGTTTTTCAAAATAGCTATTTCTACTGACGTCATTTTTTGACGCGTTGGAAAGTTGCATCTTTCACTGACAATATTTCATGACGTTCAGATCATTAGAAGCCAAATTATTGCGCTTAAAGTGTTAGTGTGTTTATATCATCGGTCGAAAAACGAACATCGAACTAAGAGCGAATATTAAGTTTTAAACTTGATAAACATTCACCGAAACGTTTCAGTTAACGAAACAAGTGTATGGTGAGGATTGTTTATCCCGCGGCAGAGTCCACGAGTGGTTTAAATGATTCAAAGAAGGTCGTCATCGCATTTTGACCGATCATTGGACTTCGGCAGCTTTGGGCACGCTTTGTTCCACACAAATTGACACGACCAAAAATTGCTCTGAATCTAATATTACAAGGATTTTATTACAGAGTCGAAAAAGGACGAAAACTTCAAGTACAGTATTGTTACTGGTGATCAGACCTACTGGTGATCAACAAAATGTTTCATAGATCTGAAAAGAATGATAATCTAAGTGGTGCATCATGAGATGAATACAATGGGTGTGGAAGTATTTTCCAGCCTAATTTGTTGATTTTTCTTGGGTGATTCTGTAAAATCCCACCATACCAAGAATAACGGTAATACAGACGGTAATTTTTGGGTGAAAACATAATGTCTTGGAGTGGACAAAGCTGGTTGTTCTGGTGTTAATCCCTGTTTCTTCTTACGTGGATTGTTGTATTGAATCCACCTTTAATCTCCAGTAATAATTTGCTGATGAAAATAATATCTGTCTAACTTGGACAAAACTGCACTACAGATGGTTACACGTTGAATTTTGTTTTCACCGGAAAGTTAGACATTCCTTCACTTTGCACTTCCTTCAATTGTTTTAAAATATGTTAAATGATTCGCCACAAATTATAAAGTTTTAGTAATGATAATGATTAAAACACTCCGTGGTCGTTTCAACAAATTTATTGTTGTGTGTTATTGAAACAAATACCAATTGTTTTAATCATTATCATTATTAATATGTTTCACCAAGATCCAATCCGTAATCATTCGTAATTATAAAGTTTTAGGTTTGTGGCTAATTCTTGAATGGTTAGTTTAAAATCAGCTTGAATTTCAGCTAACAAAATATCTTCATCAACTTCAACAGGTCTTCCGAATTTTGCACCATCGAAATAATTAAAATCACCGTTCTTCATTTTTTTTAAATCCACGCTGATATGCTTTACTAGACAAGGAACTATACTTTCGAAATTTTTAAAGTATTAAATCACTAATACATAACTTAGCCATATTTTCCTTTTTCATTCTTGAAGAGTTCACATAATTTTTTTAAAAGTTTAACAATAAGCTGTCTAAATATCAATATATTTAACTACAATACATGTTATGTTATATTAATTCATTCTTTTATTGAAACCTTCAGTGTAAAATACGTTAAACACCAAATCACAATGTATACTTAGCTTCTTGATATGCGCTTCGCCAACTATGTTAGCATCATCAGTAAATTTTCTAAAGTCCTGATGAATCACTTTCTGATGATGCTAACATGGTTAGCGAAACGCGCGTCGAGAAGTTATATAAATTGATCTGGTGTGTAGTGGTAAATCTTTTCGAGTTTTGTGTTTAATTAAGTTAAATTACACAGGTCGATATGATTTTTGTAACATTGATGAGAATGCTCCTTTTGCGTTCCATTTAGGCAGTTATTAAAACACCTTTTCACAGAAATGGCCTAGCATATCTCATTTTCAAGTACTTGCTTCTTCTTTATATCATGAGATCATTGAAATTGTTTGTACCTGACTTTGGAGTACCTGAATTTGGTACAAATATATCATATATATATATATATATATATATATATATATATATATATATATATATATATATATATATATATATATATATATATATATATACGTATGGGCCCTGGTGGACCACGCGAAGTACAGCTAGAGGCGTTTGTTGTTGTTAGCCTTCCTTTGCGCCCATACTTTTTTTTCATTCTTTCGCTATGAGCTTTTTTCTTTCGTCAGACCAAGTTGTTTCAGTCTTCCTACATTTTTCTCTCTGGCCACCTTCCCAAACGTTAACCTTGTGTCTGAAACAGCCTCTATCCCGAATTTCACTTTATATAATATTTGCTGATCTTAGGTCCTCTTTAATTGTAGCAATCCATTTAATTATTTCTACTTTAGCTCTACTCCTATTTTCATAAAATTCGACTATTTGTCTAGTTAGCTTACTCGAATTTATCCGTTTTATGTGTCCGTCTCCTTTTTCTCATATCGCTATGTATATCTGTGTATTGTTTGATTTCTGTTTTCTCGAAGTCGGTATGTTGTGCTATTTATTTGTTTCGGACCTAAGATTTTTCTTTCCTTCTTTTCAATCTCCTCGATGTCTCTCTTTCTATTCAAAATGAGCGTTTCTGCCCCATATAGACATTCTGGTTTAATAACTATGTTGTAATGTCTTAGTTTTGTATTTTTAGATATGCATTTTTGTTGTAAATATTTTGTGTAAGTCTCAATGCAGTTTCCATTTCTTGGCATCTACCCTTATTGTCTGTATCTACCCTTATTGTCTGTCTACCCCCTGTCTTTTTCAAACCCGTTTTCCATGATTATTTCACCCACATATTTAAATTGAGAGACTCGTCTGATGTTACCATATTTTGTTTTTAGAAATAGTGTTCTTAGTCTGTTGCAGGTCATGTATTGTGCTTTTAAAAGGAAATTTGGAGACGTACCTTTTCTGCTGTTTCTTTTAGGATTTCAATCTGTTTTTGTTCCGTTAACATATCCAAATCCAAAAAAAAAAATAATAGAGCCAAAATTGCTAGATCACTAGCAAACACCAGCCAATCAATTTTGATGTTGGTTCTCCCCAGTTTAATGTGTTGGTCAATATTCAGGGCCGACTTTTTTTCACGCCACTCCTGTATTACTTTTTCTAGAACACAGTTAAATAAAAGTGGCGAGAGTCCATCCCCTTGTCTCGCTCCAGTTTTAATTTCGAAGGGTTCTGAGATGTCGCCCATGAATTTAACTTACGACCTTGTGTTAGTTAGTGTGGCTTTAATAATTGCCTGCGTTTTCAGATCTAGTCCTTGTTCTTTCAAGATTTGGAATAAAGATTCGCGGTCAATAGAATCAAATGGTTTTTTGAAATCCACAAATGTGTAAACGATATTTTTATTGTACAGTTTTTGATGTCTTAGGATCAACTTTAGATTCAAGATCTGTTCAGGGCAGGATCTGCCCGGTCGAAAACCTGCTTAATATTCACCAATTTTAGGTTCTAACTGTCCCTGTGCTCTGTGATATAATCTTGTAACAAACTGGGAGAAGAGATTTCCCTGTGTTATTGTTTACATCCGTTATATCTCCTTTCTTATGTAGTGGATGGATTAGAGCGTCTTTCCAATCTTCCGGAATCCGTTCGATTCGCCAAACTTCTTTTAGCATTTTGCTTATTTCCTTGATTGTACCTGGATGAGCGGATTTCAAAAGTTCAGCAGTGATTCCATCTTCACCAGAAGCTTTGTTATTTTTAAGTCACTTGATTTGCCTAATTATTTCATCTTCATTCGGTGGTAATAAATCTGGGTTCGTTTGTTTAGGATTTAGTTTTGGTAATCTGGTTAAGGGCTCAGGACAGTTTAGTAGTTGTTCAAAATATTTCGCAAGTTCATTGCAATTGTCTTGGTTATTTAGAGCTTGTTGTCCTTTTCTTCTTGCTTCCTCTCGAAATCTTTTTCTATATCATTAAGTTGATTGTTTTCGTATTTTCTTTTAGTTTGTCTAATTAGCTTCGATGTTCCTTTTCTTTCTTCCAAAAAAATGTTATAATTTATTGCTGTTTTTTAACTGTTCCACTCTTTAAATGCTTTACTTCGGTTTAATACTGCTTGCTCGGAAACTTCATCTCACCACGGAAGTTTTCTACGTTTTTATAAAGGGACCAACTTTAAGGCTGATTTAATAATTTTTTGTTTCAATTCTTGCCAGTTCTGTGCTGGTTTTTTATCAAGCTCTTCTGTTAGGGTTGGTTTTATTTTCGTAGGGTCGAATTTTGGTATTTGCAGTCTCTTTTAAATAAGTTTTCGAGGTTTTAAGCTAAGTTTTATATATATATATATATATATATATATATATATATATATATATATATATATATATATATATATATATATATATATATATATATATATGTATATATATATATATATATATATATATATATATATATATATATATATATATATATATATATATATATATATATATATATATATATATATAGAAGAAGCCATGTTTATTGGACCTCAAATAAGAAAGTTTCTAGCTGATTTCCGTTTTCAAGAAAAATTAAAAGAATATAAATTGGCAGCTTGGAAGTATTTTGTAAATGTAGTGAAGTGTAGTAAGTATTTTGTAAATGTAGTGAAGTATAGTAAGTATTTTGTAAGTGTAGTGAAAGGATTTCTGGACAACAAAAACTATAATAATTTCTGGATAACAGATGAAAACTATAAAAACCTCATATATCAATTCTTGAAAGCCTATGAAATGTCAAGGTGTCGCATGTTCTTAAAAATGCATTTATTACACTCCCATTTGGCTCTTTTGTACCGAAAATTTGGGTGCAGTAAGCGACGAACAAGGAAAGAGGTTTCACGAGGATATCAGGCCGATGGAAGAAAGGTACCAGGGATGCCGGAACCCATCTATGTTGGGCGACGACTGCTGGTTTTTAAAAAGAGATAATGCTACTGAACTCAAGAGGAAAAAGTGAAAGTATTTGTCGCTGAATGACATCTCATGTAATATACGTTTTATACGCATAATCTTCAGCAATGTATTTGCATAGCTTTAACACATTTTTATATTAAATAAATATTAGATTGTAAAAATATGTCGTCTCCTTTTTTTCCTCCACCACCGACCCACCCTAACAAAAATACTGTAGGTGTTACAGTAATTACCTTATTATTTTCAGATTTAGGAGTACAAAATACTTCATATACACCTATTTTCGTCAATGTTGCCTAAAAAAAGTTTTAATTTGTTGACTTGTGTTATTGTCAGGTGATGACAATATTTCTAAAATTTTAAATATAAAAAATATAATAAATATATTGTCTAGTCCACCTTATATGTATCTATATTTCCCACGCCCTATTTACGTAATATTTTTATACCTTATCATTGCATATGTATAATCATTTAGTTCATCTAAAGAATTTTAATTAAACATGAATGATAAAACTATTCGCAAACCAATCCTATTCATTCTAATAATTATTTTTATTAACAAAGGAATCATGCCTAAAATATAAATTAAAAGTTATTAAATACGCACTAATAAAAGAATATTACCACAATGCAGACTTAATAAAAAATATTCTACAGTTTCACGTAAACCAAAACAATATGTGACATTAAAAAAAACAGTCGGTAAGATACGAAAAAAAAACACGTTAATTTGCTTATAAAAATTTTGGGCGTGTACATACGGCAAGGCTGCTAAAATCGTATAAATTGGAAAAAGGATACTGATTTGGTATCACTTGTTCGGGTTTGTACAGAACAGCGACAAGGTCTATCAAAATGAACGCATTCGTTTGTGTAAGTGGTTTTACCTACGCTAACTATACGTGATCCAACGCGTTTCGAAAACGGAACTAGTTTGTTTTTAATTGATAAAATTTTTGGTCTTTCTGAGCCGTCAGTGATGTTTCAGTGTACGCGGATGTAAACAAGTTTGTCAGGGCTTTTTAGTTCACATAAAATATGGATTTTTCTATACTTATTTTTTATTATCGCCTATAAATGACTAGAAGGAATTTGTGTGGCACGCCTTTTGTTATACTACAGTTGCGTGACATATTAGAAGGCTTCAATATTAATTCAATAACACAAGTTACAGAGTGAATTTAATTTGTAAATTTATTTATTTCGTTCTTATTTTATTTTTATGTTTTAACTAATGGGTCACAATCCGGGTAATCAAATTTTAGTACCTGGGTTATGAGGTTATTTGTACAATACATTTTTGCTATAAAAAACCAACACGTTATTAATTCCTTCTTTTTTTTAGGGTTTAGTTATTTTGGGCGCAATTGCCACTGCCAGCGCTGGACTTGTTCCATTGGCTGCCGGTTATGTAGCTGCTGCCCCCGTAGCTGTCCTTTCAGCCGGTGCAGGATTAGAAGGACAATACGCGCCAGACTATACCGAAAAGCTATACGACGATGGTTCATACAAGCCAGAATTGCGCGCCATTCCTTTGGCTCCATCCCCATACGGTTTGACCCCAGCCGGTTCTGGACTTGAAGGTGCCTACGTTCAAGACATCAGCGAGAAATTGTACGATGATGGTTCCTACAAACCAGAATTGCGTGCTATCCCATTGGCCCCATCCCCATATGGTTTGACCCCAGCTGGTTCAGGACTTGAAGGTGCCTACGTACAAGACATCAGCGAAAAATTGTACGACGATGGATCTTACAAACCCGCAGTGTACCACTAGATTTAGAAGAATTTTTTGTAAATAAATTAAATAGAATTTTTTTTGAAATCTATATAGGTGTTTTTTTTTTGGTATATCTTTGAAGATTGCGCCATCTTTTCGAGAGAGATTTTTTCTTTCGCCCCATTCTCCTAATCCCCAGTATACCATCAGATTTACACACATTTTTGTAGGTAAATTGTTTTTTTTTGGAATTAAGTTTTTTATTTAAGTTTTTTCTTTGTTGTTTCTTTCAAGATGCTCTACCTCTCGGATATGCAGCACATGAATTTTTCTTATCCTTATATCAATAATCCAATATGTTGTATATAATAATTAATAAAACATGAAAAAGATATAACGTATTTTAGATATTACGCACATGTAGTAGACAACTTTCTTTATTTACGAGTTGAAAATGAACCTCATCGCCGAAGATGATTTTTATAATGAATTTTGACAGTAATGGTATTTTTGTAGTATTGTTTCCATATTATCTAATCGGAAGAATCGAAGATTATAACAATCAAAATACTGGAGTTACCAAACGCAAAATATAAAAATTGCTCGAAATTTAAATCCGGTGTTCAATTTTGTATATACGTTATATTATATATATATATATATATATATATATATATATATATATATATATATATATATATATATATATATATATATGCGGCCCCATCTCGGTTATTTTTGACAGAAGATGTAGAAGACACACAATCAAATTAATAATAAGGAATAATAACTGTAATTGTGCAGCTTTCTGTACGTAATATTACTAGAGACACCACTAGCTAATTCATGTCAAGATGTATCTATCCTTAAGCGGTCTTTCAAGTGGACGACGATAGATAACCTTCAAATGCAATGTCTCTGGGGAGTGGTTCGATTTATATAATTCTTCCATTGCTTTCTCTGGTGGACATTATTGTGTGGATTCTCTTTGTCTTAATATTTGTGTTCGGCATGGTTCATAAAAACATTTTGTAAACTACATATCGTTTTTCAACATACACTCGGTTTGACTAGAAAAAGACAACTTTTAAAGCGAATAAGGCATAGCAAACTAATAAATTGGATCGTTGACAAGGTCATAGTAAGACAAAACTACAAGGGACGTTCAATTATTGCTCATTAACATTTATGTTTCTGTGTACGAATGCAAAATAAGAGGGGTATTTTTAAATAAGGTTATATGTTTGTGAATGAGAGTGAGAATGACGCGTATTGGCCACAGTACGTTTCCGCGCTACTCCCAACATGCTTTACGCGCATTTATGCGCCATTTGCAGCCGTATCGTTTCTCCGTGTGCTGAGCTGTAAAAGTTTAAGAAAATAGAGTCGATACGATCTGTAACTCCATTCTTGAATGCAAGGAACTTCGCAGCAGCCGAAATTCACCGTCAGATTTGTGAGGTTTAAACCTCACAAATGAGGTTTTTAAAACCAGACCGGACGGAGTCCTTATGGTCCCCGAGACGAAAGCAGACAGAAAAGCCGTCATACAGCTTTTCAACCAAAAGGGGTATCAATACTCATCACCAACATCAGGCAAAAATAATCTACGAGTCTTGATTAAAGGCGTGGTGAAAACTTTACCGATCGAAGAAATCAGAACAGAATTACATCTGGGCTACCATCCATCCTCTATAGTAAGATGGCAAAACAAGGAAAAAATTTTCATGCGATAGTACACGTTGTTGTACCACACAGTGAGAAGTCAATCCTAAGTATGAAGCGACTCTACTACCAGCCTATCAAAGTAGAGGAGCAGAAGAAAAGAAAGTCCGCATCGGGGACTAAATCCCCGCAGTACCAATCCAAAGTGAAAAGAACCGAACCAAAATCAGTGCCAGTTTCCGATCAACACAAAAGAAACAATCGAAGCCCCGCAAGCAAATCCAACAGCAAGCGGAGGCCATGACCGGGTTTACTAATAAGCTTTGGAGAGTTTTGGTTCTAATTCAGAAGCAATTAAAACCTTTCATTCAATATCAAAGTCAGTAGAAACCGACACCAAAAACCAACGCCGCCAGCTGGAACCCCAAAATGAAGAATCGCGATTTCTTTCGTATTTATCTATGTATCGTTAGAAGCAAAACTTCATCAGTCAATTACCAGAGGTCGCAACTTAGTGCACCTGTCGATGCCGAAATATTGAAAATTTCGGACCCACAGGGCTAGATAGAAGCCCCCAGAAAACAAACTTCAAATATCATGGAAGCAACCTGATTAGACACATATCGGAGCCTCAGAGCTAACATAAATCTCTGGCTGAAGAAATGGAAATGAAAATTCGAGGACGGGCGGGTTAATGTGCGTGATGAGCCACGCCCACTTTCTCTGATTTCTGAAGATTTGGTTCGTGATGCGGACAACCAAATTCGAGAGAACCGACGATTCACGATTTCAAAGTTATTAAGTAAATTTCCATAGGTTTCAAGGTCAGTTTTGTACACCATTGTTTCGGAGTAACTGAATTATCGAAAATTGTGTTCTCGGTGGAATTCAAAACTGCTTTTTAACGATCACAAAACAACGAGATTGGGTTGTGCTTTATCGTTTTTGACTCAAAACAATCAGGAAAGAGATGAATTGTTAGGCCAAATCGTTACAGGAGATGAGACTTCAAGCAACAGTCAATGGAATGGCGATACCCATCGTCACCAACCAGAGTGAAAACCAAACAGATAATTTCAGCACAAAAGGTGGTTGTAACTGTCTTTTGGGACAAGAAAGGAATTTTGTTAGAGGATTTTATACCGAGAGGCACAACAATAAATTCTAATGCGTATTGTGTCACCTTGATAAAATTCCGGTGTGCCATACAAAACAAGCATCATAGCATACTATCTTTCGGTATGATGTTGCTCCATGACAATGCAAGGTCACATGTTTCTGCACAAACACAAGGTCTAATCAGGCCTTTTGGATTTGAAAAACTGGACCATCCACCTTACATCTTACAGTCTAGACCTTGGACCCAGTAATTTTCACGTGTATCGATACTTAAAGGAGTTCCTTGATGGTCAATGGTACAACGATGACGAGGAAGTTAAAACTGCAGTCATGGATTGGATTTCTTGGACGTCGGAATTCAAAAACTTGTGGAATTAAATGGAATGGAATTGGAATGTAAAAAAGTAGAAAAAAGTATGTAGAATACGGATAAAGATATATTTTAATTATATTTATAGTATTTTTCTTCTTACTAAAAGACAACCCCTATTTAAAAGATGAAAGAATGAACATTGGTAAAACATTTTTCTTTTAAGTTAAAAATCATACCTTACATCGGTCAAGAACGATGCAGCAACGACACAATATCCCCAAGACAATTTTAAAATTATTTCAGTGTGTAAGTTGATCTATTTAAGTTCCATTTAAACATACAAATTCTGTGCGCCAATATCACGATATGCTTTTCATTTACAGATAGGCTCGAATATTAAGAAAAACGAAATTTTGTTG
This sequence comes from Cosmopolites sordidus, assembly GCA_031761425.1. Classification (NCBI taxonomy): domain Eukaryota; kingdom Metazoa; phylum Arthropoda; class Insecta; order Coleoptera; family Curculionidae; genus Cosmopolites; species Cosmopolites sordidus. Next base: position 285,526 of record JARFXV010001916.1, read on the forward strand.
GACCAGACCAGATTAGATTAAAGGACTTTTTCAACGTGTTCGGTAAAACTGGTTAAAACGGTGCCAGACTTGTATATACTCAAATGGTGAACTTTTTGAACAGTTCATTTTATAAACCAATTAATCATGCATTTCTAATGTAACGTGAATCGTTTAATAGGTGTTGTGTGAAAAATTAGCGCAAGCAATTTCAACTTTGACATTAAACAACATTAATATGTTAGTTTTTCTATTTTGGCTATATAAAATAGAATACCTGCCCCTGAACCTGACCTGTTTTTCGCGAAAATGGTTGCATTTTGAATACATGTTTTAAGGAAACTTTATGTTCAATAATGAAACTTTATGTTCAGTAATGTAAACAAACCTTGGTTAAATTTGCAAAAGTTATTTCCCTTATACCTTGTTTATTAGTCAGAGTAAATTACACTGACTTACAAAAAAAATTGAATGTTTCCTTCACTCCATGTGCAAAATCCCACTAATTTTGAGTTGAGAAAAGCGAATATATAAAGAAAAAAAATATTAGCTCTAGTTTCTGTTGTATACAATAGGTGGAAGTATTTTGCCAACAACATTGAAAGTTCATTTGATTTTTTTTAATGATAGTAACATTCTATGATTTCAAAATTGATGGGAGAATACTGAAAATATGGCAGGTTGCTGGTTCTGAAGAGGATCTAGTGGTGGCTTCATAAGATCGTTTTCTTTTGGCTTGCCTCTTGTAAGTGAGTTCTGGAGCATTTCTACACACTGACCAGCAGTAATACGCAAGCATTGCTTGCGGAACGTTTTATCAAGCCATTAACATCGCAGCAAACAACAAGATTATTTTTCTTCTCAGAAAAAGGAAGCAGATTCTCTGAAGTTATCTGCAATGTGAGACCCTGACATCACGTTGCAGAAGATTCCAAGTTGCCTGCATTTTTCTTTAAAAAGTCATGGTCTCGAATGAGGTTACTCAATTCCGCTTGACTCAGTCAGTGCGGTTTATCAACTTCTTCGTCAAAATCAGGGTCACGGAATGTGTAAGGTTGGTTGGGTTATCTTTCACACTGTCTTCATTTCCTACTTCAAGCTCATAATTTTGGGGTAGTGTAGGAACTGGTAAACTATCTGAATGTGTAATAGGTCGAATAACCGATGGGAGATCTTGCTTGCCTTTATAGGTGGAGTCAAGCAGAAATAGCAGTCATCTGTATGGTTTGCAGGCTCCCGCTAAACCATAGGGACAGTAAAAGCCATATATCGTTTTTTATTTTTCTCGTAGTATAAGGGAACAAGAGTTGCAACATATATGTGCAGCACATAACTTATCCTGGTTTCCCACCTTCATGCCAAAATAATGCTTATGGCAGTCTTCACAATAGGCGTGAGATTACGTTTCTGTGACGAAAATATTACTTCACTACAAATGTAACAAAAATTATTTACTAAATTTACACATTTTCAAACCATTTTAATTCAACAAATTTTACACTTCAAAACCAGAAATTCTGTATTAATTGCAAACAGAAAAAATATGAAACTCAAAGTCACAACAGTTATTATGTTTATAACCTACGAACAGTTGGAAAACGTTGTGTTTTGTCAGTTGACAGGTGTGACAAGTTTCCGAAAACAAAATTTGCCTTAAACTGAAAATGAAGACAAATTCTAGTTTCTGCTAAATGTGATATAATTGTACAAAATCCATTTTATATATAACTACTTTTTATAGTTATTTACAAAAATCAAATCTCTAAGCACATTTTACAACTTGTGTTATCCAGTTCTTATGCAACTGATGCCATTCGATCTCTTAAATCAGCCTATTATATATATGATATCATGATTGTTAATCTTTAATAATACCATTTTATTTCTGGAAATATACGGGGAAGAAAAATACTGAACTAAAAAAACCAACGATTACTTTATCTTCTCTTACCATTTTCCTTCCCAAACATATCGTTATAATTAAAACATTTTTTTGAAAGTCAGAGCAAGGCTGTTAAAATGGTATAAATTCGCAAAAATCAACTGATTTGATATCACTTGTTCGGGTTTGTACAGAACAGCAACAAGGTCTATCAAAATGAAAGCATTCGTCAGTGTAAGTTATTTTTATTCTAACCAAAAATGTGTTCTTCTATTAAACGTGTTTTTTTCATAGAAACTAGTTGTGTAGAATATAAAGGTGTGTCATTGAAATACCTATTCAAATTTCTCGGTTGTTATTGACACAGTGCAGATAGATTTTAGGCCAGGAATTGGAATCGCGAACGGTCAAATATGCGATTTGTTAGAAGTGATAATCTAATAAATACAATTCTATTTATGATTAGAATTAGAGGAATAATAGAGTAAATTATCACTTCTCACTTCTACTTGAAGTCTCCTTATTTTTCGAACTGTTCTTCTTCATTATCTTTAGTTTTGTTGCAAACATTTTTAGTCCTATTTTTTCAGTTCTAAACATTTTTTCAATCCTATCAAAAAGTATCGCGACTTTTTGACTCAGTTTATTCATCCAGATTTATTTCGTCTCCTTCGACATAATCTAACTGCAATACACTTATTCAAACGTTTCATCCTGCCTTCGAAATAGTTTTTATTTTCGACTTTTAGTATTTTCTTTAAAGCGGCGAGTAAACTCTCTTAAAGGGTTCTATGAAACGGCATTCACGAAGTGGTTTCTTCGGTCGAGGGAACAGAGAAAAGTCACCACTATACTACATCACAATGTGGTGCTTGTGGAATAGTGCTTGTTTGATTTTTAGTGGAAAATTGACTAATATTTATTGAGGTGTTCGATGGTGCGTTACTGAGAAATTGTGAATTGTTTCACCATGAATCTGGACGTTAATACCTACAATGATTCTAATATTTATTAGGCTATTACTCAGTAGAAGACCCTTGATTTGGGAAATGTTTTCTTCATTGGTTAACATGGAAGGTCTTCCTGAACGAGGTCCATCAAGGACAATCATACCAATTTAAAAAACAAGTGGTTGTATCGATACGTATACGAGGGTTGCTATTTATGTATCTGGAATAATAAATAAAAACAAATATTTACCATTGAAAATGGTTTTCGATTAAAATCGTTGACCAGGTGGTTTATTTTTCACGGTCGGGAACAAAAAGAAATCATTGGCGGCCAAATCAAGAATGTACAGCTGATGACCCATCAATTCGATGTTTTGACCGGTCAAATATTCAGTTGTTCGGTCCGATGTGTGAGAGCTCGCGTTGTCATGGTGTAAAATTTTCCTGCATCGATAGTTGTTTTTTCTTATTTCTCCACAGACTTCTGGCAAACAACTGGTTGTCATCTTTCTCAACCAATTTCTTTGCTAACCATCCGAAGAAGCTACAGTGTATCAAAACGGTTATGTTTTAGAAAAAAATATAAGTGGAAATTAGACAATTTTGTTTTATTTATATAACTTTTGTTGGGTTTGGCTTATTTTGATATACCCATACAGTGGACTGGCGTTTACTTTCGGGTTTATACGCATATGTCCAAGATTCGTCACCTGTATACATTTTATATTACTTATATTATACGGCTTTTAACGTGTCACGATTGTATTTTTTGAGCATTTTTTTACACCAATCGACACGAGCCTTTTTTTGAGCGATTGTCAAATTATGCGGAATCCAACGCGCACAAATCTTTTTCACGGTTAAATATTCATATAAAATCTTGTGTATGGTTGTCATACTAATGCCCAGGGATGGCTCAATCTCACGGTATGTCACATGACGATCTTGCTTTATCAGTTCGCGGGCAGTCTCGATGTTTTCTAGTACAACGTCCAATTTTGGACGACCTTCTTTAAATTCGTGCTTGAACGAACGACGGCCACGATTCAATTCACCAAACCAGTGATATACAGTGGTTTTAAATGGTGCTTCATCGCCAAAAGTCGAAGTGAGTTGATAATCCACTGTTGTTGAGATAATCCACGTCGAAAGTCGTAGTAAATCATCCTAAGAAAATTTGTTACGAGTTAATTCAATTTTTTTTAGATGACATTTTCAATCACATTTAGATGACATTATCACTAAACAACACAAAAAACGTTCTGAATACGTATACCGTCAATAATGTGAAATTTTACGATTTATATGTCAGATGACAACACCATTGTTACCAATTCTGGATACATAAATAGCAACCCTCGTAGCGGGCGAATTTTTAAAACAAAACTCATCTAAGTTTTTGACTGTAGTAGTATTTCAAATGAAATTGTACCAACCGATTTGAATATTTTACAGAATTAATGCATTACTTTTGTTAACATGTCCTGCTTAAGCAATAATAATGTTATCTTTTAGGGTTTGGTAGTATTGGGTGCAATTGCTGTTGCCAGCGCTGGATATATTCCATTGGCTGCCAGTTACGTAGCTGCTGCCCCCGTAGCTGTCCTTCCGGCCGTCAAAGGATTAGAAGGTCAATACGTGTCAGACAATACTGAAAAACTCTACGACGATGGTTCATACAAGCCAGAACTTCGCGCCATTCCTTTGGCTCCATCCCCATATGGCTTGACTCCAGCTGGTTCCGGGCTTGAAGGTGCTTATGTTCAAGATCTCACCGAGAAATTGTATGATGACGGTTCTTACAAACCTGAATTGCGTGCCATCCCATTAGCTCCATCTCCATATGGCTTGACTCCAGCTGGTTCTGGACTTGAAGGTACTTACGTTCAAGACATCAGCGAGAAATTGTATGATGACGGCTCCTACAAACCAGAATTGCGTGGCATTCCATTGGCTCCATCCCCATACGGTTTGACTCCAGCTGGTTCTGGACTTGAAGGTGCCTACGTTCAAGATATTAACGAAAAATTGTACGATGATGGTTCCTACAAACCAGAATTGCGTGGCATTCCATTGGCCCCCTCCCCATATGGTTTAACCCCAGCTGGATCTGGACTTGAAGGTGCCTACGTACAAGACCTCAGTGAGAAATTGTACGATGATGGATCATACAAACCCGAACTTAAATATTAATTTTAGTAATATAATTTATTGGAAAAAAGTATTGCTGTTTTTCTTTTCACATTTAAGTTCATCAAGGTTCATTTATCAAGATCATTCATTAACATCAGTAAACATAAAATCACTTTAGTTTATATCTCGACGCGCATTTCATTGACCATGTTAGCACCACAAAAAGTGGAGCTCTGATAGCCATAAGAAATTAATAACGAAATGACCGATGTATTTGGTGATTGTGGTCTTTTATATGAAGTCACCAAATAATTTTGATATTTTATATATGAAAAGCTATCATAAAAAAGAAACTGTTATTTTGGATTGGAGAAAAACCTCAACAAATTGGGTCTTAAAAGCATTTGTTCTTTGAGTTCATAGAACATTAATGGCTGATCATAAATGCATCAGATAAATTATGTTTACGGCAAATCTACCGAATTAATAATCGGTACACAGATCTGAAGTAGCTTCGGAAAAAGTGGGCGAAACCTGGCTCGCTATTTAGTAAGATGATCAATATAATGATCATCTTACTAAATATTCTTGATTCCCTTTATTTTGGATAAAATTTTATATTGGAGTTTATTTTTTTTTATTTTAGTTTTCTGAACGTTAATATTTATTTATACCTTGTTACCCAATAGTTATCTGATATATTCAAATCTACTGTCTACCTGCTTTTTATTAATTTAAATAATGTAAATTTATCCTGCTTTTTATTCATTTAAATATTGTATATTTCATTTTGCGCTCTTAATAGTAATTAAAAATAGATTTTAAATGTGAAAAAAATTATATTTTATCTCAATTTACGTTTTACACCGTAACACATCTGCTAGTCAACTATAAAAGTTCTGAGTTAAATACAGAAACTCTCAGTGCTTCGGTGTGTTTATTTCACTAAATGTTCTCACTAAATATGAAAACCAAAAACAGTATCTTATTTAGGTGATAAAAGACTATAAAAGTAATTTTCTCAGTGCGACAAAAGAATGCGCGACAAAAAAATTAATATTTCAATAGTTAAACTGAATTTCTTTTGTAATTATCAAATTCAAAGTATTTCTATGAATTAATCATAGTAAACAAACAATAAACTATAATAAAATAAAATGGAATAACAAAACTTCTTAAAAACTGCAACGATTAAAGCTATATACTCAATTTTTTCATATTTAAAATCTGTTTTTAATTATTACTGTTTCTAATTACTACTGAGAACGCAAAATGGAATATATACATTTAAATGAATTGAAATTGAAATGAAATGAAACATTTAAATGAATAAAAAGCATCGGGTAGACAGTATATTTGAAAATGGTAAATACTTATTGGGAAAACGGTATAAATAAATTTTAACCTTCGGAAAACTTATAAAATACATTTTTGACTACAGAATTGCGTGGCATTCCATTGGCCTCCTCTCTATATGGTTTGACCCCAGCTGGATCTGGACTTGAAGGTGCCTACGTACAAAATCTCCGTGAGAAATTGTACGATGATTGATCTTACAAACCCGAACTTAAACACTAGTTTTAGTAATATAATTTATTTGAAAAAAGTATTGCTGTTTTTCTTTTCACATTTATGTTCATCAAGGTTCATGTATCAAGATCATTCGTTAACATCAGTGAAGATAAAATCGCTTTAGTTCACATCTCGACTTTACATCATCTTTTCTGTTAAATACAGAAACTGTCAGTAGCTCGGTGTGTTTATTTCACTAAATGTGCTCACTAAAGATGAAAACCAAAAACATTATCTTCTTTAGGTGATAAATTACTATAAAAGTAATTTTTCAAGTGCGACAAAAAAAATAATATTTCAATAATTAAACTGTATTTCTTTTGTATTCATCAAATACAAAGTATTTCTGCGAATTAATAGTAAACAAACAATAAACTATAATAAAATATAATAAAATAAAAAAACCGTTACGATTAAAGCTATATACTCAATTTTTTCATATTTAAAATCTGTTTTTAATTATTACTGTTTCTAATTACTATTGAGAACGCAAAATGGAATATATAACATTTAAATGAATAAAAAGCGTCGGGTAGCCAGTAAATTTGAAAATGGTAAAAACTTACTGGGAAAACGGTATAAATAAATATTAACCTTCGGAAAACTTATAAAATAAATTTTTGACTCCAATATAAAAATTTGTCCATCTAAAAGGATTATAACAGAAGCAGAACAAGGAATATTTAGTAAGATAATCAACATAATAAACGAGAAAAAAAACTAAATGTATAAAAATCCCATGGTAAATGAATGGAAAAGGTATTCATTTTGGCAGGGTTAAAAGGCATCGGATTTTTTTTTTAATTGTTATTAGGCTGTACAGGAATGGTTTAGAGGATACCCAAGTGAAAAAAGTTAATATGGGAAATAACGATCATCCTAATATGTATATATATATATATATATATATATATATATATATATATATATATATATATATATATATATATATATATATATATATATATATATATATGTATTTAGGTTTTAGTTAATGAAACTGGACCAAGTAATAATGTCCAGAACTGGTAAATCGGGAGGGAGTCGATTATGACTACTAGACTTCAGAAATCTTGGCCTAGATGTTTTACCTCGTCTTTCTTAACCAGGCTTAACTAAATTGCTAATTATCTTCTTCTATATTATTCTCGATAATAATCTTCTGATTATAACAACTTGACACGTTAACCTCCACGTGTATTACATTTAATACACAAAAAAATGTTTCGCTCAACCTGTGTGTTCATATTTGATACACTCAGGAAAGCGCATTTAGACGCGAACACAATTTCATTAGTTTTATATGGGAGTCATCAAGCTCCAGGTTATGGCTTCCACTTTTTATAACCAGTTTGGTCTTCACATAGAAATCATAGTGGCAATACAGTAAACTTCACACGTATTCATTGTTTACTTTTCTATCGATCAGTGTGTAATATTTTGTTGTCTGCGAATAGGTATATTATGACAAATAATAGAAAAAGACGCCATTTGCAAAGAGAGCTTGAATATATTGCGGATCATTTAAGTGAAATGCGTGTGATAGTGATATTGAGGATGCATTTGCTGGTGATTCTGAAGCGGATCCTTCATATTCAGAGAGTTCTCATAAATACGGAATCAAAATTTTTAAGTCATGTGAAGAATATGGCTACACTTACAAAATAAAATCTTATGGTGGCACAGAAATTAGGCCTACTGATCAATCAGTAACTAATCAAGTTGTACTAGAGTTGATGCAGCCTCTTCTCAACACAGGTCGAATGTTGGTTACGGATAATTGTTTTACAAGTGTTAGTTTGGCCTACTAACTTAATGATAGCAATACTCATCTCATTGGAGCTCTGCGGAAAAACAAGAAAAATAGATAAAACTGAATTTTGAACTGTTAAAAGAACCTTATTTTTCAGGCTTTAACAAAAAGATTGGATTTCGCTTAGGTTCTTTTTATTTAAAGAAAGCTGCTAAATTTAACCGTTCTTGTGCATTCATTGAATATGATGAATGCTTGGGGATTTCGAAAAATCGCTACGACTGTGATTATCAAATACTGTTTTGATCTATAACTGTAGACTAATGATTTTCAAATGAACATTTCTCAAAAATGTTTAGTCTTATTTGAACGTGCATCTGTTGAGAGATTACTACGATATTTTATAACAGTACCTAATAAAAAATTTTTGCTCATTGCTTAAAAAATTTTTGTGTAAAATATTTAGCACTTTTGGGTATTGATTTGACACAATACGATTGTGTTATTTGTTCGCTTTATTTTTTTAACATAAAAAAGTGTTATTTTGTTCAATAGTAACACTTTAAATGTGTTGATTTTACACTAGTCACCTATTAAAGACTGCCTCTCACATATTGTTTTTACGCGGGGAGCACGACGCTATCTTTATATAATTATTATAAATTCTGTTAAAATATCAGTAAGAACCGAAACGCAACAAGTATTTAAATATATAGCAATAAAGTGCGGTTATAAATCATCTTATTCTAAAGGTGGGATTTTTTTAACATTTAAATGTGTATACATTGAACATTTAAATGTGTAAACATTTAACATTTAAATGTGTAAAGATTTAATATTTAAATGTGTCAAAATTTGTATGCTTGATCGTAGAGTATTTTAAAAAATATTTGTGTTACTTTTAAAATTAATTTGTGTTACGTGGTTGACATAAAGCGTTTATGTTAAAATGACACAAACATTTCTGTTAATCTTTTTTTTTGCACGCGATTTGTGTTAAAATTGATGCAAAATTTTCTACTGTGTAATTGAAACATTGTTTTCCTTGACATACCAGTGACGAACGAAAAATATAACGAAAACGGTACCATTTGTAGAAAAAGTTATGGCTTCGGTTTTTTCGGATGTGGCGCTCATGGGGTACATGGTAAAAGACAAGATTGAGATCATTACACTTTACTACTGAATCAATTTAAGGTGTTGTATAGACTAAATGCCGACGTCTAGCCAAAAAGAAGTATTCTTTCACCATGATAATGTGGGTATGTGACTACGCTTCGAACCCTATGCACCAGTTTTGCGGGATTTAGTTTTCAGCCATTACTTCTTCTTACCAAACCTGAAGAAATGGCTTGTTCAACGAAAATTCACTTCCAATGATGAGGTAAGAGCTGCTTATTTTATAGATATTATAGAGTCGGGTAAATCACATTATACTGAGGGTTTATAAAAGTTGCAAGGTTGTTGATCTAAAGATATTGAATTGCAATGTGAATACGTTGAAAAATAAAAGAAATATATCAAAAATCTTATGTCGGAACTTTTCGTATCACCCTTATATTGTTAATATAATGCTAATTTACCAACATAGAAATATGGCAGTTTAGTATATAAATAAGTTACATTTACAAGTGATATTTTAGAACCACGTTGTACCATAACGATTCTGATATTTTATTTTTATAATTTATGTAAAAATCCGGGGCGTTGTCTTGGCTTTGCTCTGATTCACAAAACCATTTTTATGTGAATTGTTGACTCTGATGCCTTTAACAGTGGCGTATAATTACTATTTAATTATATATATATATATATATATATATATATATATATATATATATATATATATATATATATATATATATTTTTTTTTTTTTTTTTTTCTTTTTTTTTCAGTTCTAGATTTGTTAAAGTTGTTGATTAAGTAGTTTAATTTTCATGGGCTCATTCTCATTTCCTTCTTTGAGATGGGTTTCCGAAAGATCTTCAAAATATTTGTTGTGTTTTGTTGGGCATTAAAAGTGCTTATACACATTGAAACTAATTTACTTTGCGTTCTACACAGGACTTATAGCCACATCTAGTGGCAGGTTGGTATCTCATGTAATCCGGCAACTCGGAAGTCGAAATGCATCATCGCTTGTTGTAGTTAGTTCATGGATAGATGACCTTCTGAGGGAAGATCAAGCTTGTGTATTGCATTTTAACAGGCAAGCGTATAAAATCCAACAATGAATTTTCCCTTAGGTTCGCTAGTTCGAAGCTGGATGAGGCCGGATGCCTTCTGAGAGATATTCTCCGTTGGTCACTCGCCGATTGGTAGATTTTTCGAGAGACTTGAGGTTAAGCGCAAATCGAGGGTTGATAGCCTGAGGGGAGTGTTAAGTGGGGCTAAGCGGTATCTGATGACCGTGGTTTGTAGCCTCGGTTGCTGATGCTCCCATAATCCTAAATCTTTACCCTACTTTTCCTCATATTGTCATATCTATAAGGCGATATTTTTAGTGCGTCCGAACTTTAAATTCAAATAATGGTAACCAAATAATTTTGATATTTTATATTTCAAAAACTATCGTAAACAAATGGTTGCCTTGGATTGGAGAAAAAGGGATTGGAGATATATTATGTCAAATTAGATGCCTTGAAAATATTAATTTTATGTGAAAAAAGATTCAATGGCAATAATGTTTGAAAACAATTTCGGACAAACGTCCGCCGTGGTTATTTCTGACAATACGCATTCCGTCACTCCAATTTCCGAACACTTTTTCAAGCAATTGGGCTCTTATGTCCGCCATTGTCCCAGCTATGTTGGCTTCCAAGGTGTCAATAGTTACTTATCGGCATATACCAAAGATTTAACACAACCCCAAAGAAAATAATCTAAAGGCGTTATATTACATGACCTTGGTGGCCTACTAACAGGTCCGTGCCCTGAAATAATTTTTTCACCGAATTGTTTCCTCAATAAATCGATTGTGATGAATGACATGTGAAGCCGTCCTGTTGGAACCACATATCCTCCAGATCAATTCAATTCAAATTCGAAATTAAATACTTATTGATCATCGGTCTGTAACTATTCCCATTAATTTTCCGAATTGATAAATTTTGATCTTCATCAACACTGCCAATAACAGAGACGATATTTTCTTCGGAACGCACAGTTTTTTGTCTTGTTTTTGTTTTAATATCGAACAGCGTGAAATGCGTTTGGAATTTGTCGGTAATTCAGATAATACATCGCTGTATTAGCTGTACAAGGGCTGCTGTAAATTTGGCGCACAGAACACTGATTTTGATAATAAATTTCGGCAATTAGCAAGTGTTGCTTTGATGCTAAACGGTCAATGATAATTTCCTAGACATTTAATGTGCCATAATGATTGCCATGATGACATTTGCCATGATGCTTTGACAGTGACCCCTATCGGAAGTAGACCCCTATCAGTGACCCCTATCGGACACACTAAAAAGTATATATATATATATATATATATATATATATATATATATATATATATATATATATATATATATATATATGTATATATATATATATATATATATATATATATATATATATATATATATATATATATATATATAGATATATATATATATATATATATATATATATATATATATATATATATATATATATATATATATATATATATGTATGTAACCGAAAAAATGCATAATTATGCAACAAATAGAATTATTAAGCTGGTATGCTGGCAACTTTTGGGCTGGTATGCTGGTAGTCGGTATGCTTTCTTTCATTCAAATTATAACGTATTTCCCCGAAGAATACTTTATACCGGGGTTTCATTTTTAACTTAGAATGGCTCAACTTTTTTGATTGTTGATGTTTCAATTCGAATTCGATTTTTTCTCACACGATTTTCGATTTTCTTTTTTAAAGTTAATATATTTTTCTGAAGTCTTGTTGTTCATCTTCAGGGTGCTGCATCTTTCCTATTTTGTTTGCTGAAATTGATAATGATATTTCATGTCACCATATATTATTATTTTGTGACTTAAATTATTATTTGATGTCTTAGTTCCTTCATATAAGATACTCTAATGTGTAAGGATCAGCTTAAAATTTTACATATCCCGAATTACTTACATTGAGGTTATTAACCTTTATTATTATTATTATTTTGTAAAATTAGTTGATATACTCTATTCTAAGAAAAGCAAGAGCAACACAGAAATGAAGTATTAAATCCCTGTAATCTGTCCTAAAATATTTTCAAAAGAAACGTCTAAACGCTAAGAATGCCACCATGAAGAAAACAATGCATGTGTATATTTTCTCTTAAATAAGTCGAAATCCTTAAAGCCCCATTGAGCATGAGAGAAAGAAAAGAGATATCTCGAGACTATAAATCGGATAATGGAAAAATCTAATCCCCAACAAAAACGCTCCTGTTCGGAAAATCTATCGTTGGAGCCATTGCAAAGGGAATAATTGGGTGTGCAAGGTTATCGAACAAACTATAAAAACGAATGCAATTTGCACTTTATTATCACTTGTTCAGTTGCAGTAACACTGGAGAGGAATACGATGAACTCTTTGGTGAGTAAACTCACGTGAGCATTACCTTAATTTCTATTTTGTTCTTTGTTTCGGGACATGTTTATCTATTTCTGAGAATTTGGCACTATCTTATATTTTCTGTTTGTTAATAATTACTTTCATCTTTTAGTATAATAAAAATAAGATATTTTTATTAGAAGCAGCATTAAGAAGCAGTTATATTTTTATATTTTGTAAATGTTTAGATGAGAGGACTGAATATTTAATTAAATTGCATGCGATTTTCTTAATTATGTTAATAAATTAAATAAGAAATTATAACTATCCCCTCATCGGAAGGCAAAAATGATCCTGTTTTCATTGGATCGACCTCATTGCCCTTGCACTTTGTATTTTTTTTCTGTTTCATATTTCTCTCCTTTACTATTCTACTTTGATGTCCTCTTCCACCTGGGTTTCTGCCTACTTCTTGGTCTGTGTTTGGATCTTTTATTTATTGTGTTGAAATCAGTTTTCTTTTCTTTTATTTTGTTTGTTTGTGCATTTCTACAGACAATAAATAGCATCTGTGTGGATTTCTTAAATAATATATATTTTGTTGTAGAAACTTTTTGTATTTATACCTATTTTAACATCGAAAATAGCCAGTTCTGAAGAAGCTACAGTATTAGTGAAACACGTCAAATAGCAATACGAGTTTCATCGTTGAAAATGATTTTATTGTTTTTCAAAATATTCTTCGCGATGATCGATATACTTTTGCATACGTTTGAACCAATTTTCATTGCACTTTTTTCATTCCGATTGAGGTATCTCCAAAGCATGCATTTTGAACGCATCAATCGCTTCTTCTGACGTCAGAAATCGGTGACCACGTTGTTTATTCTTCACGGACGGGAACAAAAGGAAATCATTGGTGCCAAATCAGGACTATTATTTATGGTGTTATTATTCCTATTGCATCTGTTAACTTTTGGCCTTACTAATGCCCTGTAGATATCTAATTTTTATCCTTGTAGATCTGTTTGTTGCAATAAAATGCTCTATACACATCTCTTGTTTCTACTTCTTCAAATTTTGATTTCCATAGCGATTTAATGTTTTGTTAAATTAGTTTTTAGTTTCAATACCATTCAGTAGATTGAGTTATTTTAGGCTCAAATAAAATCATATGTCTAATTGTGGCATTCAGTTAATTAAATTTTTAATTTTATTGGAACCATCATACTGTAAACGTTATTGTATATGAAAAGAGTTAGGAAAGTTAGATACTTTCCCAGTGCGATTACAAAGGTCATTGTATTTTTGAAAAGTAGCTCCATTTCTAATGAAGATACTCCATACATTTTAAGCAGATGATATAGAGTTTTCCTTTAGCAGTCATCGAAAGCAGATAAGTTCAATATTTTCGCTATCAAGGAAAAAAGAGAATTTTGTTTGATCATTAAACACTACTTCTTGGGTCGAAACACCGTCATGCAAACCGAAAAAAAGTTGGAAAATGTTATAGTGACACAGCTCCTTTACATGTCATGGTTGTTAAGTGGGTTTTCTCGCCTTTGATGTGGTTGAACTAGCATGAGTGACGCTCCGTATTCAAAACGCCCCTTTTGAGGTTACTACTGAAGAAATGGTTAACAAAATTTATGATATCGCCAACAAAATCATAGAATCGCTTATCGCAGACTGAAGGTTTGGTTTTGTGAATTCAGTAAATTTGGTGAATTCATTGAAATGATGAATTCGGACGAATGCACATGAGACATCCTAAGTTAATATTTGTACATGGGAAAGCTCACACCGTGATGGGTGCTGCGTTTACTCAGCGGATTTTAGACGTTTTTAAGCGTAATCGGAAGGGGTTTCGGGAATGATTCGTGGTGACTGTTGATTAAATTCTTGAATTCTTAAATTCTTAATTCTAAATCTTAATTTTAAATTTCTACTATATATGCTTTTTCTACTATATATACTACTATACCCAGAAACAGTATAAATAAAGTCACCCTTATTATTATAGGGGCGTTAGGTACTATTTCACTATTGCATCAATTCTAGGATGGTATCTATCAACTCCCGCTTCTATGATTTAGGAGCGAGTTGATGGGACAATGCCAGAATGTGATGATGTTTGTGATCTTCTGTGTTTGTTGTTATCCTTGCTGTGTATCAGTATTTTTCTGAATAAATTTCTTAAAATAACTTTATAAGTATTAATAGCGCCTCAATCCGGGCACTTGAAAATGGCGAGTACGATCTCATCAAAACGTGAAATTGAAACTAAAGGGTGTCTTAGAAGGTTTTTCGTTTTTGATACTTTAAAAATAAAATATCAAAATTCATTCAAACTTGTTTAATTTCTGTTAAATTACAGTTGTTTTTGAATTTTTATTTATGAAAAACAACCATCCGTAAATGCACACCATCCGCTTCCTCACACTCATTTACTGGAACTGAAATTCTCTATCACTCGCTGGAGCATCGCTCTTGGAATCGCGTGAATTTCTTTTGTTATTCTTTGCTTTAAAACATTTAAGTTTGGTGGCAATGGGCTGAAAACCTTACTTTTTAAGTAGGCCCATACGTAAAAATTAGCAGGTGCTAAATCTGGACACCTCGGTGGCCACTTGATATCCCCTCGGCGACTAATCACTTTTTTAGGGAATAAATCATGAAGAACTGCTAAAGAATCACTCGTGACGTGGGAAGTTGCTCCATTTTGTTGGAAAAATGTGTTGGGGTTTTAGCCGATCAAGTTTTATATTTCTGGAGCCTAAAAAGTCTGGATCATATAACAATAACGATCGGAATTAACAGTTTGGGCGCAACCACGGTTATCCTCAAAAAAGTAGGGGCCGATAATTCCTTCACTTGAAATGGCAGCCCAAACGACAACCTTATGTGAGTGTAATGGTTTCTGGTGCAGTTCCAGCGGATTGTCAGGAGCCCAATATCTGCAATTTTGTTTGTTCACGTGGCCTTTGATGTGGAAATTCGATTCATCAGGAAACCGTATGTTATTGAAGCTCCTGAAATGATTTTTCATTATCCTGCAGAATTCGAGTCGTTTAGCTGGATCATCGGACTTCATCTCTTGTACACTAAAAAATGTGTAGTCGTGGAAATGTAAATTTTTGCAAATAATGCGATGAATCATGGATCTGTGCAAACGTAGAGAATCTGCGCGGAGTCGTAGAGACTGTCGTGGATTGTCTCTAACAGACTGTCGAACGCGGCCAACATTCGTGCTCGTTCGATGTCCTTTTCCGCCCAGTTGATTTATCTGGCATTGTGTTTCCAGTCTCTTCAAACTTGCATACACAATGCTTGATTAAATTCGCAATTGGCACATTTCTCATGGTCGCTAAATTAAAATATGCACGTAAAATGCGCGCTGTTATGCTCTGTCTGAAACAATCCACCCCAGCAAAACTTAAAAAGCCCGTCAATAGTTTGACACAACTCCCTTTACCCCTATCAGTGTTTGGCACTTAATAGTCAAAACAAAAACGAAAAACATTCTGAGACATCCTTTACTTCTGAATAATTAAAAAAAAAAAATAAAAAAAGAAACGCATCAACGGATGTACACCCGGAAAAATTCTTCAGCTTACAACCGTGAATGAATATCTATAAACACACACGTACACACATTAAAAATATCAAATTTTGATATGGTGATATTAAAGAAATGCCGAAATACTCAGGATAGTCCGATTGACAGAATATTTGCAGTGATCTACGCATTGTAAAGACTTTTAATTTTCTTAGACATATCGAATCATTCATTTTAAATAGTATTCAGAAAGAACATACATTTAAAAGCAAAAACCTCAATTCCTTATTGAGCCTTGGCAAAAGAAAAAGAAAGGACTTGAAACAATAAATCGGATGACGGAAAATCTAATCCTCGGCAAAGACGCTCCTGTTCGGAAAATCTATCGTTGTAGCCGTTGCAAAGGAAGTAATTGGGTGTGCAAGGTTATCGAACAAACTATAAAATCGAATGTAATTTGCACTTTGTTATCACTTGTTCAGTTACAGTAAAACTGGAGAGGAATACGATGAACTCGTTGGTGAGTACGCTCACGTTGACATTGCCTTAATTTCTATTTCGTTCTGTGCTTCGGCGAACATTTATCTCTTTCTGGAAATTC
>JARFXV010001916.1:305000-360685 GCA_031761425.1 Cosmopolites sordidus
ACATTTTTTTCGAATGTTCTCACGCAAATGGCGCATAACGCTTAAATAATATTCTTTATTAACTGTTTAACCACCTGAAGGGAACCCTTCTGGACAATAACATGGCAATCAAAGGAAGCAGTTAACATGACTATGATTTTTGATGTCCTTTGACATGGTTTTTGTGGCTTTGGCTTATCTTTCGCCAAAAATTCGTTTGATTGTTAAGTTGTTTCTGGGTTATAATCATAGATTCATGCCCAATCATCAGTAATTATGCATTTCATAATGTTATCATCCAAAGGCAACTATTCGGTAACTTCAACAGGACGAAGTTTTTCAAAAAAATTTGGTGTTTTCAGAAGAATACGAGAAAACACACGAGAAAATCCTAGATTGCTCTTAAAAATGAATTGAATTGTTCCAAATAATATCAACAATGTCAATAATACTTAATTGGCGATTACTCAGTACAAGGTCATTCTTTTTGATAATATTCTCTTTGTTAGTTAAAGTGAAGGGTCTTCCCGAACAAAATGCATCTTCAAGTGTTTCTCTACCATCACTTAAGTCCTTAAATCAGTTGGAACATTTTCCAAGTTGTTCCATTTTGAGTAAGCTGAAGCCAATTTCTTCTTCTTCTTCTTAAACATCGTGCAACCAGAACACCTGGGGGTTCCATGATTCTTTGTATATTATTTGCCTTCATTGTACAATGTTTCTTGTTTTGCTTTCGTTATCTTATCGATGAAACTAGATCTACCTAGCTCTATTGATTACCCAAGCTTGCTGTTCTACTGATATCTTCTACGTTCAATCTTCTCTATCCTTCTGTTTTTCATGTAGTCTCTCAAATTTATTTCCGACATAATTCATTCAATACTTCTTTGCGATACTATCAATTTATTCGTAGAGTGAATGGTAAGCGTCGTCATTTTCATTTTGTATGTTATAACAGGTAAGATACATTTACTTAATACTGTTCTCTTCAGGTCTATTGATATATCTGGGTTTCCTAGAACTATGTTAAGTTTACCAACAGCCGCCCTAGTTTTCCATTTTTGGATTTGCATATCCCAAACAGGTATATTCTTCTCATTTTTTTTATATCTACAGATACTGCGTTATCTTGATCTATCAACATCCTGGTATTGAGATTTTGGCGAAACGACGTGACCCTTCACAGAATGAATGGATTGATACCCGGAATGATTTACGAACATTAACTACCATCCCAGAAAATATTCGATATAACAAAGCTTTCTTCTATTCTTCTTTGAGCTCTTCCAGCATTTCCAGAAGATTTGCTGAATGTATTCCTTAATGATAATATCGTATGTAAATCTGATGTGATTTAAGTACCGGCAATTAGTACAAACATCTCGTTCTTCCCAAAATAACCACTTGAACACATTCTTCAAAACACGCTGAATAGTTTAGGATATATGGTATCTCCTTCCCTGACACCTTGTTTAATCTATATATTAGATGTTATATTTTCTGCAATGTTTAGTTGTAAAGTTGTAACTTTGCAAAACATCAAAATGCCAGTGCTGTTAAGAATATTTCTGCTATAACATATTTTAAACCAAATAAAACAATTTTTTACTTTGTTGTCTATCACTTTCATTTTTAACTTTGTGTCTATAGTTTCGTAAAACGATGTTATATTCTCAAACACTACTTTAAAACTTTGAGAATGTAACATTCTTTACGAAAGTATAATCACACAATGTGAAAAATAAAAGTGATAGATAACAAAATAAAAAAATGTTTTATTTGCTTTAAAAAATAAACTATCATAAAGAAACGGACAAATCAATCAATAATTTGAAAGACATATATTGTTTGTATGTATACCTTTTACAGGTCATCTTACATAAATTCCATGGATGAAGCGTTATCATTTTGTTTAAATAATGATTAAAAAACTTTGAATATATTGCTATACTATATAATAAGAAAGTCTGTAACGATATAGAAAAAAAGATAAAATCCGTGTAGATAATAGAAAATCTGCCCAAAGGGAAACTCTCTAAATCTAACTATACTTTTACAAGAAAAACAATGTATAGTAATACCTCCTATTAAATAAGCGGAAAGCCCTAAATCCCTACTGAGACTGAAGGAAAGAAAAAAAATATCTCGAAACAATAAATTGGAAAATGGAAAATCTAATCCTCAGCAAAGACGCTTCTATTCAGAAAATCTATCGGTGGAGTCGTAAAGGTAGTAATTGGATGTGCCAGGTCATCGAATAACAATTATATCGATTGTAATATACATTTTGTTATCACTTCCCAGTTATAGTAAAACTGGAGGACAAATATGATAAACTCTTTGATGAATACGGAAACGTTAATATTAATAATATTTGTTTTACTCTGTGTTTTGAGGCGTATTTTTCTATACTTGGAACTAAATATATGTTCAAAACAGCTGAATCACATCTTCCAAATATTTTTTCCTGTTATTTGAAGTATAAATTTCAGACTCCATTCTTTTACTTAATCTTGTTATTCTTCAAAGTATTCTTTGAGATGCTGGGCTAGGTGATGGCTAAATTTATTTATTAAAAACTATTGAAATGAGAGTGAATTGTTGATAGTGAAGTAATGATATTTATGATAAATAATTGTTGATTGTCTGCTAGGTTTCACTACTAGGCATTAGTCTATTTCAATTATTTTGTTGGAACCTTCAGTGTGAAACACTAAAGTCAAAAAGATTTAGCACTAAACACCAAATCAATTTATTTAACGCCCTGGCGCACGTTTCGTTAACAATGTTTAATTAGTTCTGGAGATGTTACAATGTTAACATCTTGATGATGCTAACATCGTTAGCGAAACGCGCTTCGAAAGTTAAGTAAAGTGATTTGTCATTTAGTGTAAATCTCTATTCCAGTGTAAATCTCATGAAAGTTTGTTCTTAGTTATTTCTCATTTAAAAATTGCAAGTGTGGTTAAGCATCCCTCATATTTCTATAATTTTGCCTTATGCAACTTGTGCGACCAAAAAGTCAAAACTGAAAGTGGCAATGAACGAAAAACTTTTCGATAGGATTTCGGATACATATCAGGTTCTGGTGCGATTTTAAACAGTCAACATTTTTTATGGATACTTGTAACATAGTAATAATATCAATGGGCTTTAATTTTGAACAAAACGAAAAATAAATCACAAATATCCTGTATTTCATTTACAATTTGTATGAAACAAACTATTAAAATAACTATTTTATGTACGAGGAGGTTCATATAAAATCACCATAAAATCATATTTTTGAAGTGATTCATCAGTCTTTAGAGTAGAAATTGTTTTCCCGTTCTCTAAATCATGATTCTACAAAAATAATTACTTTCATTTTGAATTTCCTTATGGTTAATTTTATATTTTCAAAGCTGATTCTGAATTTATTCTTCGGCAAACTAATGTTTAATGGGTGAAGTGGAATGAACAATTAGTTCCCAATTTTAAATGTCATCATCAGAATTTGTAACAGATATTCGAAACCAGATAATTTCAACTGAATGATACTCGATTTTGTTGAAGTTTCAATTTTCATATGACATGATTTTTTTTAACTGATACAGGTTTTTCAGCTAAAACTTAGTAGGTGTACCTGTCAAGGTTATTACAGACGGATTTCTATTTTATTAATCGCCCCCTCCCCGTTCCCAGTCTCCAATGGTCTAACCCATTTTCTCCTTTCCAGAGGTATCTATTCCAGTTATCAACTGAGTCATGTTGGTACATCCATTCCTTGTGTGTACCCAACCCATATTAGTTGTTTTCTTAATTTATTTTATAATGATTGTGCCCCTGTTTAATTTTTTAGCTCTTGTCATACCATATAGACTTATAGCTTTGCAATTTTTTTTCCATTGATTTTTGTTATTGATCCTTTATTTTCAGTATGTTATGTCTTTTTTTTAGATTTTCCTTCGCCGTCTCTTTCCAATTCCTTCCGGCTCTACCTCTTCTTTACCGTTTAAATAATCACGAAAATATCTTAGTCCCGCTTTTCCTAGACATTTTAATTTTCTTCATAGGATTTAATATGTCATATAATAAGTAATAAACTTTTCAGGGTCAACATTAAAATATTTTTCTATTAAAAACAACCTCAAATAATAAAAGTTACCTGTTTTAATATATATTCTACAGAGGCACAATATCTATTGTTTTTCAACTTATTTGAAAATTCGTTTTAGTTTTTTTAATTAGTCTAATATTATTAAACAAATATCTCCTGAAATGTTCCAAATTAAATTAATATGCTTGAAATAAGCATAGAAATGCTGCAGAGAAGTTCAATGAAAATTTCAATCTATTCAATACAAGGTTCTAAGATCAAATTAAGATCAATTAACCTCTTAAACCGTATATAGCTGCTGATATAATGGCTTTATGGAAATTGAATTAATAGCTCAATTCCGCAGAACTTTGCATTTAGGGTTATTAAGAAAGATTTAATCTCTCTCTCTCTCTCTCTCTCTCTCTCTCTCTCTCTCTCTCTCTCTATATATATATATATATATATATATATATATATATATATATATATATATATATATATATATATTAGGATTTTCGGTCAAATTAATAAATTATAGTTTTTTTATTATTCTGTTTACGTTTCGGTTTATTTATAAATCATCCTCAGAAAAACTCTACAATACATATCGCTTTTACAAACAATATAAATTTACATTCAAAAACTTACCAATTATATCTTATTTAAAAATTAATTTTCTAAATTTTTGAAATGAAATATGACATTTTATCAAACCTTCAATTAACACACATTCAATTTAACATATTTTACCAATTCGCCACCTAGAACCAAACGTAACTGACCTTTTAAAACATGCCTTAGATAATGAACACAGCTTTAATTTTAATAAAATAAAAATTTTAGATATTGAAAAACAATATAAAAAAAGAAATATAAAGGAAATAATTTATATAAAAAAATTAATAATATTAACTTTTTTACACCTAATACCATTACAAGTAAAAAAATTCAAAATTGTTAGGTTATAAGAAAAAAACAAAATATATAAAGTTGGCGAATTTATAAAATATGTCAAATTGAATGTGTGTTAACTACAGGTTTGATAAAATATCATATTTCATTTAAACAAATTTAGAAAATTAATTTTTAAACATGATATAGTTGGTAAGTTTTTGAATGTAAATTTATATTGTTTGTGAAAGCTATATGTATTGTAGAGCTGTTCTGAGGATGGTTTATAAATAAACCGAAACGTTAACAGAATCATAAAAGCAATTATAATGTATAATTTATATATGTATGTATGTATATACGTCTTGTTATTTTTGCTTCGTCGCATTTCTCGTTCCATAAGAAAATGTAGGCCTAATCACATCCTTTAATTCAGATTTTTTTGAAAGGGACATGTCTTGTCGGGCGATGATAGTTTAGTTACAAAATATGATAAAATAACATTCTAAAGCATTCGGCATTCAGCGTAAACTCTTTACTTTGGACGAAAACAATGGAATTATTCTAAAAAATACCATAGAAACATTAGTAATGTTTCTCTGTTTTCAATTTAATATGCACTTTTATATATAGTGCTTTTCTTTTTGCAATGAAAATTAGCTCTATACAAAAACAGGTCAATGTTCATATCGAAGGGGAAGTTCAAAACCAATATCCATTATATTTTATGTTTCACTGCCTTACCTTCAATCGGTTGATTCGTTCTCGTAATATAAGGAAAAATAATAGTATATTACTATCGATGGCGGTATATAGCATTTTACCTGCGAATGAAATTTTTCTAACTAAAACACAAATATATGTTAATAAAATAAATCAATATATATATATATATATATATATATATATATATATATATATATATATATATATATATATATATATATATATATATATATATATATATATATATATATAATAAACCTCACAATGTCTCTCACTGATAGCTAAACAACGATATAATCTGTTCTTTTGGAAAGTTTTGAAAGATGATATATTAATTAACCTGCATGTATGCGTTATTCTATTTCGTAGGTCCTGAATATCCTGCGGCTAAGTTTTGTATACAACTGTCTTTAGATAACCAGAACGTTTCACTTTCCGCCTATCAGGAAACCTTTGATCTAACCATTCTCAAACACGTAATGCGTAGTGTGGTGGTACGCTGTCATATTAAAAGTATATATTGTTCATCCAACAGGTTTTTCAGGTTTTTTTTCTTAATCGATTTGGTTTTCTAAGGACTGTGTTATGAATGGATCGTTTTCGCTTTCCAGTAAGTTTAAGTACAATTCACCGGTTAAATTTTCTTCAATAAAAATAGGATCTATTATTTCATTCCCCAGAAGTCCAGCCCAAACATTAATCTTTTTGAGAAGCTGCATATGATTCTCTCGAAGTACATGTGGATTGTTATTATCCCAGTATCTACAGTTATGTTTTTTTATAATGTCATTAAGGAAAAAATGTTACATCATTATTGAAACAAATATTCTTTATTAAATTTGAAACATTTTGGATTATCCTAGTCATTATTTCACCAAACTGAATCTTTGTGTCATAATCATCTTCTCTCAGATGCTGAATTTCTGAATTCTGCTGTTTTTCCAAATTTTGTGTGTGAAACCAATGGAAATAGTTGTTAAATTAGGGACTTTTGGAATTGAAGTGGTTGGATCAACAGCGAAATGGCCTAAAATTTAAATCTGTGTGGGCTCATTAAGAACTCTCGGTTGCTTATTCACTTTGTTACATACGAACTCAGTCTCATCAAAGTTTTGAACAAGATTTATTCGTATTCGCCTTTCATTGAAAGTCGGGCTGTTCTTCGAGTCAGCACCATAAATAAAAATAATTTCAATGTTCTGTTGTAAAGTTTACATCATGAAATCCTGTCACTGTCATTGAAACTGACACCACTTGACAAACAGTTGAAAATCGGCACTTTTGATAAAAATGTTTTTAATTTTAGCTGCACATGAGCGACGAGTTAAAATAAAAATTCTCTTATCTTACTATTTATATTAGGAAAAGAAAAATGGCGTGCCTAAAAAACACTGTAAATACAATGCTGCAATGTAATAATATGTTGCGATTAAGAGAACGATGTTAATTATATGTTATTTTTTAGAGCTTAACAGTTTTGTTCGGTGTAATAGCAGCAACCTCTGCTGGATATTATGGTGGTGGTGCTGTAATTGCTGGACCAGCTGGAATAATTAAAGCCTCAGTTGCACCAGGAGTGGTAGCACCAGGTTTGGCCCATGGCATTGGCGGAGCAGGTACATACATAATTAATTTAGTCTCGTTTACTCAAAGACATTGAGGCAAATACATTTTATTCATGCACAAATCTTGTCCAGTTTTTTCTCCTCCTTGCCGTCATTCTTTTATTTTCCCTGTCTATTCCTTTTTTGTTCCATGTCTTACTGTTCTCAAATTCTTTCGTTTTTATTTCTGCCTTTTCTTGTGATGTCTTTAATAGCTTAAGGGATTATTGAGTTATTTTATCAGATTAGTTTTTTTCTATTTCACTTTTGTCCTGAGTATTCCCTCTATCTCTATCTCTATTTACTTATTATCTAATTTAGTTATTTAGTTAAACAAATTAATCATATATGCTGCATATATATATATATATATATATATATATATATATATATATATATATATATACACACACATATATAAATCCTCTATGCTATATAACCCATCAAAATCATCTTAATTGCGAAGTTAACTTTGCTGCAATTTCATTGAATTTTTTAGCTGTTATTGCACCAGCTGTATCTGCAGGGTACGTGGCCACAGGTCCTGCTGTACCAGGGTATGTAGCTGGTGGTCTCTATGGTCCAGGAGTGTTCTCTGCCGGTCTATTGGGACACGGATCTGGACTGGAAGGACAATATATTCCAGACTACACTGAGAAATTGTACGACGATGGATCGTATAAACCTTACCTCTACGGACATTAAGTTTCAACAGATCAATTCATTTTTATATTTAAATTTTTGTACTATATGTTACATCTAATTATACCACAAAGTAATTTATTTTGTATAAACAACATTATATTTTTATTGAACGCTATGTTTTTTTTGTGATCATTTAGTATTACACTAAGATCCCTACTTGTGATCCCTAATTCGATAGATAAGTTACTTTTAATTTGTAAGGATTTGTAAGGATTTTTCCATTAGTTGGTCTTTTAATGCTTGTAATGAAATCTGTGTTGGATTGATAATGTTGATTTACATATTATTAATTCCTGTGGTATTAAAATGTTCACGTTTAGATTCGCTACGAATTTCGCTTCCTTTGAATTGATTCAAAATGAAAATGTCGATCGATAACGTAAGGCGAGAGTTCTGTTCGGGACATTATGGTGTAAAAGTGATTTGGCCGGTTCAAGGATGAATATGAGCTGGAAGATCGGCATTGCTCTGGTCGTCTTTCCAGCGCTGATGTAGAGGAAATAAAGGTCAAAATAGCCGAATATCCATGCACTACGGCCAGTGAGATGGCAAATAAGTTAATTATTGGCAAATCGACCATTTTGTATCAACTGAAAAAATGTACATGTCTGCCGATATGATGTGTGGGTCCCTCATACACTTCGTAAGTAAAATCTATTGGACCGAATCTCGATCTTCCTGTGATCTTTTGCTGAAAAAAATCTGAGGAATCATTTTTGGAGCGGATGGTAACTGATAATGAAAAATTGACTGTGTACAACAATGTGTAATTAAAAAATTATGGTGGTTGCCAGGGTCAACGGTTTTAAGTACGACAAGAGACAGCTTTCATCCGAAGAATGTCTTGTATTTGGTCACATTGGAAGCAACCTATACTTTGAGCACTTTAAGCTTCTTACACGTAACCAAACCATCAACACCAATCTCTACTATTCACAATTATATTGGCTAAAGCCAGGAATTGAAGTAAAACAACCAGAATTAGTAAACAGGAAAGATGTCGTGTTTCATCATGACAACGCACGACTACATGTTTCAATCAGAACTGAGCAAAAATTGTTAGACTTGGAGATTTTGGTCCATCCACTGGACATTACACCTTCAGACTACCATCTGTTTCACTCCCTCCAAAATTGTTTAAATGGGAAATTTTTAAAAAGGAAGAATAGGTGAAAATCAACCTGTTGTCATTTTTTTAGCAATAAAGATGCTAATTTTTGATTAAAAGGCATTATGGACCTACTACTATGTTGGTAAAAAGTCGTAAATAATAATAGTAATATACTAAATACATCATACATAATAGATAAAAGTAGCATAATAGACTAGGAAATATAATAAACTAAATACATATCACAATAGATAATTGTCAAAATTTATCAGAATAAATCCAATCCAATTAGACCAGAATCAGTGTTCTGTGCGCCAAACTTATTAAATGGAGTATTACGGTGTACATTTTCGCCAACGATGTATTCGGTGAATTATCGTTAAATTTCGAACGCATTTTACGCTGTTCGATATTAAAAAAATGATTAAGAAGAATATCACCGCTGTTGTAGGTAGTACTGATGAAGATCTAGATTTATCAATTCGTTAATGGGGATCGTTACAGAGCGATGATCATTGATTAGATAGGTCAACAAATTTAAACTTTTTTGAGGTAAAATTGATGAAAATAGGTGTATATGAAGTATTTGGAGTCCTAAATTTAAAAATGATAAGCTAATTACTGTAATATATACAGTTTCTTTGTTACCAGCGTCCCCCTGGGTTCCAACGTCCCTGATATCTTGTTTCCATTGTCCTGATGTCCTGGTGAAACCTCTCTCCTTGTTCGTCACTTACTGCACGAAATTTTCCGGAAAAAATCCAAATGAGAGTGTAAAAAATACATATGAGATTTGTACAGTTTTTATTTTTTCTCTTATCCACAAATCCTTTCACTACAGTTACAAAACTGTACAGTTACAAAGCTTCCAATTCCTTTTCATTTAATTTTTCTTGAAAACGGAAATCACCTCGAAGCCTGTTTATTTGAAGTGCAATAAATATACTCGTTTAGTTTTGCATCACTTAAGTGAGGAAATATTTCTTTTAGGTATTTGAAACCATTATCTTCTTTCTCTATGGCTTTGAGAACGATTTTCATTAATCCAAGCTTAAGATGGAGAGGCGGAAGAAGCACCTTTTTTGGGTTACTGAATTTTGATATCGAATTTGGTCCCATTGTTTTTTTGAAGTATCTTCTGTTTTAAAAATACCTAAGTAGCAATCACTTAAATGGCCAGTAGGTTCTCTCCACACCATAGGAACAACAAACGGCATAGAATTTTTCTTGCGATGCCAATCACTGCACTAAATTTACGTGACTCGCACAGCAAATATTACGAGCCCAACTTTGATCTTAATCTCCAATTTGGCATTTAAAATATAAAAGATACGTTTTTTTTTACTTCCTCGGATATTGATCTAGTGTGTGACTTTAAAATTAATCGTCAGCAATATAACAAAACTTATCCGCTGGATTTTTGCAAAATCGATGACTAGAACCATTGCCACTGCTGTTTGATATACAATCGACTAAACACTTGTTTGTACTGTAAACGAGGCAGAAACAAAAATTAGAGAAAACAGTAAGGCTGCCCTTCAAGGTTCGTTGAATACTGTGGAAATACCTCTTCTACGGTATTGAGGTTATTCCATGATATAAAGGAGAAGCAAGTACTTGAAAACGTGACGTGCTAGGCCATTTCTGTGAAAAGGTGTTTTAATAATTACCTAAATGACACGCAAACAGATCATTCTCATCAATGTTACAAAAATCATGTTGACCTGTGTTATTTAATTCCGAATTTGAATGGTATTGATTTGGAGGAGGAACACACCAATACATGTATTGAGGGAACAATTTGGTGATAAAATTCTTTCTAGAAATCCCTACCAACTTTCCGAATAAGATGATATAATTTCATGATTTCGTTTTCGCGTATTTGCCCATACACTATTCTTTTTTTTTAATATGAGATATTGTAGGAAGAATTCTTATTCACTAATGGTTCAAAAATCATAGAAACTTTTTGGTTTAGAATATTTAACGTCTTTTTATGTTTTATTGTTATTCCATAATATTTTCGGTAAGCCTTCTTATTACAATAGGATGGATTTGTACAAAAATCACATATAAATAAAATTAACAATTATATTTTTTTACGAAAGTGATATATTTGCTAGGGAATTTTTCCTATTGTTTTTAACGATTAAGATTTTCTTGATAACTTGGCGAAGGTAATGTTAAAATATGTTTTTGTATCAGTTGTTTTAGACATGGTGAGTTTCAATAAATGTGAAAGTGTTAACGATTGTTTATTTAAACGAAGACATATTTTAACTTTGTTTTATGTCTAGTGAAATTTTCAAACTATGTTTTTATTGGATATGACGTAAATGCGAAAAAACCTAAAAACCACCTCAAAGAACATCAGGCATATGTAACGAGGATACGCTTATACCAAGAAGTACTGAAATAAATTGTCTGAAACAAAAAAATCAGACTGAGCCACATCTGCTACAGGGAAAATTCAAAAAAGCTGTTTATATTCTGAAACATGGATAATTTCTATTAGATAAGTGTAAAAATGTATAATATATACAATAAACTATAAATTAGCTCTAATTATTTTGTAGGCTTTGAATCTTCCAGACAGGTTTTTTGTGGTCTTCATCTCTCTTCTTCTTCGTGTTCTTCTTTACAGACGAGTCGTGGTCTATGGAAACACATCCCGTTTGCGTTCTTTTCAAACAACTTTTGGCCACCGTTCTGTATTTCTGGCTTCCTTTGTTGCATATTGGAGAGACGGACCAGTTAAGACTTTAATTTGGTGAACTCATTTTTTTGGAAGTATGCTGCATGATCTAGATCCCTCCATCTGTCTCTAGTTCCAAAGTTCAAAATAATTAATGCACTTGGGGTCTTGTTTTCAGCGGGTTGTAGTAATACAAGAAAAACTAAGGTTTTTACTATATCTTTATTTGTGTTCTATGTTATGTCGCTATCCCTCCAGATCTTCCAGGTATTTCTTACTATTGCATCTTCTTCTGATCTCATGAGTCTTACTGCCTCCGTTCGATATTAAAGCCCCGTTCGATATTAAAGATATTAGACGAATTAGCTTACTATCTTAAATTGCCCTATTTGAATGATGCTGGACATATTGTTATTTTGAAGGTTCATGATTATTATTTTCATTTTAAATAGATACATTTTATATGATAATAATAATGTTCCTGTTACAATTCAATTAGATAACAAGATCTTTTATGTGCACAAATTGTTTTGCAACGTCAATTTTTTTTTTACAGATTATAGTTACAGTTTACAGGTTGACAGTTATATTTTAACATTTAAATCCAACCTGTCAAAATTATTAAAAAGTATTAAAAGTTTGATAGGAATCAACCGATATAATTTATAACAGAAATTCGGTCTGTAAAGCTATTTTTTTTAATTTATTCATATTACTTTTTTATCATAGTTGTATATCCAATAATTCATATAATTATATTAATAAAAACACATCTCAACATCATAAAAAAGCTTCTATGAAAACACCGTCATATCCATGTTTATATATGAAAAATCTGGCACATTTACGTTCTTCGGATTTCCGAAGAAATAATATTTCATCCATAAACCAACATATTTCCATTCGAAAAACGCGACCTACAACAAACAGCCCGTATATCACCTGTATCGATATTTTCAATTTTATTTTATATTTCATCATGCCTTTTATATCTCCTTACAAAACAAAGAAAATATGTATATATAGAAAATATATATTATTTTCAATGTTTTCTGTCCTTAAAGGGCAAAAACCGGAGATTTATCAAATTAGTTATCAATATTATGATCGAAGCTATGTTGGGCAACTAAAAAAAGCATCATCATCATCCTATTTTTTATCTAGGTATCTCTGAATATAGGCAGGATGCAGGATGGCAGGATGCTTTATAACTATAACTTTGGTCCTTTGTCGTATCCACGTATTTTTTGATGATCTCGTAGAGTTATATTCAGCATTCATCGCTCCATAGCTCTCTGTGTTTTCGTCAGTTTTTCAAGGTTGAACTTAGTGAAGGCCAAGTCTGCGCTCCATCTGTTAACCCAGGGAGTATGCAAGAGTTGAATATTTTGGTTTTATGTTCAACTGAAAGTTTCTTGCTTTTCAGGATGAAAGAGACATGTTTGACATGTTGACATGAAACATAAAAGTTTGCCATTTATATTCATTCCCATATTTTCCCAGTTTAAACCTTTAAAAATGTCGCCTAAAGCCAATGTGAAGTTTATGAGACAGTGTGTCACCTTATCTTACCCCCCTATTGATGTTAATGAATTTGATATTAGTATGAGAGCAATATTTACCACATATAAAGAACATATTGTCTACATTATATATGGAAAAAATGAGAAACCTTTTTCCAATGAGAAATCGTGCCCAACATGCACTTGAGCATAATCGTTATACAAGAACTATTATTAACTTGATATTTGTTAAAATTGAAAAGTGTAAATAGTGATAAGGCTTTGGATACATTTGAAAGCATTGTATTAGCAAAATGGAAGAAAATGAACCTAATTCCATTCAGTTAACTTTTTCAATTATTAATATAATATTAACTGTTCATGATTTTTAAATTTTTAGCTTATCCTAGAATTAGAGCATAGTTTAGTTGTGGCATTAGAGTTAATTATTTCCTGGGGATGCTAACATGATCAGTGAAAAGCGCGTCGTAAAGTTTAAAAAAAGCAATTTGTTGTTTAGCGGAAAGTCTCTTTTGAGTTTTTCCTTTAAACAATCTAAAGGTCCGATAAACAAATTGATCTTAGCATATTCATAGCAAGTTCGTTCTCATATACTTAGCTGCATTTGTATATGAGATTATATAGTTATTAAGAGTGGCTGAAATCTGTTCTGTGTGCACCATTATATTTATACCGAAGAAGAAATATACGTAAAATAATGAAATATATTTTTAAAATAAAAATCAATTAATTCTACATAAATTTGATGCAGAACAAAATAATAATTAGTAGAACAATTTCATAGAATCTGTTAGAAATGTAGATGGAACACAATGATATATGGAACAAGTAATAGTTGTTTATAAAGTGTCGCCCAATAAGTGACAATCCAGCAATTTTTATTTCATCTTGAAGAAAATATAATGACATTTTGTTTTTAAAATAATGTCATTCAAATGTCCCCTCGGTTTCGTATGGTACACTGCATTCTGCAGTCAATATTTTCGATTACTCTTTCAAACAAATCGCATGTTATATTTTCAATGGTGGTGCAAATGTTTCATTCAAGGTCAATAATTGGGTTTTTGAATAAAAATAATTATCTATTTTTTACTTTATTTTAAAACTTTATCATAAATAATATTGATAATCGATACGAAGAACTTTTAAAAAATTGTTTACAATTAATTATAAATGTATTTAAATCTATAAAAATTAAAAATAAAATCACGTGACTACGAAAGCGCCAAGATTCGCTGCCGTGTTTGTGGTCTCATTATGTTAAAGTGTTTTCACGGAACTTTTTCTGTCAACGGCTTTTACTTGTATATATACTGTTAAAATTATTGAAGTTTAGTGCAAAAATAATATTGCTGGTCACTAATTTAATTCAGTAGTGCGTGATAAAGGGTTCATAAAGGTCAATTTTGATAATATACCTTGTGTGGATATTCATCAAGGACTAATTAATTCGGCTGAAGTTCGAGAAGTTCCAAGTTGCTAAAGCATCAATTTGAGTTTTTAAAAAAATAATAATGTAAATATAATGTAAATATAAATAAGAAACAAAATATGTCTATTAAATATAATTAAATTATGTGTAGGTTGTCACCCGAAAGTTACGGTGACGAGGCTATACGATATGTTCGTATAGCCGCAAAAATTGTTAATCGCAAAAATTGTATTTGCATGGTGAAAGGATATGTATGTCCAGAACATAAAGTTCTGAGTAAAGCTTATACAGTTACCATAATTATTAATGAAAAACTAAGAAAAGTTCAAGACACTCAATGTCGCGATTGTGTAGCTTCAGCAGGTAATAAATACTACATAAAAAAATATATATAATGTTAATGTAATAATGTTTATGTTGATATAATATTAATATAATTGATTAATGTATAAATAAAGATCTTTCATATATATTTGATGACAGGTGGTTGTATAAATTTTATGTTGTTTTAGGATTAATACGTCGTGCTGCATCGAAGTGTTGATTTCGACTTTTAACATCTTGTGGAACATTTAAAAATATTTTTTCGGGGGTTGTTTTTGTAGTATTCGTACAAAATTGTACAAAACAGGCCCGATAAATATTAGATTTGACATTTTAAATAAATTTATTAATACATTGATGGTAATAACAAGAATATGTTGATTAAAATCTAAAACACTCGTATAAGTTCTCTGTAATGTTGAGGGGAAATAAACATTGTGACGTCACATGTGCTCAGGTTTTGTTGGGAACTGTCAGCGCTTTATGGGTGCTAGTTTTAAAAATGTATTTTCAATTTGATATGACTTTTTAATTATAAGGAAAGAAATAAAAATAGTTTTGTTATAAAACTTATATATGATCTTTCATTTATAATTTTAAAAAATCCAAACCCCAATTGTTCGAGGTTTATTTCTGTAAACTAGAGATTTAACATAACCCCACAAAAATTAATAAAAAGCGTGAGATCGCATGATCTTCGTAGACAGTTAGCATTACCATTTCGCACAATAACACGTCTAGCGTTTTTCGGAATAAATCGAGTCCAGAGATATGTGTGATAAGTCGCACTGTCTTGTTGAAAGAAGCATTGAATATATCCACATTTATCAGTTTAGGCCAAATATCCCTATAGCGTTCACCATTAATAGTAATACAATTTCCATCATCGTCTTCAAAACAAGTGCGCATCGTCGGAAAAGATTATTTTTTCCCTAGAATGAGGGTTACCTTCCAACTGCTCTTTAATGGTAGGTACGAATAATTTCAACGCGTTGTTGAATCGTGTATCTTTCCATGGTGAATTGACACAATATACTGAACACAGCAGTCTATGAGTAACATCTACATTTCAAACAGTGTTGCCGCTATTAGGTTTCAAAGTTGTGAACTTTTTAGTTTGAAAGAACTTTAACATTATGATTGTAAAATTAACATGGATTAGAGAACAAACTAAAATGAAGAATATAGTGGAAAAGATTACCAAAAAAAAAATGGAGATGCCTAAGTCAGACGAGGACGAGTGTCAGATCTACTTACTTCACCATGGAGTGAAAATCGAAGTAAGAAGTAGTAAACAGAACTAAGAAAACAGGTATAGGATGAAAAATGAAGTGTTGGTGCGTATGAGATCCGAAAAACATCTGAACGAAGATGCATTACTCATTAAGGGGGGAGCGTATGTTCCAACACAGTTATACACTTATAAACAGTTGATGTTTATAAGGGCGTTAGTTAAAATTTAAAGATCTTAATAACATTTTAATCACATTTATTTAACACGAGGATATAATTCAATATTGTCAGAATTACCGTCAATTATACGATATAGCAAACTTACATTATATTAGATTATATTGAACTAAAATATGTCAAATAGTTTGTAGAAAACCAAATCGGTTTTGGTTGAAATTTAAACTGACATCGTTAACTGCACAAACTGTTCAAGTTCTGTGTCACACAACTTCAGGAAAAATACAAACTATTCCAATTTGAATCCAGGTAGTCAATAAAGTGTACGGACCGCAGAATTCTAATGGAGATTAACGTGGAACTCGATGTGTCCTCTGCGAACTTTCCAGTTCGCTAATTTCTTAACTAAACAAGTTTGCCGAAGTCCTTAGGTTGGCCAAATTCCTTTAGAAGGTAATAGTTATGCGCCAGTGTGCAGAGATCGTTGCGCTCTATGTGTTCTAGTAGGAGTAGCTGTAAACAGCACTTCTATTAAGTGGTTCGTTACTGCATAAGTGATAATGAACGGGGAATTAGTCGATTAAAGAGAGGGCCTTTTTGGTCCCGTTAATATCTTAAGGATACAGTGAATTCTCAACCAAATGTGTATTTTATTAAAGAAATAGTCATATGATGGAATACACTTAATGACTAGTGACACTTACACTGTGATATTGAATAAACTTATGACTAATACTATTTTTTAAGTTTTAAGTTTTTAAGATCTAGACCCATAGATTTGTAATTTTTTTGTCCTTGACTTTTCGGCTTCACTATGTTATCTGTCTCTTTGCTAAATCTTCCCTTAATTTTTTAAGGGAATTAATCTTTAATTATATTTCTTTCTAGGTCAATTTCATTATTCGCATCGCTTACCATAAAGTTCATATATTTCTTCATTTGTACATCTTTCCCATACTATTACATCTCTTTTGGAAGTTTTTTTAATTATATTATATTTAGCATGTGGATTTACAGCTTACCGTGGGTTCCTCTCAAAACCAAACCTCTCAGAAGGTATCCGGCCTTACCCAGCTTCGAAATGGCGTTACTGAGGGTCAATTCCTTGTCGGGTTTGACACTGATGATGAGATACGAGAAAAATGTACAGCTAACGATGGCGCATATTTTAAAGTGTTTTCTTATCCTAAAAAAATTTCTATTCGAGGGCTTATTAACAAGTTTCTAGTCTAACTATAAAAAATTATGTTGTAATTTTGAAAAGTTGGTTTGTTTTAGGATTTTTTCAAACGTGAGTTTCTGCTGTACTCCTTCGAATTAAAATGCGTACCAATAAGGATTTTTCTTTGGGCTTATAAACATTTGAAAGTCAGAATTAATTTAAACGGATTAGTCATTTTCAAAATATCTTTGTGAGCATTGGCGTTAGTCTTAAGGTCATTTTTATATTCATCCAGCTTATTTAAAACGCTTATATAGTAAACCCTGGTTATCATTTTATTTTCCATAAGGAAATCATAATGCATATAAACGCTTGCATGTATAGTAGATATAAATACATATAGATCAATAAATGCTTATGAGTTTCCTTTTTTAAATAAATAAGCAATTATAAGAGAATTTTTAAACATGTTCAGTAAAAAATCACGAAATACGACTGTTTTGAACAACTGTTAAAATATGACTATATTGACATAGCAAATTGAATCTTCACAAAAATAATGCAATATTGTGGTAGACTGTTTCTTTTTCATGCCCATCAGCGCTACCTATGCGTCAGGCTAGAATCTTATTTATCAATCTACGTACAGTTGGTATTATTTTAGAAGGTTCTTTTAATTGATTTTACTTAATTACCTTTATTTTATATATATGTAGGTTTTTGTATTAGAAAAAGTACTTACGCCAATTGAAACAGTTATTTATCATTCTTGGTTACCTGAAACAAATAAAAACACATTATTAATATATTTCTAATGAACTAAATTCAAAATAATCATGAATATAGAAAAATGTTGTTTATTTGATATTTTTGGTAACATAATGTCGCGGATTGTTTCTTTATAATTTTTGTTCTTATTTATTTCCCCGTGACAATATCCTTGGGTTCGGGTAGTAATTAAAAATGAGCTACCAATATAAAAGCTACTATACATTTTTAAGGTACAATACTACACTAATACTTGCTTGCTGCTTGCTTGAGGTCACCTGAGGTAGACCTTTTGGCTTTGCTGCGAGGCAATTGCCAGCTCAATTTGTTAGCAGCCCAGAGGTTGTCTGGCTCTTAGACCATATCCAGGCCACCCACTATATAATTATTGTAGACGGGCTACCGAGATACTGCTTCGCTGACTTTCGTCACTACTTTCTCTCGATAAAACCCGTCCGAACAAAACAAAAATGTTACGATATTGAAAGATGCACGTGGATATCACGGCGACTGACCCTCGTCTCGTTTCACACGATGCGCACATCATGAGAAACGAGACGGAAGTTGACCACACTAATACTTCTAATAAAGTAAAGTATTAGGGTTAGAGGCGCATCAGCAACTGAGAGGGCTATTTAGCGACTGGACATATAGCTTGATGTGTTTTCCGAACCATGGTCGTCGGCTACCGAAAAGCCCGGTCAGTACCCCCCCTCGGAATATCAAGCCTTGATTTTGTGCTTAAGCCTACCGACTGGCGAGTGACCAACGTAGAAGACCTCCCAGAAGGCATCCGGCCTTACCTAGCCTCGAACTGGTGTGACTAAGGGGTGAGGTGAGTTTTTGTTCGATTTCTTATCTAGAAACATTCACAAGAATTTTAGAAAAAGTACTTGCCTAGTATGTGATTCGAACCCGCTCCATATTAACTTCGGTATCATAAGACTGACGCCTTAGACACCACAGCTAACGTGGCTCTAATACTTCTACTAATAAAAATACTGTTCTTGACACTACTGATATTAACATTGACACTGACACCATAAAAAAAATAATTTCTCGCTGAAATGTATTACCGGAGACTGCCGATAACTTCGCCATGATAATAGTTTAATTATAATAATTATTAAGCCATGCAATTGCTTTAACGAGAACTGGAACATAATGAACACATTGAGATTGGCCTTTGTAATGTGTTAATACTACGTTTTGGATTGTGTTCACTCCTACTTCATGGAAATTCATGTTTAATAAAAAAATAAAAAGGCTATTGTAGAATTTCCACTTTATTTTTAATGTTTGACGCATTTTGCACTGTAGCTTCGCCAGAAATGGTAAGCTGCAGTACTAGCAAAACGCATCAAATATTAAGAATAAAGTGAAAATGTTGACAAAAAGTTTTTTTATCAAACATTATTAGACAAGTATAATTGTATATTATGGGTAAGTTATGGCGAATCCAAAATATTCGTGAAGTATTTCTGCATTCACAAAAAGAAGCCATCAGGTAGAGAAATAAAGGTACTTAGGCCTGTTCCATACGATGTATTTTGTTAAACTAAACTCGAAAAGATTTACTACCAAGCACCAAATCACTTTATTTCATTGCAAGTTTAGTGTTTCATATTCAGGATTTCAATAGAAGAATTGATACATTTTCAACCAGGTAGTGCATGCATTGCGAGATCAAGATGAGATCAACCTCATATACAGGATGCAAGGGAAAAAACTTTCGTAAATTTAAACAACTGTTCTTTACGCATTAAAAATTGGCAAGAGGTTGCTGGCGATTGATCCAGTTGGTGGCAAATATTGAATGAGGTTAAGGCTTACTAATAGGCTGTATCATCACAGGAAAAAGAAGAATAAACATATAATTACCTAGATTTCCTCTTGCTAATGATGGCATAAGGCTTCAGTAAGATAAGGCTACTACTTACACTGCTAGGGTCGATACCCTAGTTTTTCGATAAAAACGCTAGTAATTTCCCAATCATGTCATCTCCAAACATGGCGAAATTAATTGATCAGAACGATCGCTTGATTTAATGTTATAAGATTTTTGTAATATCATTTGAAGGACAAGGGATTTAATGAGAAATAACCCAAATTCGAGAAAAATTGTTGCGTCGAGTAATGAGTGTATGGTTGAGATTGGAAGTATTTACGAAAAGAGGGAGGTCACGTTTTGGAAATAATTCTTAAAAAATAAAATGCTTTTTTTTTCTTCTGCAACGTGGTACATTTCCATTTTATAAATACATTATTTGGATGATTTATACTGAGTGTTTATAATCACTTATTTTTGGTCACAGCCTGTATATATACATTAGGACCAGCCTTGAGAAGTCCACCCAATACGATTCTAATATATTTTAGTGCATTTAATTGACTCTTATTTGGAGGATTTTTGATTTAATGGTGAGATTAGTAAAAAACGTGGTATTGAAAATGTGGGAGAAATGACAAATTAATTTTTTACAAGGTGTTAACTGAGTTTTAAATTTATTCAGTCATAAATATCTAATACCACAAAAACATGTCATACCTTCTGTAATGTAAAATACTTCGGCGTTTGTTCATAGTAAATGTTATATAAATTATTCTTTGGTTTTAGTAAACATTTATTTAGTCTGTTATATAATGACCAATAATTATTTTTCACCCCTTTTTCTATTTTAAAAGATTTTCTATTTAAATAATTTGTTAAGAAGCGGAATAGATAGCAGGTAGTTCGAGGATGCGATGTCCGGCAAGTAAGGTGGACAGGGCAAAATATGTTAATGGTTTGGTTGAGTGGAAGAGGCCCATAGTGCATGAGTCCCTTTCAATCTCACCAAATGCAAAGCATAATTTTCTTCGGACGAAAGCCATCTTTTGCTGTAGTTAGAACGGTCAGCCTGGCAAACCCCATGATTTTTTTGGTTGTACGATGTTGTACACAATCTACTTTTCATCACCAGTTATCATCAGTTTCAGAAATGGAGCCTCAGATTTTTTCCCAGTAAAAGATTACACGAAGAGATACGGTTCAGCAGATTTCGTTCACTAAGTTCTTGAAGGACCGACACAGGCAGTCGTAACCATTTTTTTCCAGATAGTTAAACATGATCGATTAACTAATATTTAATTTATCTACTCTCTTAAGCTGGGTCCACATCAATAAAAAATTACATTGTGCGGGCTGTATGTGTTGTGACGGCAGTATAGATGCTCTGACACACAAGGTCACAAACAAATATTGTCGCCACACTGCACGCACATGAACCATCTGCTGCCCACCAGATAATTCAAACAAATTGTTCCAGTAAGTTCAACACACACGCAAAATGTTATTGCTGTGGACCCAGATTTACTGATCGTGTTGCATAGATATTCGGCTATTGTGGCCTTCATTTCCTCTATAGTAGAGCTTGCTAGTCACCGTAAATAGTACATCTTGTTTTTTTTGTCTGAAAGGCGTTCTTACCCTTTTTGAAAAATAAAATCATAATGTGGTGTAAATGTAAGTTATCGATCGACATCTTTCAATTTGAATCAATTTGATCAGCTAAAGGCAAATCAAAGCGACTCCAAATATTTTAAAAACTACAGAAATTATTAATATAGTCAGTAACAAAAGTCTACATACACCTTGCAAATCAATTATATTTTTAAAACGGTTGATTTGCTGGCTTTTTAGTTTTACAAGTTACATTCCCAATACAAATAAACAGGCATGGAACCAAATTTTCAATTGCAAATTACATTCAAAATAAATAACCAGTCCTGAATAATACCTCACAAAAATAAACATAGAACAAAATACATAAACTTGAAGAAGTAAAAAATACACGTCAACATGATTTTTGTAACATTGATGAAAAATGTTGTCTTTGCGTTTCATTTAGGTAGTTTTTTAAAACACTTTTTCACAGAAATGCCCTGGGATGTCCCATATTCAAGCACCTGCTTTTCCTTTATATCATGGCGTCATTGAAATTATTTGTACCTGACTTTGGAATACAAAAATAAGGAGTATTTGATACAAAGTATTGTTTTTTTAAGTCTATGGGCAGTTGGGTTACAAAAAAAACATGACAATAAGAAAGATTGGCCTCATAGAAGTTGTTCTGAACCTGGTACTTTAGACATAAAATATGCTCCCCTTATTAGGCAAAAAACGTGATCCTTCCGCCTCTCCATAGTAAGCTTGGACTATATTAATCAATATAAGTCATGGATATTTCCTCAATTAAGTGATGTAAAACTGAAAGCAGACATATTTATGAGACCTTAAATAAGGACGCTTCTAGGTGAATTCCGTTTTCAAAAAAAAAATAAATGAAAAGGAATTGACAGCTTGGAAGTATTTTGTAAGTATAGTAAGAGGATTTCTGGATAAGTGAGATATTTGCAGGATTTTGGGAAAATTTGGGTGCAATAAGCGACGAACAAGGAGAGAGGTTTCACGAGTACATCAGGATGATGGAAGCAAGATACCAGAGACCCTGAAACCCATCTATGTTGGGCGACTACTATTGGTTTTTATAAAGAGGTGATGCTACAAAACACAGGGGGAAAATGTGAAAGTTTTTGTATCGGTATGACACCTCATGTAATATATTTATTTTTTTATTCACATAATCCTCAGTAATGTCTCTGCAAATATTTAACACGTTTTACAGGTTTATATTAAATAAATATGAGATTGTAAATATATGTCGTCTCCTTTTTTTCCCACCACCGACCCCCTGCATCAAAAAACTCTACGTATAACAGTACTTAGTTTATCATTTTCGGATTTGTGACTACACAATACTTCATGCACAGCTATTTTCGTCAATGTTACCTCAAAAAATTTCAAATTTGTTGACCTGTGATATTTACTGTTTCCAGTATTCTTATTAGAAATACAAATTATATTTTAGTACATTTTAGGCATCCACCTCAAGAGAACAGTAATATTTAGGTTTTTTTTTAAATATATTATTTTTGCTACAATAAATATTTCTAATCCAACAGACATTTTTATTTACAAGATCTTCGAGAGGAACTAATGAAAAATCCCTTGTAACTTTCCGACAACTCGATACTAACATCATTATTTAATACCACTGAATGCTTTGTAATATTTACGAATAGCAATTAAATTTTCTTCTTAATAATAAAATAACTGGTTTTATCGAGGAATACATTATTCTTGTATTGTGAAAGGTTTGATTTATATTTCAAGAATTCATTTATTGACCCTAAAGTGGTTTGGGGAACTAAACTAAATATATACCGGATTTGCGTCTCAAGGTTTTTAATACGACTACTGAATAATGGAGCAGATATTATCTAATGTCGTTATATATTAGAGCCCTTTTTTAATTCAGAATTTATTCAACAAGAAAATACAGCACTATGAAATACTGGGTTGTCCGGAAAGCTGTTATGTTGGGGAAATCATGATGCAAAAGTGGTTTGGTCGGTTCGGGTAAATATCGGCTAATCGTTCGTTTTTGATCATCTGAAATAAAAAACGGTTTGTCTGCCGATATGATGCGTGGGTCCCTCAGAAAGTGAGGCAAAATTAGTGGGTGAAATCTACTGGACCGAATCCCATATGCGATTTTTGCTGAAAAAAATCTTGGGGCTTTAGTTTTAAAGTAGATGGTGCAATAAAAAAAATCATAGGACTTGCAAGGTTTGGCGGTTTTAAGTATGGCGAAAAAAGAGCTTCATCCCAAGAAAATTATGCTTTGCATTTAATGAGATTGGAAGGGACCAATATTCTTTGAACTTTTTCCAACCAAATCATCGATACTGACTTCTACTATTCACAATTGAAAGGCTGCAATTGAAGAAATCCGGCCAAAATAAGCAAACAGGTTAGGGTCATATTTTATAATGACCACGCATTTCACATTTCAATTAGGCAGACATTTTCGAGCTTCAATTGCGATATATAACATCCAATAATTGAGATAATTTAAAACCGGTTAAATATATCAGGTTCAAAATCGGGGTAGTTGGGTTTTCAAAGGCGACAAATCCGAATTTGGTAGTAGCTTTAGCCTAGTTCCTACAGGGCACGTGCTAGCTACTTTGCGAGGAATTAACTCGCTTATATTTTTTTACCCTATAAAGCAGGGAATATTTTGACTTCAAAATAGAGAAGAGTCATAATTATCAGAGTCATTAAAAGGTATCTTGGTCAATATCGATATCTCACGCCGTTTGCAAGATATTCGTGTTCGAATATTCCATTGCAATCTTGTCGATGGCTGAAAAATATGCAATTCACAAAGTGTGCCTTGAATGTTGTGTACAAATTATTACGTATTATTACGTCGATGACAACTGTCATTGTTTTCCATCTCTCCTATTAAACTTAGGTGGAAACAAGTTTCTCCATTCTCGAGTTGGTATTATATAATTTGTAAAAAATGCCCAGGCTTAATCAGTTTCCTAAATGTGATTTAAGGAATATGCTCTGCGTTTATGTACAAATGAATTACAATAGTCGCGCTACAGCTAGACGGTATGAAGAGCTCTACCCAACCAGAATCATCCCAGATCGACAAATTTATCAAATAATTTTCACTCAGTTAGACGAAACAGATTCGTTTTATTACAACAATCCTTGTGGACGATCGAGACGTATAATGGTAGAACAAGAAGAGGACATTTTGGTTAGTATCGCGGAACATCCCGAGCTAAGCACTAGGCGATTAGAGCCATCTACAAGAATTAGCAAATATACCGTTTCAAATGTTCTCTATAAAGAAAATTTGTTTCCCTACCATTTTCGCCAGTCCAAAATTAATTGCCACAAGATTTGCCGGCTAGATCAGAATTTTGGTAAAATCTACTTCATAATAAAACGAAGACTCCATGTTCCTGAAAAAATATTGTTTACTGAAGAGGCAACTTTTACAAGACGCGGAATTTTTAAATGGCAAAATAATCGTTATTACGCCGTGGAAAATCCAGACCTACCAAGAGAACGACATTTCCAGCACGAATTTTCAATTATCATTTCAATAAGGCCAATGTTATTAGAAATGAAGAAGATATCTTTTCAAATGTGAGGCGTAAGTTAATAAAGAGCCTGCGAAAGTGTGTTGATGGATACTGTCAGCACCTATCGAAGAAAATTTTAAAAAATTGTTAGTTTAAATAAAGTCCGTTGTATTTTTGACATCTTAATGTTTTTTTTTCCTCCTATTCAAAACACACTTTGTGAATTGCAAATTTTTGAGCCATGAATAAGAAGTGCAATGGAATATTCGAACACGAATGTCTCGCAAACGGCGTGGGATATCGTGAGATATTGACCAAGGGTACCATTTTTACATGGGAATTATGACTCTTCTCTATTTTAAAGTCAAAATATTATCTCTATTTTAAGGTCAATCCAAGTGCTTCCCAATAGGGGCGACAGAATTTTGACAGCTAATGGCGGCCATATTTGATATCCAATTCTTGACATTTGCTGCCAATTGTTTCCAGTAAGGTTAAACGGTAAACCTTACCATGAACAAGTTTTTGTTGCTACAACGTTTGGAAATTGTACAAACATTTTATCAAAATTTGAGAAGTTTTGTTGCTACTCAAAGAGCATTGTTCAAAACACGGTCGTCATTCTGCTCCTTCTTATCAAGTCATCGGCCGTATAATTGATAAGTTTGAACGTGAATTTAGTCTTCATGACCAAAAGCCACCGTCACGGCTTCGTAGTGGCCGTAGTGACGAAAATATCGCAGCTGTTCGTGAAAGTGTTGCCGAGAACGATAATGTGTCTGTTCCGCGCCATTGTGAAGCGTTGGGTTTATCCACGATGAGCACCTGGCGTATTTTGCGTTTTGATCTCGGTTTACACCCTTACAGGATAGAATTGGCATAAGAACTTAAGCCAACTAATCATCGATTACGTCGGAAGTTTGCACATTGGGCGTTGGAAGCAATGGAAAACGATTCGGATTTTCATCGCAAAATCATTTTCTCCAATGAGACTCATTTTTGGTTTAACAGCTGCGTCAATAAGCAAAATATCATTATTGGTATGAGGCAAATCCACAAATGATTTATCAGGCCACATTTTATCCCGAAAGAGTCACTGTTTGGTGTGTATTATGATACGGTGGCATTATCGTGCCGTATTATTTTAACAACGCCGAAGAACGGACTGTCACTGTGAATGGCGAACGCCACCTTGCCATATTATCCGATTTTGTCTTTCAGAAAATTGATGAAATTGACGCGGACGGACTATATTTTCAACAGACTTGCCGCACAGCACGCATTACGATGGACTTATTGACCAATCAATTCGGAGAATCGGTAATTTCACGGAATGGCCCTTGCAACTGATCTTGTGATTTAACACCTTAAAACTATTTTATTGGAGCTATGTTAAATCGCAAGTTTATACCAACAAACCGAAGACTCTTGATGAACTTGAAGCCAACCCGATGTGCTAAATCGAGTCATCGAAAATTGGGCCAATCAGATCAACCAATCAGTGCAAGAAGAGAATATATATTGATGAACGTCTTTGTGAAATGAATTTGACAATTTTGACTTATTAATTAATTCACCGATGCTTGTTTTGAACTTGCCGCATCTTTTAAATGATTCATCTTCCAGATTATATTGAAACGACCGAAATAAGTGGTACGATCAAATATACAACATTTTTAAAAATGATAATTATTACAATTTTAACATCCAAAAATATAGCTTCCAAATATGTATTCAATTTGCTGTCAAAAAAACCAATTATTCAGGTATCCCCTCTTTTCCTTAAAATATTTCCTCTACATAATATAAAGAATTTATAGTCTAAAAAAGATAATGATATATTGATACACTTTAGTTGAACAAGTGGTATCATTAAAGATAATTCATTGTCAATTGTTTATGAGTAGGTATATCTGGTAACTTGTGACGTAAAAAAATGGTATGGCTGCTGACGTCAAGTCTCCTTAAATGTATCCTTCGAAAATCCTGGTTTACGAGCGCAAAAAAATTAAGAAATTCGCGTGAGCGCATTTTTGTTTATAACCTTGTGGAACGGCCAACGCCCAATTTCATCGCGATTTCCGTGTCTCGTGAGAACACGTGATTTTATGAAGCGAACGATTTTTGCATGGGAACTATCACGCTTCCTTTTTTGGTGTAGTATTGGGTCGATCGTGTTATGTTCATATTT
Source organism: Cosmopolites sordidus (assembly GCA_031761425.1). Lineage (NCBI taxonomy): Eukaryota > Metazoa > Arthropoda > Insecta > Coleoptera > Curculionidae > Cosmopolites > Cosmopolites sordidus. The sequence goes on from JARFXV010001916.1 coordinate 332,593, forward strand.
CGTATAAACTTAACTGCGGTAGTTACCTTTAAGTCAAGTTCAATGTTACATATTTTCACCTGAATGAAGGCTGTTATGAATATTGATTTATTGGTTTTAGTAAGAACTAATGCCGCATTTTATATTACTAATATTAGGGATATTATATATGTTAATAATATAAGGGTGTCAGAACTTTGAGATATAATAGTGGCGACACTGTTTAAAATAGACCACTGTGTTTAGTACTTTGTGTCAATCCACCATAGAAAGCTATACGTTTTAATGGCGCATAGAACTTAGAAGTTGGAAGGCGAAAAATAATCTTTTCCGATAAAGAACACTTATGGCTTAATGTGTTTCTGAAAAAACATAACTGCAGAATATGAGCCGACGAAAATCTTTAAGTGATGCAATAGTTACTTTTTCATTCTCAGAAAGTCATTGTTTGATGTGATTTTTGGGTTGAAGAACTGATATTACCTTATTTTTTTCTGAAGACGTTAATGGAAATCGTATTAGTGCTAATAGTGAACGCTATAAGTATATGCTAACAGAATATCTGTGGTCTGAATGGATATACAGTGGTGGCCAGAGAAATAGAGCCGTTATACACTGTTTGGCAAATAAAGTTGTAATAACGTACGTAATTAGTACAATAATTACACAATATAATAAAAAACGGAAAGCATAATATTAAACTTAGTTTTAAAAAATATGTTTACAACATAATATTTAACAGAAATTTGGAAAAAAGAAAATGAAAATGTGGTTATAAAAATAGAGCCATTAGATTTATGAAGCAGTAAATATTGTTTCTTCACATTTTGTTGTTAATTTATCGACACGATTTGTTTATTTCAAGCGTTGAAATTATAAAATAAATAAAAACAAACTTGGATGAATAATTAATTTTTTTTATAATATAATTTCTTTATTAAATTTTGTTAGAAATGGGAAGATTTTAACATAGCGAAAAGAAACAAAGTCACTAAGGGAAGTTGCAAGAATCGTCGGTCGTTGAAAAATACAATGGCAGAAAATGCCCTAAGAAAACAATCTGTTCCCGAAAACCGTAGAGTTAGAAGAAAATTAATATCTCATTCTGGCAGGCAGCTTGCCACAATTTCAAAAAACGACGCACAAATCCTCTACCGAATTTAAAAGTGAACTGGGGTTAGAAATAAGTTCAAAAATAATTCGAAGAAGGCTTCAGTAAGTAACTTACATGATAGAGCAGCCAGTAAAGTCGGTTTGTTATCCGCTAAGAATGTAAAACAACGTTTAACATTTGCCCAAGATCAGTTATACTGGTATGGTGAACAGTGATTCAAGAAATGGCGCAATATTTTATGGAGCGATAAAACAAAAATAAATTTAATATGTTCTGATAGTAGTATGTTGGAAAACCATCCAACCAATGATTATTACTAAAACATACGATTTCAGGGCAGCGTTTTCAAGGTATGATGTAGAACCAATTTACCGGATTGCCAAAAAAACTTGGACCAAAATAAGTACATCCATATTCTTCAAAGAGCCGCCTTTTGCAGAAGAAAATATGCTACTGGCATGGAAATATCAACACGATAATGATCCGAAACATACTCCTAGGAAAACAAAACAATTCCTTGGTGACAATAAAGTGGATTTACTGCTGTGACCTTTCCAAATGCCGGACCTTAACCCCATTGAGAACTTGTGGACTTACTTCAAGAACCCGTGGGTAAACGACGAAAAACAAGCTTGAACTTTGGGAGGTGATTAAAAAATAATGGGAAGCTATACCATTAGAAATGTATTAAATACTTATAAACTCTATACCAAAAAGATGCGTCGAAATAATAAAACACAAAGGTCATAAACCTAAGTAATAAATAATAATGTTTATGTGTTATTTAGTACTTTTGTTAAGTGTTAAATAGTATGTATTGTGCTTGTTTCTTGGTTGGCTCTATTTTTATGACCACATTTTCATATTGCTTTTCTAAAGTTAACGTTTTCTCTTTTTTGTTATATATTTATATTATACAGTTATTGTACTAATTACGTATAATATTGCAACTTTATTTAGCAGTGTCTTTTATTGTAACGGCCCCATTTCTTTGGCCACAACAGTATGTGGATATAAACAATGTTTCTTTCAACTAGAAGGTGCAATTTGCCACACATGGCGCCAGAGAATCGAATTATTGTGAGATAAGTTTCCTGGGCGCCTTATTTCTCGAAATGCTAATGTCAACTGACCACCAAGATTATGCGATCTCAAGCCCTTGGATTATTTTTTGTCGGGTTATACTACATCTCAGATTTACAAAAACACTCCTGGAATAATTCTTGACTTTAAATGTAAAATTCGGGATAACATTGACAATATGCCACGTGATATGTGTGAAAAGCTAGTCGACAATTGGGTTTCCATAATGCATTACACCAGAATAAGGCGAGGGGATATTTGAACGATGTTATTTTCAAAACATTAAATTAAGTGCCATTATTTGTCCTTCAGGAAAAATATAAAATTAGTGGTTTATTACTTGTAGTTATTATTGTTGTATTAGGTTTGACACTTTTATTGGCCAACCCTTTATGATATATAAAACTACAACTAATTTACATTACTAATTTCGTTTTGCGTGAGCGTAGTTTTAAGTAACAAAAATTATGTAGTGAAAAATCTACAAAAAAGAGAAAAAGCTAAAGAAACCTCTCTTTATAAGATGAACCTGGGGGAAAGGAATCTGAAATGTTTTTTAACACAAAATATTCAATCTATATAACAGGATCTTTCTGTGGCATCATATTAATTGAAGAATCCAATATGCAGCCAGTAAAAGTAATTCGAAAATTTTAAAAACTGGGAAAGTGGATTTCCCACTAACCCATCATGTAAACACATTTCGGATTATTTATGTTTGAGATGATATTGTATTGTATATGAGATGTATTTCAATTCTTCTATTAAAACCTTTAGTGTGAAAGACTAAACTCGAAGAAGAAACCCCTAAACAAAAAATCACTTTTTTAAACTTATCGACGCATGTTTCTCAAATCATAATGCATTATCAGTAGATGATCTGATCTGATTAAAGATAACTTAATCTGTAGTAAAACTCTTGGAGTTTGTGAGATGTACTGTTAATGTTCCTTTTAATGTCCTCAATTTATCCAATTCTGCAATATTAGCGGTTGCTTCAGTTTTGACTTCATAATGTCACATTCCGGTGTATCTCATCTTTCGTGATTAGTTGACAGTTTGGAGGATTCCCGTCTGCATACCCAGCGTTTCTGTTTTTGGTCGCAAGTAGTAATATTTAGTAAGACTTGATGTTTCGAACGGCAGCAATGAGTGGGAATTTCTCCACACCCTGTTTACTTTTTTCGTACTATTTCCGTAGCTGGGGCAGATTAAGTATTATTTATCCTAAGGGGGATGTGATTTGTTGCATTCGAACGGTCACTTAATGTTCTTGAACTATTTGTGATTTCATTTTGTCATTTTGTACTATTTGTGAAACAATATGGTAATGAAAGATTGTACCAGATGATTGTTCCCTAAGTTTAGTCATTAACTGTGCAGAAAATAAGATATATATATATATATATATATATATATATATATATATATATATATATATATATATATATATATATATATATATATATATATATATAGTAGAGAAAGTTGAGCAAACTGAATATCTAGGAATAACACTAACATTTAAGGAGGAAGAAGAGAAAGAAATAAAGAACAACTGGTTTTCAAATATTTTATGAACAAAGACTATAACAAGAGCAGCAAAAGTAAGAGTGTACCAGACAATATTAAGGCCCACGGTTTCCTATGCGTGAGAGACGTGGAGAGTGACAAAGAAGAAAGAAAGTAAGCTGGAAATATGAGTACGTAAAATATTAAGGAGAATTTTGGGAGTAATTAAAATTCAGAATGAATTGAGAAGAAGAACTAATTAACGAATAGAAGAACGATACCAAAATCTGCACATCGTTCAGGTGATGAAAACGAAGAGAGCTAGATGGCTGAGAGATGGGTTAAAAGAATACTGATGAGATGAGAAGGAGGAAAGAGAGGAAGAAGGCGATCAAGGAAGAAGTAATAAAACATTTGAAGAAAGTAGAAGTCAGGGGCTGGAAGAATGAGGCTTTGGATCCCGAAAAAGATGAAAAGAGTGAAATATTTCGAAGGCCACTAGCTGAACGAGCTGAAATATATATATATATATATATATATATATATATATATATATATATATATATATATATATATATATATATATATATATATATATATATATATATCTATATATATCTATATATATCTATATATATATATATATATATATATATATATATATATATATATATATATATATATATATATATATATATATATATATATATATAGAATAAACTGAAGTGTAATCTACTTCACATGAACGAATTTCACCAAGTACCTGGGAAAAAAATAACGGTTTATATCATATTTGGTTGTGTTTTAAATATTTGCTATGAATGAAATACGGCAGGCAAATAAGAAGCATTTTCGCTCAAAAAGTAAGAGTGCTTCGCAGACGCAAAATAAGGTATGCGCTATGAGCTATGGCCGATGAGGGTGCCGTTGAGGATTCGCCGTGCCGTAAGTAATTCAGAAAGTTTCATAAAAACCATTTTAATCTTAACGAGGCACCACGTTCTGGATAACCGGCCGGAAATTGACAACCGACTAATTGAAAATGATTTCCATAGAACTCGAGGAAATTTTGGAATCAACCACTTAAGAGTATCAATGCAATTACGTCAACTTGGTATGGTTTCACATGAGTTAACACAGCAAAATGTGATAGACTCAATTTCTGCTCTATTGAAGCGCAACGAAATCGACCCATTTGCAAAACGGATAGTTACAGGTGCTCAAAATATAGGTGATAGATTGTGTATATTGATGTTTAGCGTAAGACATCATGGTGTAAGGACGAAGATAACCCTTTAACCTGCGCAAAAGCTAGTTTATCCGAAGAAGGTTATGTTATGCATCTGGTGGAACTGGAAGGGAATCGTTTATTATGAGCTGTTACTTGAAAACCAGTCCATTATTTCGGAGAAATACTATTCACAACTAATTGGATTAAAGCGAGCAATCGACCAGAAGCGGTCCGAATTACCCAAAAGAATGCGAACAGAATGGAATTCCATCAAGACAATACTAGACCACACGTGTCTTTGGCAACCTGTCCCAAACTTTTACAACTTCTCACCACCTTGCGCCCCTCTACAACCATTTATTTAGATTGTTTAAAAATAGCTCAAACGGTAAAACGTTTACTTCTTTCAAAAACTTGGAAAATAATCTGGATTTATTCTTTATCCAGAAATGTCAGAACTTCTACGAGCGCGGAATTATATACTACCGCAGAGGCGGAGAAGGACATCGAACCGAATGGCCCACACTATACTGATTAAATGACATTTTTAGTAAATAAAATGTTTCTTCAATTTTATTCAAAAAAATCGGATGAACTTTTGTATCAATCCAGATACATATTGTACTTAATTTACGAATACTATTATATAATAAACATATTGTAAAAAGTTTTCCTCTTGTATCACATTGGTTATAATGTTAATAAAAAGTCAAAAGAAGCTGCCAAGAACCAAATTTTTTTTGGAACTTACATGGTTCAGTACTTAACGTATCGTGTTTTAAGCTGATAACATTTTTAAATTGTGTTGTTCTTTTAGCATTGTGAAATATGTAAAATATTTATCCTAAATGTATTGTGGTTTAAAATACTCGCAATGAAAAATGTACCATTACCAGGTGTAGTGGTTAATAAGTTTTTTTTTTTTAAGAGACGCTGCAAGCAAGGGTTGGTTTACAGTCTAATCAAAACGCCATTGATGTTTAAACGATTTCGAGTTAGCGTCATATTTTTTTCGTGCAGTAAACATGTCGAGTTTCAAGCCAAATAAAGAGCATTTGCGGCACATACTGCTTTTCTTGATCAATCAAAAGAAAAACTCGAGTAAGAGCCGTCGTATACTTGTGGAAACTCCGGTGACAATGTCCTAATGCAAGACGCTTGTTGGTGTTGGTTTAGATCATTCAATAGTGGTGATTTAGACTTAAAAGGCAAAGAACGCCTAGGTCAAACAAAAACATTTGAAAATGCCAAATTACAAGCATTGTTGAAAGAACACCATATACAAATTCAACAACAAATGGCAGAGTGGTTAAATGTTGGTCGCAGAACCACTTGTGATCATCAGCAAGTCATGGGAAAGATCCAGAAGGCCGAAAAATGGGTACCATCAGTTGACCGATGTACAGATGGAAAAGAGAAAAACGATGTGCGAAGTTTTGCTTTCTCGGCAAGAAATAAATACCTTTTTGCATTGGATCGTGACTGGAGATGAAAAAGTAATATATTTTGACTACCTAAAACGTAGAAAATAGTGGGTTGACTCAGGACGACCAACAACATCGACCACAAGATCGAAGCACTTTGGAAAGAAAATAGTTCTATGCATTTGGTGGGATCAGAAGGATATCGTATACTATGAGCTTCCAAAACTGATCTTGAAAACTAATCAATTTAAATCGTGCATTGATCGAAAAGCGAACAGAATGGGTTACATGACATGGAAAAGTGATTTTGCAGCACGACAACCCCCCCATCACACACAGCGAAAGCCGTCAGAGACACAATTTCTGCACTTGGCTGCTCACTCTTGCTCCACCCGCTGTACTCACCAGACTTGGCCGTTTTTGACTGCCACTCATAAATTAGATGTATTTGTTTTATTTTGCGCAGAAATATATTAAATAAAACGAAAAAGTTGTTATTTTATTTTTAAAAACAACTGCTATGTTACAATAATGTTGTCAGTGCATTAAATTAAATCAATGTATAAAACGAGATACCCAGAAGGATATAGTAAAAATTTCAAATTCTCTTTCGATAAATGCCGGCGCGATCAAAAAGGTAATTACAGTTTTGAAAAGCAGCTTCCTTTTTAGTAATGCTCCATTAGTTTCCAGTCGATATAATTTCTAGTTTTATATTGATCGTGGGGTTGCGTCAATTTTCGAAAGCAGATAAGTTCGGTATTTTTGCTATAAAAGAAAAATTTAATTTTATGTGTTGATTAAACACGACTTGTCGCGTGGAAAACTCACATGGATGTGGTGTAACCAGCACGAGTGGTACTTCTTTAAGGTCACTATTAAGGAAATGGTCAACAAAATCCATGATATAGTGTTGGCCGATCGGAGGGTGAAGGTTAGAGAGATTACACATCTCGGACAAACACGTTCAGAATATCCTACATGAATATTTGGATATGAAAAAACTTATGAACATGATGGGTGTCGCGTTTGCTCACTGCGCGCCAATCACTTCACAGCGCTGTTTAAACATGTATAGGCCCAATCCAAAAGAGTTTATGCGGCAATTCGTAACTGTTGGTGAAACTTGTATTCATTATTATGCACCAGAAACGAACGAATGATCTAAATAGTGAGTTTACCCAGCGAACGTGCCTCAAGGAAGACAAGAAGATAACTGCGAAGAAATGGTGAAAAGCGCCAGTTGATACCGTCAATGGATTTTTAGATATTCTTATGGAACACATAGAGAAATGTAATTTTCACAAAGTTTCGACACCTCGAAAAACCATATCTCGAAAACTAAATGGGATAATGAAAAACGATTGATAGGATATTGTTGCGTGTGATTTGGAGTGTCAATTTTCCGAAAATGAACCCGTTCCATTTGCTGGTGCAAAGTTTTTCAGTTTTAAACGACATATTCAATTTTTTAAATGGGGCGCCATTGATGCAACACTTCTGGTGAGATCGACCAAAGAACTGACTCTAATTCTAGCCGTCTTTACGGACTAGAAATAAATGAGGAGAAAACGAAAATATTAATAATCGACTGTCAAAACAACAACATGCCCAGCATCAGTCAAACAAGTACATTTAAGGTGGTGAGCCATTCGTCTTAATATCGAACGAAGGCGGTAACACACATGATATCAGAGGAAGATACGAATTGGCAAGAGATACAATTTGCAGAAGATCTAGAGGGATAGGGACATTACACAGGACACAAAGAAGCATTTAGTAAAAATCTTAGTTTTTCCAGTGTTGCTGTATTTTGCTGAAACATATACCATTAAAAAACAAAAACCTCAAGTGTGTTGATTGTTTTGAATTTTGGCTCTAATGATGGGTTCTTCATAATCTGTGGACTGCCAGACGCATCCGTTATTTACCAAAATTATTGAACCCACAGGCCTATCCCAAATTCTTTATGAAGGAATATTAGGATTCTTCGGCTGCATGGAAGGCAGGGATGGCAATAACCTAGAAAAATTGATTATGCAGAGATGAATGAAAAGTTCGAGATCACGCGACAGATCTCTAGAAAGATGGACAGACTAAATTAAAGATCTAACTGGTACATCTCTCCAACATATAACGAAGGAAGCTCGAAATAGAGAACGCTGGCGAGAAGTAGTCCGAAAAGTATGCAAATGGAATGAGTTTCCATAGGTCACGATTTGATTGGAGACCATTGGAAAACCGAAACGCAGTTATTTTCTATGAAAATATGCTGCTAGATGGAAAAAATAATGGAGAATCGAATGGGGGAAAGCGCAGTTCAATAATCTCAACGGTTTTTCGGATATTCGCAAAAAAAATGAAGGTTCCGCCTTGCACAGGTAGTTCACCGGATTTGAAGCCAGTAGAAAACCTGCGAGGAATTGACTAAGAGGAACATAGGGAGGGAAGAGATGACTAGCAAGCGACAACTTATCGAAAAATTAATACATGTTTGGCATTACGGGTAACGACTCAAATAAAATGGAGAAAGTTGCAAGGAGAGTATACTCCAACGGGGTACTTTCGGCAAAAGGTGGCATTTCCAAATAAAGGGCGATTTTTTCTGATAGAGGTCGCTGTCAAATCATCATGGCAATCATCATGGTACAGCAAATGTTTGGCAAATCAAGGTACGTTTAACATCATAGCACCGCTGCAAATTGTCAAAATTTATTATCAAAATTAGTGTTCTATGCGCCAAACTTTATAATATTCTGTAGTGCACATAATCGCTCAACCGGGCGATGTATTCGATGCTAAAACAAAAACAAGACAAAAAACTGTACGTTCTGAAGAAAATATCACCGCTGTTGCTCGCAGTGTTGATGAAGGTCCAAATTTATCAATTCGTTAATGGGGATAATTAAACAGCGATTATTAATGATTATTTAATTCTGACTTGAAATGGTATTGATCTGGAGGAGATGTGATTCCAACAGGACGGCTTCACATGTCATACAGCTAACGAAAAAATCGATTTATTGAGTGAGCAATATGGTGAGAAAATGATTTCGAGTAACAGACCTATTAATTGGCCACTAAGGCCATGTGATTTATCGCCTTTCGGTTATTTTCTTTGGGATTATGGTAAATATTTGGTCTATGCCGATAAACCAGTAACGATTGACCCCAACATCATTCGGGCATAAGACCCTAATTGCTTGAAAAAGTGGTTAGAAATTGGATTGACAGAATGCGCTTTGTCAGAAGTATCCGCGACGGATATTTGTCCGAAATTATTTTCAAATGTTAATGCTATTGAATGCTATTTCACATAAAATAAATAGTTTTAAGGCATCAAAATTGGATTTAAAGTTCGGATGAACTAAAAAAAACTTCCTATATTAGTTACACTTTACTTTGTAATTTATTACTGTTTTTAATACTAAATAGTTTGAACCAGGTCCCGTACGCACCAGAGGATAATAAATAATATTCGAAGAGAATATATTTTTGCATTATTGCTGTAATAATAACTCTCTAATAAATTAAATATAATTCGTTTTTTTTTCATCTCAACGCCCATTGAGAAAAATTTAAAACTAGCGCAAAATTACATATAATAATATATGATAATTCAATGTTTTCACATCAAAGCTTATTACGTCTCATCGCCATCTATAACAACTATCTTATTCGATCATCTTCGTCGCAACGAGGGTACGCATATTTGCCCATCGGCATTCGAGTTTAGTACCATCGGAATTTGCGAGAAGCAAGCAGTGAATTCCATGTATCCGCACCATCACGAATCACAAAACTTTTCGACTATATCAAACCGCAAGGTCGCCATCACATATAAAAACTACGAGTTAAAATCTCAACAGCATTGTCTTCTGATACGGTTCAATCGACGCAATGAACGGAAAAGTAAGCCCGCTTTTTTTTATTTTTCTTCGATTCTTTAATTTTTTGTGGTAATTTCAGTCTGGTAGTGTTAGTGAATCTAATTTTCATTATAACAATTTGTAACGTATATTTCGTTTGTTGATGCCTTCATCATTATGCATTGACAATATTTTATTATACCATCGAGTATATTTAATGGGAATTTATTGATAAAATTGATCGTCATTTGATTGTTTTTTTATTTTTTTCAGGTAGTGTGTGTTGTCGCTACCTGCCTTATTGCAGTCAATGCAGGATTAATTCCACTCCAATCAGCCAAATATTTGGAAGGACCTAGCACCAATACCAAAGTAGTTGGGCCTGATGGTAGTATAATTGATGCCTTTGCTCCTGGTGGTAGAATCCTTCTCGACAGTCAAGCTGGACCTGTTCTTCAAGCTGCCCCTGTAGTTTACGCGCAACCTGCTATCGCTGGATTTGAATATCAACATTTGGTTCTTCCTGAAAGCTCTTCAAATGCTGTTGAAATTGTCGCTCCTGTTCAGGAGGTCGCTGATGCAGATATCTCTATTGCTTCTAAAAGAATAACCGCTGAGGGTGAACAAAGAGTCTTCCTTCATCCGGGAACCCCACCAAGAGTAGAAACCAGAGAATCTGTACCAATTAGAGAAGATACTGAAGAAACTACTTCTTACACTACTGAATTACCTACAACCACCGACGAAGTGCAAACATCCACTCCTGATTTAAGTGGTGCTTACATTCCTGACAACTTTGAAAAATTCTTCGATGATGGAAGCTACAAACCCGAATTCTATTAATCACTTGGAGACTGACATTATTTATATTAAATAATAAAAATGAACGTTTATATCAGTGTTTTTATACTTCCTGTGAATTGAACATATTAAACATAGTACTAGTGTGATCAAAAAAAGACTTAAAAAAAACGAAGTATTTATTTATTAATACAAATTTATTTCGTCACCATCAGAATAATCCTCTGTCACTGCAATATATAGTACTTGAAACAGTTTTTATAACGGGTCTTTCAAAATTTGCAGTTTTTTAATTCTCGAATAAAATACGGAAGGCGCTGTGAATTTGCCTAGGTCTAGTCTCATTTCAGAAGTGTAATATATGGCATTAATAAAAATGGGTACGTCTCCATTTTTACAAACAACGCGTTAAAATTGTTGAATTATTTTATGAAAATGGACGTTTAATGAAAATGTTTTTAGAAAATTAGGCGATATTTACGGTTTGCACAACCATTCGTCTGAAAGGACTATCAATAGAATTGTTCAAAAAATTCAAGAAACTGGTTCGGTAGAAGATGAAAAAAAAACAATATATAGTCGTAGTGGTTGTTCACAGGAGTATTTTGATGAGGTACATAAAAGTGCTGAAGACACATACATTTCCATTATTCGACGTTCACAAAAATTTGGACTCCAATTGGACAACAATTGGATCCACAACATGGTAAATTTTACGAAATGATTTAGCTATGAAGGCATATAAGGTTCAAATATTACAGAAACTAAAGCCACTGGATCATTAAAAATATTGTGCAAATTGGATCAATTTTTTTTTCAAAAATCATCATTTCATATGAAACACATTTTGAAATTGGTGACTACATTAATTATCGAAATTGCCGCATTTGGGGTGAGGAAAATCCACGATTGATTTATAAGAAATTTGTACATCTTAAACGAGTCACTGTTTGGTGTGCATGATGATCAGGTGGTTTAATTGAATCATATTTCAGAATCAGAATCAGAATGCTACTAATGACGTTGTAACTGTGAATACGGTTCGATCTGGAGGATATGTGGGTCCAACAGGATGGTATCACGTCTCACTCTGCTATCGAAACAATTGATTTATTATGAGAAAAATTTCTTGGAAGAGTTATTACAAGAAACGCTGATGTTAACTGGTCATCAAAATCATGTGATTTCACACCGTTGGACTGTTTTTTTGCGGTTACCTTTAAAGCCAGTTCTATAAGAACAATTCATAATCGATTTCTGAACTAAAGGATAAAATTATTCGAGTCATTATTTAGGTTTGGTTGAAATAGAACCACGGTTATGTAAAAATGTTGATAAAAGGATGGACGTCTGTGGAGCTGCAAGAGGTGGTCATACCGTCTTTAAATATCAAATACTATGCTTTAATTATCAATAAAAAGTTTTTTGAAATCAACGCAAATTCTGTGTTTTATTCAAGAATTAAAAAACGACCCTTTACTTGACTTTCTGCAGATATTTCCTACGAAGTGACCAGGAGGCTCTTTTATGAATTCTATGGACTGAAAAGGGGATCCATAAAGTGATTTATTAAATGGACAGAACAGAAAAAAGTTACACGGTACCATATCTGGTGAATATGGTGCTTGTGGATGGCATTTGTTTATACTCATTGTCTAATACTTAATCGACGATTACTCAGTACAAGATGCATTAATGTTGTTTGTCCTCTTGCCTTGAATAGCAAAAAATCAGTCAGTGCGCAAAGGAAAAAAAACGGTGATTTAATTTTTTTTACAGTATAAAATCTGTTGAGTCTGACAAGACTCTTAGTCTATGTCCATGTTAGGTAGAGATCCTTTTTTTAAATAATAATACATTTTTATTGTAGAGGGAAAGTGGATTCTATATAGTAATCCACATAAAGAAAAACAATGGTTAAGGGCAGGACAAGTATTTTTGCCCACTTAAAAACCAGGTCTTCACCCTAAAATGTGTTTCTGTCAGTATGGTTGGATTATACAGGAATTATGTACAATGAGGTTCTAAATCCTAATGACGCCATAAGAGCTGAATATTGTTGTGCGTAGCTTGATTTACTTATAGGCTAATTGAACAGTTAGCGGAGCGGAAATGATAAAATAAGTTTATAGTTGAAAAAATTACTTCATTCTTCCGTATATTCTCCCTTAAGCTCAATACATTTTTTCAGCGGTTCTCCAATTCATATATTCGATCTTTGAAGTGATTTTCTGAAAGTCCGTCAGTATACTCATCTACAGTTGCTATAACTTTTTCATTTGATGAAAAACGCTTTCTACTTAGGAATTTTGTGGTTTGGAAACAGACGAAAGTCAGAGGGGGCTAGAACTGGTGAATATGGTGGATGCTCCAACAATTCATAGTGTAACTCTTTCAATTTGGCCATTGGAAGAACACCTCTGCCAGCCGATGTATTGTCCTGATGAAAAATGTTTTTTTCTTCGTGAAACAGGTTTTTTTTCACGAATTTTTGCATCCAATTGATCCAAAATGTTTTAGTAAAAATGCCTTTTGCATCACAAAAAATTGATGCCATAACCTTTGGCTGTTTAAGCTTAACAACCAGGATCAGTCCACTCTGCGGTTTGTTGTCGCAGTTCAGGATCATTGTGGTAAACCCAAGTCTCATCCATAGTTACAAAACGAAGTATATTTTATTTTTTCGAAAAAGATCCAAATGTTAGTTAAAAAGTTTTACTCGAAGTTGTTTTTGGCCAGAATATAATAATTGCGGCACTCATCTTGCACATAGCTTTCTCAAGCCTAATTCCTGCGTAATAATAATTTTTATTAGAGTATATGTGTGAGACATGGGAGGAACTGTTTGTAATTTTATAGATGTGTTGTTTTTTTCCGTTTAGGAATTAAGATGAGTAGGTTGGTTGAGTGAAATAGCAATTTATGTTAGATCAACTTCCAAATCAACTAATGGAAAACTTTCATTTAATTTGTTGCTTTACTTTTGTTTATTTCTTTTTTCTGGCCTATAATGTGATTCAATAAATGCCTTTTATTATTATTATATATTTACAATAGATTCTATTTTAAAAAATAACACTGATACGTTTACTTTAAGCTGCTGTTTTTGTACGATTGAATTGACAGATCGACTTGAAACATACGCTCATAGGAGGAAACTTCAAAATCTAGTAGACTATATAGTTCTTTTACTGTTCTATAGATGTCGCGCTGCGTACATTTCAATTAGCCTAGTAAATATGGCTTTGATTCAAAAACATGTAGGTCTGATTAATGGAAAATATATTATTCTGTAGGATGACAATGTAAGATCTCATAGCGCCAGAATAACTCAAGACAAAATCAAAGTTAGACCGAAAAATACTTCATGGCCTATCGTATTTTCCTGAAGCTACACTGTCAGATTACCATCTTTTTAATTCTATGGAACCTTTCTTTGTGGAAAAAAATCCTATGCGACATCTATCAAAACCTCGCTCGATGAATATTTTTCTCCTAAATCACAGTCATTTTCAAAAAGGGAATAGAAAATTTGTTAATAACGATTGAGATTTAATTAAAACTATATTGACTTTTACATAAAGTAAAACTTGTACATTATGAAAAAACGACATTACTTATGGCTACACCTAATATATAATATATAATATTAACTTCTTAATAATGGCATTGCTGGATTTGCTTAACAAAATTATACTCAACCAGATTATACTAACTCCTTAAAAGTTTATCCATGATATCAAAACTTTTAACTAGTTTCGCAAGTCTGTTTGTTTTTCCTCCTCCTTTTTCTTTCTGGTTTCGAGTAGCTTTATTTGGAGATTTGTATGAGATTAAGGCCTGATTCAAGGTCATTATTTAGATCAACATCTTCGCCATGTCTCGTTATTTATTTTAATTAATTCGGTAATTTTATTTTGGCCTTGGAGATTTGGTCACATAAAATGTACCAACTGTAAACATATACTGTTTTTTCTCTTTTTAATGTTTATAGTATTAATCTAAGCATAAATAGGTTTAAGAAAAAATATTTGATAATATAACATTTTTGTTGTGAAAACGTTGATAAAATTGGTTTTTATGAAAATTATACTGCTTTTCTTAAAAACTATTTCATATTATTCGTTATTACTTATAAAATCGAGTTCACGATTTAGTACAGAGATGGCACAAGTGACTAATTGACTATGGTATTTGTCAAGTATCATTTGTTAGTAACTTCATAATGAAGCAACTTTTAAAAACAATTTATTTAAGGCAAGAAAATGGTAACATTTTTTTATTTTATTCAATAATTTATCCAATAGACTTTATTTCTAATGACTTCCTGTCATGGTTTTGGCATTGAGTCAATTAAGTTATGGAGCACTGAAGAATCTGAAGAAGAATTGATTTTAATTTTTTTTAAAACATCATACATATCGTTCAAATTTGTGTAGCACTAAATCTGTCCATAAATTTCTTATTGAATTTTAATCCAGGGTTGAGCATCCCATTTGAATAATTCAAAGTTTTGCTGTTTCAACCAACGTTTCACATATTTTAAAGTATGTTTCGAGATATTATCGTGCTGGTAAATCCACTTTAGTGTATTGCATTCGATTCTATATTCGACACAATATTCCATTCGACAAAGGGTTCCATAACATTTTATAAAATATCGGTATAAACAAATCTATCTTTAATGCCGATGACTCTATGGATTGGCCAATACCTCCATATGAAAAGCAACCCCATACTTTAACGTTCCCTCCACCGAACTTCACAGTCTTCACGACATATTTGAATTGAAGTCTTTTATTACCTGGACGTCGAAAATATTTGATTATGTCGCTACTGATTAATAAAAACTTCGATTTGTCACTAAATAGAATGTTTCTCCACTGCTTCTTGTTCCAATGCATAGGTTCCATGACGATTTCCAATCGGGCTTTTCTATTCTTTTTAAATGATAGTGTTTTTTTTGGCTGGTCTTCATCCAAACAAGCCTCCTTCATATAATATTCGTTGAATAGTTCTTATAGAAACATTCATGTCATCCAAATCGGTTTTTATACATGCAGCGCTCTTAATGGTATCCGCGTAACTTATAGTAATGTTTTTTTTTGTATCTATTCGTCAAGTAGTTTTTGTCGGTCTTCCCGGTTTTGTCAGATTCAGTACGATCCCACAATAAAAAAAATTAATAGTTCGCGAAACTACCAACTTAGAGAACATTACACTTTTAGAAATGGAATATTGCTTCTCACTAATTTTATAAGCTTGTACACTATTGAAATCCACGGATATATAACGCCATGAGCCACCTTGCAGCTTGTAATTGCAACTATTAAGAAATTTAACAATGCGCCGATAAAAGTCACTGGATAGTTTTTTAAGAATTTTTTAGTCGCACTATTCAGAGATAAAATAAAATTTATAAAATTATAAAAAATTATCCTGTATTTTACAGGGGGTCGTTCTTCTACAAATCAACGAATATCATTTGTCGCTGCACGTTTTGTTTTGAAAACAATTAGATTCCACCTTAAACTAATTTACTAAACCCTACCTTAAACTAAACAGATATCGCTGAATTTAAACGGTCTTTCTCTCTATCATCTTTCTTTTTCTTTCATCGCCTTCTTCACTCCCACTCCCCATGGTAATTTTAGTATTGATTTTTTCATTCACTGTATTGGAGTTCAGTGCCATACCTATGAACGCCAGCTTTCCGTGCTATATATATGATGAAGTTATATATATATATATATATATATATATATATATATATATATATATATATATATATATATATATATCTATATATATATCTATATATATACATATATATATATATATATATATATATATATATATATATATATATATATATATATATATATATATATATATATATATATATAATATAATATAATATAATATATATTATATATATTATTATTATATATTCGAATTATATAATAATATATGTAATTCGAAATTTGTTATAACGCATAACTGATTTCAATGTGCAACTTTTCTCTTTCAAATTTCGGTCAACCTTTCAAGCCAAACTCTCTCTTCCAAGTGTTCACGTGAAAATTATAAAACCATCTGTCATGTTATTTTATCTTACTTTTTTGGTTTTTTCCCACTTTCAGGCCAATCAACTGTTTTTTCGAAATGCTGTTAGTTTGTCTAGTGCTACCAACATATATCTTTTAGGGTACTGATAAATTTTATTGAAAATAGTTCTTTTTTTTTAATGCTTCTCCAAAATCTGAATAGTGCCTTTTTCAATATTTTGGACAGGTTGCCCATAAAGTGTATGGAATATATTTTTGGTTATTACGTTTAAGGGTGATCTAAAATGCACACACGGATATAAATTTTGTCGCAATTTTGAATTAAAAAATAAAGAGGTTGCCACTTCCTTCAGGGTTGGCCTTATGATTATAAAAACGTTTCAACAATGACTATGAGATGATTATTTGTAGTTATTGTTATTTGTTAAATAATAACCAATTAATATGTTCGAAATGTGTTTTATATATATGTATGTATATATATATATATATATATATATATATATATATATATATATATATATATATATATATATATATATATATATATATATATATATATATATATATATATATATATATATATATATATATATATATATATATATATATATATATATATATATAAAAATTGAAATGAAATATTGTTTAGAGGAAATTTAATGAAACATATTGCTGTAAACAATGTATTGTATCTTAATGGAAATTGGATATTCCTGCACTTTCGGAGTAATTTTATATTTTAATAATATTATGCTGCTTCATTTTAAAAAGTAACTGTTAATAAAACTCAAATAAAATTATTCGCTAAATTTATTATACTCAATTTCACTCCAAGTTAATTTAGTAAAAGTTATTTAGTGCTACGAAGCTTTTGTTCAAATATTAATAGTTTATTTTGTTTTGAACTACTGAATTCAAATTTAAACTGATGAAAATTAAATGCTGCGAGAATTCCTAGTAGATATTGTATTATAGTATCACAAACTATAAGTTTTTATTTGTTTATTTTCGAAAATTATATTTGCAATAATATACCATAATAACAAGAAAAATAACGATTAAAACCCTTGGTATTTGTTTCACAATATATTCAAGATATTCTTTGACACATTTCGGCATTGCGACCATTCTCAAAGAGAGTTCTGTATAAACTAAACTAAAGCTTCAAAGGTCTATCTAATGTTAGTCGGTTCTTTTTCTTAAGTTGCGTCCACACCAATACAAATTTGCGTTGTGCGGACTGCATGTGTTGTATGCGGTGTGCCTGCGTGGCATTGTAGCCGCTCTAACACACATAGTCATACATACATTTTATCGCCGCATAGCAGGCACACGAACTATCTGTTGTCTATCAGATAATACAAACAAATAGTTCCGGCAAATTCAACAGGCACGTAAAATTGTTTTAGTGTGGATCCAGCTTTAAGCAATACAAATTTGTGTTGTGCGGGTTGTATGCGTTGTATGTGATGCGCCTACGCGGAAAACGCTCTGACACACAAAGTCGCACACAAATATTGCCGTCGCACAGCTCGCACACGAACCATCTGTTTTCCATGAAATAATTCAAACAAATTGTTCGAGAAAATTCAACACACACGCAAAATTTTATTCATGTGGACCCAGCTTTAGATTGTCTGGATAAATCATCATCAATCCGTATCAGTCCTCTGCAAGACGAAGGCCTCTTCAGCATACTTCCAACTCTCGCGCACCTGAGTTCTCCTCTGTCATTCGGGTCCAATATACTTAATAATATCATCAGTCCATCGTGTTTTCGGCCTTCTCCGTGGACGTTTGCGATCACGCGATATCCAGTCCAGGACCGCCCTGGTCCATCTTACGTCCCATCGCCTCGGTTCATGGCCTGCCCACTGCCATTTCAATTGCTTTATTTTTCCAATGATGTCACTCACTTTCGTTTGTTCTCTAATTCATGTGCAGGTCTTTCTATCCCGTCTAGTAATGCCAAGTATACATCTTTCCATTCCCCTCTGTGCTACTCGAAGTCTTTGAACTGACTGTGATGTGAGTGTCCAGGTCTCACTTCCGTATGTCATAACGGACAGGACACACTGATCAAAGACTTTTCTTTTCAGGCAAAGTAGTAGTTTGCTTTTAAATACTATGTTGAGTCTACCAAATGCCTGCCAGCCACATTTAAAGCGTCGTTCCACCTCTCAGGCGGTATCCCCTTCCATTGAAACCCTCTGCCCAAGATACATTTAGTGATCCACAACTTCCAAATCCGTTCCTAAAATAGAAATCCTTTTGTCCTCAGCAAATTTATTGAACATGACCTGACTCTTCTTCTGGTTTATTTTTATGCCAAATGGTTCCCCAGCCCTTTGCAGCTCTTGTTCGTGTCTCTGCAGCTCCTCTGGGCCTTGTGAAAGAAGAACGATATCATCTGCGAATCTAAGATGATTTAAGTATGCACCATTAATCCTTATTCCATCCTGTTCCCAATCCAGATTACGGAACACTTTTTCTAGGCAGGCTGAGAAAAGAAGAGGCGATATTGCGCCACCTTGCCGTACGCCTCGCTCTACATTTATTCCGACCTCAAGATCGTCAAGCTGGATTGTCGCTGTAGCTTCATCATACATCGATCCTAGTAGATTTATATAGGCTTTCTCTACACCTTGATTAAGCAATGCATCCATTATGGCCCGCTATGAGATTGAATCAAATGCCTTTTCATAATCGATAAAAGCCAAGCACAGTGGCACAGTGTATTCGTTGTATCTTTCTATGATCTGCTGTAGGACCTGGATGTGATCCATTGTACTGAATCCACTTCTGAATCCTGCTTGCTCCCTAGGTTGTGCGTCATTAAGTTTTCTTAGTATTTTTTTGGATATTATCTTGGTGAAAACTTTATACACCACCGATAGGAGGCTTATTGGACGGTAGTTCTTTAAATTTTCCCGTGCTCCTTTCTTATGTAAAAGAATCACTTCTGCATTTTTCCATAAACTGGGTACTTTTTGTTGTTTGAGACATTTTGAGTATAATTTTGCTAGTGTTCTATGTAAAGTCCGACTACCAGCTTTTAACATATCCACAGTTATACTGTCCTTTCCTTGCCATTTTTCATCGAGTCTATAGCTTTGTCACTTCGATAGTATTATAGCCTTTGTCAACTCGAATACGTTTTCTTATAGTTTTGCAAAGCTCAACGTACTCGACCCTGCCAAAAGGACTATCGGCATTGTTCATTATCCGGCGTTTTTTCATTAAATTAATGGTCTCATTGGAAATTTTTGACTCTTTGAAACATTTATCTTCTGGTGCTCTTGAAGCCGCCGTTTTAAGCACGTTGTTGGTGATTTCTTCATATTGGTCTGTAATGTCCATCTCCTCCGGGTCTTGTAACACAACAAAGCGATTTGACAAAGCAATTTCAAATCTCTGCCCCTCTCCAGCAGCTTCCCAGAATCCACTTTGCCCCTTTTTGATCTTATTATTCTTTTCGTATTCTTTTCGGTAGATTATCCTAATTCTTGCTAGTACCATTCGGTGGTCACTTCCCACATTAAAATGGTTAAGGACAGTACAATTGCAAAATATTGCTCTATCGTTTGACATGTTGTAATCAATTTCGCTTGTGAGTCCAGATGGACTTTTCCATGTCTGTTGATCTTTTTTCTTGTAAAACGAATTCATGATATAGAGTTCTTGTCCTTCAGAAAACTCAACCAGCCTGTCACCTCTATTGGCCCGCTCACCGTTTCCATATGGGCCAGTTGCATTTTCAGCAGTTCTTGCTTCTCCGATTCTGGCATTAAAGTCGCCCATGTATAATATATATATATATATATTATATATATATATATATATATATATATTATATTATATATATATATATATATATATATATATATAAATATATATAAATAAATATAAATTATATATATATAAATATAAATATATATATAAATATATATATAAATTATATATATATAATATATATATATTTATATAATATATTTATATATATATTTATATTTATATATATACTTATATATATATATATAAATATATATATAAATAATATATATATATATATATATATATATATATATTATATATATATATATATATATATATATATATATAATATATATATATATATATATATATATATTATATATATATATATATATTTGTGTGTGTGTGTTTTGTCACAAAATGTTGCTTTCTCTGTTATTATTTAGCATCGATACAAGATTATTCTTATTAACAGAGATAATAGTATTATTCTCTTTTATGATACTGGAACTTAATTCTATTATTAAATTCTGGTGTTTACCCTATTTAATATAATTATTCAAGAAATTGACCCAATATCTCCTCGGTACCCGTCCATATGCAAATAATATCGTCGACATACCTGCCCCAAAATTGTATGCGTCTTAAAATGTATGTGTGTTAAATAAATTGTTTTAAAAATTTGCCATGTAAATTTCTGCCAAAAAGGGATTTAGGAGGCTTACCAATGGTAGACCGTTCGTTTGTTGTAAAATTTTTAATTGAACAGAAAATAATTTTGTTCGGTACATACTTGAACGTATTTTCTTCAATATTTAAATAGGGTAAATATAAAAATCCATATCACAATAGAAATAGAGACGGATAATTCATTAAGTTTCTTGGATTGAAAAATATTAAAAACATCGAATAAATTATAATTCGAAATATTTAGAAAACTCATGTATATCGATACAACTATTCACACACGTTCAAATCACTCATGTAAATGTCCAGCTTTCATAGTATGACCAACATACTTCAAATGATTCGCTTCAAAAAGAAAACAGCAATGAAAAAGAAACTTAATTTAATCAAAAATATCTCAAATAATAATGGATATCATCCCAGCATTACAGATAAAATCACACAAATCATTTAAAGAAAGTAACCATTAATATTATCTCTGTTAATAGGAATAATCTTGAAACGATGCTAAATAATAATAAAGACTGAGCAAAATTTTGTGATAAATTTGGAGTATACGCAATAAAATGTAATATGTGTGACGCTAAATTATTGGTGTAAAAAATGGTTCTGCAAGGTTCTGCAAAAATTCAATGTTCGGCAAGGATCGTCTTTCTTGAGTATTTATATTCTTTTGCTATGCTAAATTAATACATAGCTGCAATAAAAGCAGGCTGTTAAATTACTTGGAAATTTCTGAAATTACAAAAGCCATATACGACGGATGGCAAAAATCCAACAAACATCCAACTATACTTCGGAAATACCGCAATTAATGAAAGTGTCATAAATTTAACGAGATAGTCTAAGAAAAAAAAACTGACCTCTATTAGACATAACTTTGAAACTTTAGTTTAGTTTATACATAACTCTCTTTGAGAATAGTCGCGAGGCCGAAACATGTCAGAGAAGAATATCTTGAATATATTGTGAAACAAATACCATGTGGTTTTAATATTTATCATTGTTAGTATGTTTCACCAAGAACCAACCTCGCAATCAATCGAAACTATAATAAAAAAAAGCTGAAGAGAACGAAATGGATAAAGAGATGGATGCAAGAAGTCCTATAGACAGATATAGATGAGTGTGTAATCTGATTTATTTGTGAAGTTGGTAATACTATCCCTGATATCTGACAGAAGTTTCAGATCATTTCGCTTGCGAAGTTAGAAATTATAGCATCTTTTCTAATTGTTAAAACAGTTTTGTAGGTGTTTTTTAAAAGGGCTAAATTATCGAGCATGGAATTTGCATTAAATTATGCCTAAAAAACGAAATTTCATGCTAATGCTTTAAAAATGTTAAGAAAGTGTTTCGTTGGTGGAAGAGAAGCAGTTGAATAAGCATTTCATTCAGGACGATCTTCCACGTCAAACAATGAAGAAAAACAATACCAAAATCAACCTGTCTGTGGATCTGGTATCATAATAACGTAGCTTCGCACACTGCAATAATTATTGAGTCAAATTGTAGCCAATCATGAATAATTTCTGTGGCGTCTACTAAGTCTTTAACTCATTTCGGCCCCTACGTTTCATCGACTACAAAACTAATTACAATCAGATTTTTTGCCGCCGTATAGCTATTTCAAAGCGTCATCTTCTAGCTTAAAGACGAAGTATAATATCGGTACCTGTAAAGCAAAGTGTACTAAGGCCATTTTTTTAGTTAAAAGTCGATCTTTAAGAAATCCAGTATGCTGAATCGTTTAAAACTATCAAAATAATCGATGCTGCTACTGGTTTCGAGATATCGAAATACAAAACATACAAAGTCGATCATTTAGAGAGGGCCAAACAGTTTTAAATCCAGTCCAACCAATGAAATGCTTTGATCTTAATAACCTAGCTTTGTTGTAACAAAGTTGTACAAAGTTGTATGTTTAGAAGTATTTTACTTCTTAATAGTTTACTTTTATTAGTATAATAATAATTTAGTTGTTATTTTTTGATGTTGATTACTCCAAAAAATCAACATTGTACGTGGTAAAAGAATTGTTAGGTCAATGCCATATGACCTAGCTTAAAAAAGATATTCCAGATACAATCATTAAAATTATTACTGCTTTAACATCCCGTAAGTACTAAAAATCTTAATACAATATTAAAATTTGTAATTAGTATGTTGTTTACTTGGTTATGATTGATCCAAAATTTATTTCACCGTTAAGTACACTCTAGGTAATTAGGCAAAATTTAATTTAATATAACGAATTTTTGAAATCAAAACCTCTTTCTCAAAATGTTTTGTTTGTTTTCTTTTAGAAAGTTTTGGAGAAAATTAGCTTGAGAATGCTGTATTTATTTGGTGGACTCTGAAGGGAACAAAGACACCGACTCCGTTGCTTATGAATATGAAACGTCCCGGAATTTAAAGATCAGTGGAAACCATGAGATTGCGTTTATTTTCTTCCTCGTCTTTGGTTTTATACTCTTGAACAGATGACTCATCTGAAGAAGAGCCGAATATTTCTAATAAATCAGCAAAAGACAACGAAGGTACATCTCCTGGAAAAAAAATTCTAGGAGGTTGGCAAATTTTGCTGGAACTCAGTACATCTCTTTTTCTACTTTAGGTAAAATTATACAAGCTCGTAGTTTAAAACCACCTTGCTTTGAACGGTGCAGACTAAAATGCTTTACCATTCTGGAAAATTCTCAATAGTTATTTTTTGATAATTTCTGGAATGAAAAAAGAGACTGGAATTGGAAGCGGCAATTCTTGTCAAACTTTAAAATGGTGTGGCTTCACCTGCGAAAGGGAAGTTATTCACTGTACTTCAAAACTTCCTTCACAGAAGAAACGTTCAAGGAAGTTTCACTGAAAACGAATAAAAGGCAGAGTATAGTTCCGCTCCGAGATATGATTCCTATTATCAGTAGTTCGCTTAGGCGAATCAGCAGTTAAAAAGACAGGAATAAAGTTGATAAAATGGATTCCATTAGGATATCATGATTTTTATGAAAAATTGAAGGTAGAACAAAATAATAAGAAAGAAAATGCAAAGAATCGATGAAGATAATGAAATTCTGTCAGACTTTTCTTTCCCAATATTTTAATGATTTTAAGGTTTTGATACTTAAGTTATTGAAATGTATTATAACAAAAATGATTTTATTTGCGGCTTTTATTGAATTCCTTTATTAAATCTTCACAGAGTACTCTTTTTGTTAGTAAAAAAAATCTGGGAACAGTCAGGACCAGATACTATGTAGAAAATACTAAGTCCTAACTTAATATATAAATATATACTATTTGATGAAAGCAGTATGTATAATAATAACTTTAAATAATGTTAAGGTTATTAAAATAATTAAGCTTTGAAATGTTTTCAAAATTAATCTGAAAATTATATAATATTGCAATAATCTGACTAAAATGTAAATTTTTATTGCAATTCGTCCAACCAAACTCATTACGATGTTTAAACGAATCATATCATAAAACATCAAACCAGTGGAGGTTAAGAAGCAAAGTAATAAAGTGGGACACGAACGGGATAAACCTAAAATGGTAATAAAAGTGAACCGCCCCATATTTTCCCAGATTTTTTCCTCCTTTAATAGAAAATATGCCCGGGGAATTTGCGAGAAATTATGTAAAGAGGATAAACATCTCTCCGTATGGCAGATAAAGAAACTTTCCATAGAATTTCGTAAGAGGGGTCGTTTTTTATGGAAAAACGACCCATTTAGATTAAATCTTTTAAATAACTATTAGGTTGGTTGGAGAAAAAAATAATGGCGTTTTTATGTTATTCAACGGGTTTTTAAACTCATATTTGATGAAACGGCGTTGTATAGGGCGCGGCACTGAACGAAGCGATTATAAACATTTAATAACAATCGAAATGTTATATTAAAAAATATTAAATATTCTTGGATATCCTTATGTATTGTGTGTAGTGTATGTGTATGTGTAAATTTTCACGGGGATCTATATTCTTACGAAGAATTTTTATTGTTTTAAAGTATACGCCTGAAAGATGAACTTCGTCTCTTCGTATACAACTTTCTCAATCTCCAATTTGATTTATTTCCTGTTGGACTCTGAGTCTCAGTTCCGGATCATTTTGTGGGGGTCAATGTAGATTTTATTCTTTTAATAACACTCTAAAAAATCACATTCGTTTAAATCTGGCAAAAACTTTGGCCTTATATTCGCGTACCGAATATATTTTTGTACGCTTATTTAAATGTACTTAATTAATGTATTTATTGTATGTAATGTACATTTAATAATAACGAAGTAATATATGCCAAATATGCTTTTTCAAGTATTTGTTTAAATGTTAATTCTTGTCAACGCTTACATCGAATGTTTCTGTAGATGTAGGGAGACATCCGTAGGTTGGGACATTACTATTTCTCAATTTTTTTTCCACTATCGACACCAATGTTTTTATTGTCTAGTTGTTTATTGGTCACGAGCAAACTTTTCACAGAAGTAAGATTTGCTAGCTCGTGTTCCTTGTGTATGAGCCGAAGCAAGCCAACAAATTTGTGACAAAATATATTCAAAAAATTCCCATAAGTGAGAAAAGTGCCATTTTCTTTCATGGTAGAAAAATGTGGATGTAACAATTTGTACCATACTTTTTTGTCTCTTTTATAATCCTGAATGAATTTCGAACATACGCAAAAAATTTCATGTCATTTCATGGCCACGATGTACGTAAGTTGGGACAATACGTGTTCTCATATTTTCTCGAATCTTCTATGTCGTCTTTCTTTATTTTCCCGAGAAAGAAATATGCAAATCTGTTTTATTGAATAATGTCTCATCAGGAAGTGATTGCCGCCTGCAATAACTCTGGCTGGATGCAACCGGAAGAATTTGTCAAATATATGAAGCATTTTATGAAACAAAGCCATTCATCGACAGACAAACCGACACTGCTTGTTCTTGATAATCATACTTCATATGCATCATATGCTTCATATGCTTTCTTTTCCACCTAATTGTCCTCACAAAATGCAACCATTGGATGTTTTAGTTTATAGTTCAGCCAAGGCATACTACAAGACCGTATGTACCGGTATGCAAAAATCTAATGTTGGAAAGGCATTGGATATTCGACACATCCCTGAACTTGTTTGCAAAACTCTGCATTTAGCTTTGACACCAATGAACATCGAGTCTGGCTTTTCGAAAACGGGCATCTTTACATTCAATCAAAACTTTTTCACTGAATCGGATTTCATTCAGGTCGAAATAACTAATCAAAGTGCAAATGTTACAACGATTTTAGAATAACTTGAACGAAGAAGAGCAGCGGCGCATTATTTTAGTGGATATTGCTGTACATAAAAGTGAAAAGCCATCAACATCAAGTGGAACACAACAATCATTGTCACTAAGTTCGTCAAGTCTCTTCTCGGTTTTGTTTAGAGTTGGACCAGTTAAACAGCAACACCTTTGAAAAAGTTCGACCGCGGGCATAACCCAATGAAAAGCACCATTTTCACTTAACCAGAAAATGTTGCCGTGCTCACAGAAAAGCGAAAGGAGACAGGACACTATAAAGAAGCGGACGACAATCACCACAAGAAACGCCAGATAAAAAGTGAAACCCAAACCAGTGCGAAGACTGTCAAACCAGTGCGAGAATTGTCATTGTCGTCGCCGTGGTCGGATATTGATTTTTGGATGATTTGCATGAAAAATTTGCCAGCCAAATTAACTTGCGACAATTCCGTTGAATGCAATATGTGCCATAATGATGCCTGTCAAAATTGCGATTTTGACGGGAGACTAGCATGTATTCGATTTTCCTTATTCTGTTTTTCATGACTTTTTAAATAAATCAGCTATAAATACTGAAAATCTTGTGTTATTATTTCAGTTTGTTGAACTCTTTTGTGCATTTCTATAAATGTCTCAACCTACGGACCACAAATATTTTTGAGTAAAATTAACGTGTTCAATCAGTGGCGGCACGTGGGTTTTTAAAGTGCGGTTTAAAAAGGCGTAGAAGAAAATAGCGCTGCTGAAGAATTTTCTTTGCTTTCCCCTTCCCCCTCCTTTTTACTTTTCATGCTATTGAAACCCTATGCAGGAGGTGAACCTGTGGTGTTTTGCTCTGAAAAATTGTTTACTGTGATAAATGCTGGAGGGGCGGCGCTCCAACGCACTCCCTCCCGAACGGCCACTGATATTTGATTTTAAAATTTGCAAAGCAAAAGGTTCCTTTTCGCGTTCCGCGCCCTCTATCCACCCGAGATTATTTTCTAAAATAATCCCAAAACTTCACTGCTGGTTAGATGGGTTAAGGTTTCCGTAGTCGTAACGCTACTTCACAAAACCATTATCTTCTCTTCCATTGGTGTTTCCTCTGCTTGGCCGCTGGACGGGGTGGGCCAAGCGCTTCGCACCACTCCCCCTCTGGGGGACAAGTACCAGAGGGGGGTGTAGTCTTAAGATATTATTTTATTTGCCGATGACACTGAAGGGTGTTTCCTCTCGATATAACGCAAAATATAAGGGCAGTATATGGCGTCCATTGC